>VDFB02270651.1:445839832-445885557 GCA_007258455.2 Sequoia sempervirens
GATCAGCCCCCAAGGCCCCTAGGATAGGTTTTAGGTTAGGTTCTTGGTCGAAACTAAAAAAATCTTGGAAAACCCCTAAACATTCAAATATTTGAAGATCCCTAAAACATCCAAATATCTCAAAAAACCCAAAAACATTTGAAAATTCAAAATCCAAAAATAATATAAAACATTCAAAAGACCTAAAAAGCCTCAAATATCTCAGAAAACTCTAAACAACCTAAAAAAATTGAAAACATAAACATCTGCATAAACTTTCAAAAAGACCAAAAACAACCTCAAAACATCTCTGAAAATATCAAAAACATTCAAATATTCTAGAAAATCCAAAACCCATCTGGATTCCATCTCACTTTCATTCGAAATAAACTTTCACACATAATAAATTGATCATGATGTTCAACCTTTGGTGAAACAAATAGAAAGAAAACATGGCAAGTCATAAAGTGCAAACCTAAAAGTCAAAATCTAAAGTCTAGATCATAGGTAAATGCATCAGTGAAGTTTGTAAGCAATGAATCATCTTAGCATCATCGTACTAACATCAAAAAACCCTCTAATCAACATGTCCTAGGATGTATCCTTCCTACGATGGACATCAATATTAGTTATCACTTCAATTAAACTTAAACTAGGCAAGAGCTATAGATAACACTGACTGTTTTTCTTTGATCTTTCCTTATTATTTATCTTAATGATCCATTTTGAAGACCTCTCAAGGATGTCTATCTAAAAATGATTTAGAGAGAAAGGAATGGGGTATCGATCATTATCTTTCATTTGTTGTACTTGTGGATAATCTTGTAAAATAATCTTGGCACATACTTTCTTAGTTGTATGTAGGAGGGATGTTTAGGGTATGTTGTTGACTGTTATAGATGCTTTGGTCCAATATATTTTAAGCTTTTGATGCACATTCCAACAAAATTTCTGTATGTCAAGGTGTGAACAAGAACTATCCTATTTGTTTGTCGAGTCAAAGTCCATTACACTAGATACAACATCATCCTGGTTATTAATACCTTGATGCATCATGTCTATGTGTTATATCAAACAATAAGGAAAGATGAAAAATTCCACTCTTGAAGTGTGAGGAATGCCTCGTCCTACATTTTCATCTTGTATTTTGCATTGTCTCATCACCATCCCTAATAAAGTTTCGATGGATCATGGACTTGTTGGATCTTTTGAAGCAATCATTACCAACATTTATCCATTCTTTATTCTTCTATCCTCTCTCCACGCTAACCTTGTTGACAATCAACAAAAAAATCATCAATGCATCAATCCTACATCCAAAAACCATCAACATGCACGCATCTGATAATCATAGCATAATCATAAAATATCCATCAGCATAATCATTGCATATCACATCATACATTCTATATAATCATTTCAGATGTGATGAATAATATAGATTTGTTATTCTAAGCATCTCAAATCGTTGCATTATCATAAGCATTTGCATCCATACATCCACATGCATACATCGTCATCAGAAAATTCATAGAAAATATATAAAAATAAATACATCCACATCAGTTGCATCCATACCATCTGCATATCATAATCATCCATCCATATGATATCATGAAAAGATAATGAAAAGGAACATAACATTGCATCCATCCATATCATGATCATCGCATATCACATAGGCATAAATAAAATGCATCCATACATGAAATAAGGTGAACACATCATAACATGAATCATCCGTATCCATATCATATATATATCAAAAAAATGCATGTCATGGTACAAAATTTGGTTCAGTGTATGAACATCGATCAAAGGTACAAATATCCACAAGGCTATCAAAAAGGAATCCATGAATGTATATCTATCATAAAGAATGGGGAAAAATAAAAAATTTTCTATACATAATCAACTAGCCCTGGTGGCTACTACCCTCTCCACCCTGTTTCTCAGGCTGATCCGCTGCTCGTGGCTGTGCATCACTCCACTGGGAAAAATTGGGATATCTCAATGCCACTAGTACATCGAGATGATAATGCTGCCTATAATACACAATCTTTGTAACTGCCTCTCGGTACAACCATGATGAAACTATTTGACCATGAGTCACTGCCATCATAATCTCAATTTGTTGGCATCAGGAAACCTCCTGATCTCTCTCTATTGTCATGGCCTGTACTCGCTATAATGCCTAATCCCTCCCAGTCATGACAAAAACCACCTACTGCTAAGTTTGGTCTTGCTTAGTAGTAATAACCAAAACCTGTTGGCGGGCTTGATCCTGCTCACTAGTTAATGTCTGCACCTGCTACTGTAGCTGCTAAATCTACGCATCTCTGGCATCTGGTGGTGGTAGTGGTGGTGCTCCCTATGGATGTACTTGAGGTTGTACCTATGTCTATACCTATGGATGTTGCTATATAATCAGTGGGGCCCCTAGAACCTGACCATCCTGGCCATCCTAGCCTCCCTATCCCTTGGCTCTCCCTACTCCTCTACCTCTGGGTGGAACACCCACTGGATTTGTCAATCGTTGGGAGGGATGAACCAAGCATCATATGTAGGCATAGTCTAACCTACCACCCGTCCTTGATCATAAGCCCAAGGCTGGTCCACTAACTTCCTGAAGTTGTTTACTACCTCGAGAGCTGGGATAATCAGTCCTCATGTGTGAACCTCTCATGTTGACCTCACAAAAATTGCCTTGTATGCATCGTCAGGTTTATCTTGGACCTCTCCGAACTATCGGGCTACCTTGTCTGGTAGATATCTCTCATAATATGATGCTTTCGACCCTACATATATTGGGTCTACCTAGCAAAATATAATTTTTGAATATCATTGAACCATGGTGGCATCTATAGCCATGGGCCCCAGCGAAAACTATCATATCATCAATCACCCATGTCCAATACTAGAGCCCAATATTTCTAGTGTGACTCAGAGTAATGTCACCTTTGTATCTCCAAATGATAGGATCATCTGGCTCCATGTCCACCATTTGAACAATAGACCAAAGCATGATGATGTGCTCCCACACCCAAATATGCAATAGTCACCCCTACACCAATGGCTTTCCCATCACAATAGATAAAATCATGCAAATCATGATATAAGGAGGCTAGCATCATGGGCCCCCATGCAAATAGTGTCCTCCTGTATAACATCTGATGCAACACCAAGCCCCATCCTGGGCTAAATCCTCTACTGCATCTGTCTAGGGAAACCAAACCTGAAATGATGGCTGCGATAATCAATCTGAAGGTCGACACATTACCTTTGTATGACTTGAGGTTGATATGTGATGTAACCAAAGCAATCTAATCCATCTCCATGACCTCAAGGTAGGCATCAAACCCAACATTAGTGTCATAAATCACACGATCTCCATGTATGGGAAAACAAAGAATCCTCCAAACATCCTCTAGAGTCACCGTCACCTCACCTGTCGGAAGGTGAAAAGATGAGGTCTCGCTGTGCCATCTCTCTCACAGAGAAGTCATCATCACTAAATGTGTCTAAATCACAGGTGCATATATGACATACCAAAGACCAATCTCTCTCAGGTGCTCTTGGTGCAACTCTGATAAATCATCTAGCCTATCCAAAACGGTTGGATGGTGCTCTCGCGACATCAGCGGTGGAAATACCTCCTGCATCCACAAAGCACACGACATCAGGAAATCAAGAAATTTGACTCAATTTGAAATTTTTAGCTTAGAAATCACAATAGTTTCACTATGTTCAATAGTGTTGCTA
The DNA here is from genome assembly GCA_007258455.2 of Sequoia sempervirens. Lineage (NCBI taxonomy): Eukaryota > Viridiplantae > Streptophyta > Pinopsida > Cupressales > Cupressaceae > Sequoia > Sequoia sempervirens. The sequence continues at coordinate 445,843,574 of VDFB02270651.1, forward strand.
TATTCAAATTTCAAATTGTGACACCCAAGGAATTTAAACTTACAAATCAAGGAATGTGTCACCAAATAAACTGGCATCACAATTTAACCTTTGGAAAACCCTAACCCTAATTTCTAAAATGGCAAGTGCATCACTAAACAAGCATGCATCACTATTTAAAATTAGAAACCCTAATTTTAAATCATGAATAGGGTTGCCATATGAATATACGTCGCTCTAATTCATTTGGGTGTCGTCGATTTCAATTTGGGCATCGCTATATAGCGACGCCGCCAAAGATTAAATTTCAAAGCATAATAAATGCATTGAAAAGTTAAATTTCAAATCAAGTTTGGAGTTACATACCAGTGGTCCTGCGCTTGGAAGCCAGTGGAGCTCTCAAACTTGATCAGAGATGTGCCTGGGAAGCTCTCGATGTGCTATTTCATTGAAGGGTTAGAGCTCAAAAGAAGCAAGAATCTCTTAAGTGTGAATGCACAAATGAATTGAAATTGACCCTTCTTGGCTTATTTAAGGTAGAAAATTAGGGTTTTTTTCCCTAATTTAACCTTGAAGATAGGGTTTATCATCATTTTCACCAATTTTCCAATCCAGACCTAATTTTGCATCATTTTTTGCGATTTTGGCATAATACTTGTATCCTAGAGCCTTTCTAAACACTTGAGGGAACTTTTAACCTTTGTTGAGAAATCAACCCAAAATTCAAAATTTTTGCCCTATTTCTTAAGGGGGCAAGGAGTCAGCTTTATCCTTCCACTGGGGCATCTAAAAAAAATTAAAAAATATTTTTTGATTTAAGCAGTTGTTTTAACTCGAAAGACATGAGTCTTTGAATAGAAGCAATAGGTACCTCACTTCAAAGAGGGGAAAAATGTAGACATTGAAAAATGTCCTAATCGTTATCATACATTTGAAACAAATTTACTAACATCATTTCCTCTTTAACCCATCCTCTTTTCGCTTAATTAGTTAAATTAGCCTAGCTATTTAATTAATTGCATCATTTTCATCTATTAGCCTAATCAATTTAATCTGGTTAATTCATCCCTTTTCATGCTAACATTTCATCCTATTAAATTAAATAAATCAAAACATTTAATTTAATTCCCCATGTCATCTTATTTAATTAAATAGCCCTAAGTTATTTAATTAAATATCATTTCATCTCTCCCCCATTCATTAAATCATTTAATTTAATGAATAACACTTTGATTCTTCTAATAATTGCATAATTAAACCTTGTTTAATTAGCAATTAAACTAACTTTCCTCTAAGCAAAAGGGAATATTCCTTATCCCCTTTTTTCACAATTAAAAATTTGTCTTAATTTGCAAATTGCAATTTTCCTCACCAATGAGAATATTCCAAAAGAATATTCTTATTCCTCCATCATTTGAAAAAGGGATATTTTCACTTGGCTTCTTAAACAAGTTTTAACCTTCAAACTTTTGAACAAGTCACCTTTGACTTGTGTGAGTAGGTCAAAAGTGTGTTTGTTTGAGGCAAGTGTGAGCCCTTGATTAAAATATCATCATGCATTCTCATCCATTGATGAGAATCCATGATCCATTCCTCTCATCTCCTTCAGCTTGGACCATTTATTAATATTTTCAATCTCAACCCTCCATTTCTCATTTGATTTCCTATAAATAGGTCACTATTTGGAGATAAATGGATCCATCTTTCAATTGAAAACTTATGTTGTTGAATCTCATATGCACTCACACTCATATTCACTCACTTTTTATCTTATCTTAGTTAATTTTAAATTGCATGATAGCTTAGAGCATCCATTAATGGATTCCATTCATCCATCTTAGTTAGGGTTTTCATATTTTAGCTTAGATTAGCTTAGCAATAGCATAATTAGATCATTTTTAGCATAAAATCATGGTAACTTAGCTTGCATCATGTTCATTTTAGCATAAAATAGGTTTTCATACATCAATCACAATGGTTTCATCGATTCTCTTCCATAGAATAGACTGAAATTGGCTCACTGATCATGGGATTGGGAATGGGTCATCATTTCACATCAACACAACACCAATTCCAGAATGGGATAAGTTTCAGATGGATTAGAGTAGATGTTTTAAAAGCTTTCATAATTTGGTATGTTAGGTTTTGATAAATGTTTAGTTTCAATTTCATTTGAATGATCTTGTTGAGATTAGAGTATTAGTGGGTCCGTTATGCTTTGATTCTTCATGGATTAGGCATAATTCAACAAATATTGATATCCTTGTCTCACACCTTGTATCAATTTTTGTCTTGTATTATTATGATCTCTTGCACCACTCACTATTTTTTAGCTCAACCTATATATACAAGTTATAAAATTAGAACTGTACCAAACTCTATAACTAAAAAATATTATTTTAAAATGATATCAAAATAATACACTTACAACTTATTGGTAGTCTAGTTGTTCTTTCCCATGAAAAATATTATCATTAAGAGAGGTTTATCCACAGATAGGAGTGATCACATCAATTCATACCATAATAAGAATGTATTTATCAATTATTTTTAGATATCTAATGCTGTTAATTGATACAAACTAATCATAATTAAATGTATATTTTCATACTTATATTTGTGTTAGGGATATTGATGATGAAATTACTATAGAAAAAGCATCTGATTTTTCTTGTATATTAGGAGGTGTGACAATTGAGCTCATCAACTAAACAAAAATAATAAATTTAACCTTTAATTTCAAATACACATAAATAATAAAATTAAACTTTTGAAAGTAAAAAATTAAAATGTGCTATAGTGTACGTTAGTGAATCTAATTCCACAATTAACCCTATGAACATGCATGATAAATGGTGATGTAATGCCCACCTATTCAAGAAAAAATAATTTTCAAATATTCAACATTATTCTAAATATAAACTACTTATTTATTCTAATGTATGAGAATTTTACATCTAAAACATATGCAACTATACAAATTGTTGGTGGGATGACCAATAACATACCACACTATAACATTACACCATAAAATTTATAATATATGCATAATTTTAATTCAATTCTATACTTAAAAATCAATTTACATTTAATTTTTTTAAGTATGAAATATAAAATGTTATAAATTCATATAAAAATAATTGTATGTGATAAGGAAAAAAATAATGTAATAACCCATCATTCATCACCACATTATCTGATTGACAAAATTGTTCTACTAGATCACCTTTTTTCTTCAAAAAAAGTCTAAAATGACAATGAGTGCACACATGGGAGGAGGCATCCTCTTCACCTTTTGGACCACAATCTCTTCTAAAGAATAAATTATAAAAATTAAAGGATAGGTGAGAGCTAGTTGCACTAGAACTAGATTGTGTTAGCAATAGGTGTTGTCATTGATGTTATGTGTATGTTGAAGTCTATATATATTTCAGAGATAGTGCAAGTGCAAATATATACTTAGTAATATAGTTAGATGTATGAATAATGATCAGTATGATATCTAAGTATGATGTGGAGGATGATACTCATGTTCTGATATGTCCATAATATGTTTACATTGATAAAATCTCATTTTGATGTATCACATATAGAGATATGTTGTAAAAGTTTTACTAAGGTTCTAATAGGGTAGACTCTAAGGAAGAGTCATGATTTGTTGATCTAAATTCTTTTGTTGAGAAAGATTTAGTCTTGTGATTTTGGAAAGAGGATAAATGATCTATGAAGGTCCTATATCTAAGAAATCAAGTCATCACACCTTCTGCAATGAAAGTCACATATAATAGTATTTTGGTCTTTGACTTGGCAGAATATTGTGTTGATGAAAGCTTATTGGAATGCTTCGCGTTCCTCCATAAATGAAGGGATGATCCTACGATTTTGTAAATATTCTTTGCAATAATTAAATCATACTAATTAGCAGTATCAAGTGATGAAGTGGTCCACAAGTATAGTTTTTGGATAACAGTTAGCTACAATTTGTCTGGGATGCTTTATTCTTGTACCTTTAGTGGGTTTCTCCTCTTGCACCAACATATTATGATTAAATTCTTCAAGAAAAGGTTGGATGAATATTGTGCATGATATACAACACCTACATCTCAGTCTACATAATGATTTTGGTATCTCTCTGGTTATGTGAAGTCAAAAAATGATAGTGTTGATGGTATTTATACTACTTGGGTTGACATAACTTGGTTCATTCTTTGTAGTTGATACCGATCAATTAATCTTTCCTTGGAGAATATGTTGTGAAGAATTTGGGCCTTGAAATAGTGTATGATGATCCGTAACTAGTTCTCTTTCATTTTGGATGTGTTTTGGAGCCGACCCTTGCAATATCAATTATTTCATTCAACGATCATCTTGAAGCCGAATCAATTCAAGTTTTGTGCTATTGCAGAGGATATATATAGAAGACCAAATTCATTTGTGAATGTGATGATTGTGAGTGCATAGTGAAAGGGCAGATTAAAAAATATGAAGTGTTCAAAATCAGTGTAAAGGGCTAATTGTGCAAAATAGTGACTACATCATCAATATGTGTTAGATGCTTCTTCAAAGTAGTTCATAATTAGTTTTCTTAATCTAAAATTCATGTATCCTTCTCTAAGACAGTGTGTCTCATTAGGTCCATTGTATCTTTCTCTAAGGTAGTTTACCTTAGTTTGCAAGTCCACAGGTAGTGAGCCTTAAAAATTATAATTTATTGTTAGCAGTGAGCTACATATAATGTGAGTTAATCTTCATTGTGATTTTTTTCCCAAATTGGGTTTTCCACACAAAATCCTGGTGTGTCTATGTGAGGCATGTTTTCTCTTTTGTTCCTTTCAGTTAATGTGGTGAGTTGTTAATTTGCAAATTAAATTAGTTAAGTTTTAATATATGCTGATTCACCCTCCATCTCAACACATATTTTTGCTTAACAATTGGTATCAAAGACAAGTTCCTTAAGAAGCTTAAAAACTAAGGTTGATCTTGCTCTTGAACACATGGGTTCTATTGTAGAAATCAATGATATGTTTATTCTAAAACCAAACCTAGAATCAATGGAACCTGAAGGTTGGGATGTTAGTATGGAAGACTATGATGTAGATTTTGAAGGGGAACTCTAGTCTGTTCTTGAAGATTTGGATGAATCAAGGTTGTAAAACATCAAATATGAGTGCATACTAGAAAAATAAAAAGATACAATAGATAAATTGAAGGAAAAAGATAAATAATCAAAAGAAGAAATTTGCAAACTAAAAACTCAAATAGAAGGTGGCAATGGATGTGAGATGAAAACAAAAGAAGCTGAAGACATGATCTGAAAACTAAAATTCAAAGTTGAAGAAGACAAGAGGATTGAGGATTGCCTAAATATCAAGCTCAATAATAAATCTACTAAGTGTCTAAAGCTAGAGAAAGAAATTGTATCCTTGAAAAAGGCCAAAGAAAAAATTGACAAAGGCCTAAAACTAAGAGGAGGCTCTAAAATTATTGATGCATTAATTAACTCTCAAAAACCCTCAAAAGAGAAATGGACTTTGTTTTGAAAAGGGAAAAATTCCCATGGTCAATGCATCTAAAAATCTATATGACACCTTCAAATAAGAAGGACAATCTAAGACAAGGAAGGAGAAATCCTACACAAAAAATCCTAAAGAAACATCCTCTAGAGATGCAAAGATAAACCATGACAACAAGAAAGAAGGTGGATTCACTCCTATTCAGAGCAAATGGAAGAACTTTAAAAAGCTTTCTCACAAACAAGCCTCTCTTACTAGGTGCAATGGTAACTTCTATGCTTGTAATAGATTTGGTAATAAGGTAGTTGAATGCAGAAGAAAAATGAGCCAAAATTATTTCAGGCCTTCAAGGTACAATTCCAAAAACACTCAATCATTTCATGGTCAGTACTATGCTTGCATCAATTTTTTCCACAAGGTTGATGAATGCAGAAGTAAGGTGATAAGGAATAATGCTATGAAATCTCAATTCTTCTATGGCTATTGCTACACATGCAACAAGTGTGTTCATAAGGTTGTTGATTGCAGATCTAATGTGAGAAGAAGCAATTTTACTCTATAAGTTAGTACCATTTGATACAATTGCAATAAACCATGACACATTGCTAGATTCTACAAGTGAAAAAGTGTAAGATTTTTTCTCCCCAAAAAAGCCTATTATCTGTCAGCAAGAGAAGGAAATGAACAAAGTTTGGAAATAGAAGGAAGAAAATAAAATAAAGAATGATTTTGTACCTCAACATGGTGCAAATGAGTCCTTCGATAACTAAGGATTTAAAGGAGAATTGATTTAGGGGGAGTTGCAATTATAGTTTCTGGCAAACCCTTAAAATGTATGAAATGCAGAAACCTTTGGAATAATGGTGATTATTAATATGAAATTGATTGGTCATGCCTCTAGAGTAATCACACCTTTTGCAAAATTGTTATGAAGGATCCTTGATCTCTGTAATATCTCAGACTATAAAAATTGCTAAGCGACAAAAGCAAGTAAGTGCATTTATTGCAAAATGACTAGGGTTGGTGCGAAAAATATTTAGTTCATAAATTTAATAAAATTAATATCATTTGAAAGTGTCAAGTGTATGCAAGTGCTAAGGAAGAAGGGAAGAAGACTCTTTGTGTGTGTTGTGAACAAACCCTAACAACAATTTTCGGGTATTTTTCTGTCTTTGTTTGAACCCTAGTATCAAAAAGTGGTATCATGGCTACACCAACTGTGATTGATGTTACTGAGAGGCTAAGGCCCAAATACAAGAAATTTCCATTCAAAGCAATGGATGTAGAAAAATATGGAGTATTTTTAAATATTTCAATGGATGTTCTATACTGCAAGGATGTAAGAACTTATATCCATAAGCTAAATGAAATTAAACACACCTCTTCGTTTGAAAGGGTTCAACATGAGCTACTAAATGAGAATGAAGCTTACAAGCTGGAGTATAGGAACATCACTGCAAAAGGGTTGGAAATTTGGAAAGACTTTCCAGAATTTTACAAAAAATTGAGGAATGGGTAAGAATCATCTTGAGCTATATTCATGAAAATTTCATTTGGTTAGAAAAACCCTACTTGATCAGCAAGGATTCTATTAGGGTTGTTATTGGTCTTTGCACCTCTAGACCAACCACTGTATGGAAATCTATAAAGAATGAAACTATTATGGAACTCACTAGTGCAAAGTTTGATAAGAGATCTCTAACGACAAAACATATAATAGATCCTAATGTTCGGTATGTTGTAATGGGTATTGTGTACAAAATCTATTTCACAAACAAGGAAGGGTTTGCTACTACCACAATAATTCATACCGCTCATCAATTGGTGAAAGAAAATTCCAATATTGACCTATGTGAGCTATTGAGAGAACAACTATTAGAAAACATGAAAAAAAAATGGAGACCAAGTACAACTTCAGGTTTGGTTCCTTGATCATATGTCTTACGTTTTTTATTCCTAAATGAATTGCCTGGCTTCAAAGGAAAAATGTGGGATAAATTCACTTTGGAAACTACAAAAATTAAGAAGCAAATGGATGGGTTTCCAAATGAAAAATCATATACTACCATGTACTGTGGTTTCTTTAAAAAATTGCAACAAGAGTTGCAGAGGAGATATAGGATTCCACCTAGTTTGGTTCAAAATATGAAAATGAGATTACCTTTATGGTAAATAAGGATCACTGTTTTATGGAGGTAGTTGAACCTAGAATGGTATTGATATCTAAACTACCTTATGAGGTTGAGGATGGTTTTGTGTAAAGTTACATAGATATTTTGGTGCTCCATGTAACTCAGAATTCAATGAAAAGAGGAGCTTTACAAGATATCAAGGGTATTGTGAACGGGTGAAAATATGGGTTAGAAAATGAGCAGCAAATAGAAGAGTGCAAGAAAAAAAAGATTAACACCATACACCTCAAGATTGGAAAATTTTACCTTGTTGAGCTATCTTTTGGTTGGCCCTTGATTGTTGACATGATATATTCTCCTCTTGATGGCAAAAGAGGTATGATTGAGATGCAATATGGATGGAAAATAGATGGGACTGCTATGGTGTATGCAAGGAAATGGAAATTCTAGCTAAGTATGGTTCAAGTGTAAATTTTTCAAGAGTTTGGTTAGCACAATGATCTCCTCTAAAATGAGGGAAAAAGGGGGGGTATTTATAGAGAATTTTGAATTCTCTAGAGAAATGGACGATTGAGATTAAACCAACAAGGCCGAGATGTAGGGCTATGGTGAATTGAGAACTCACAAGTCCTCACATCTTGACATGTGGCATGTGAAGTGGATTGAAAAAGATGACGTGTAGGTGAGGTGGAAGGAGAGTACATGATGTGGAGGAAGGACATGTACCTTGAAAGTACACTGGGAGATGAGAAGATTCCTTGGAGGAATAAAAAGTGAATTTAAAATTCACATGATTGGGGAATCTTGTGGATAAGACAAAGTTCCAAAGGGAGAGGTAGAAAGTACCTTGGATAAGACAAGGTGCCTTAAAAGGTAAGCACTTGTCACATGTGACTTGATGTGACAAGTCAAAGATTCTAGAAGATGCATGGGAAAAGGCGAAGAGTTCAGATGTGACTTGATGTGACAAGTCAAAGATCACATGGGGAAGAGAAAAATGAATTTTATATTCCTTGGAAGGATAAAAGGAATTAAAAATTATTTAAGAGGTTGATTAGGCTAGTTAATGAAGGATTAGAGGAGGGTTAGGTGGTTAAGAGAGATTAGAGGACAACTTGTAAAAGTTGGAGGATGTGACACATCCTAATCAAGGATTAGGCATGTGCACATCCCTAATGATGAGATTAGGAGAATAATTAGGATTAAGAAAGGGATGTGACATGTGAGGTTTTAAATAAATGTCATATTTATTTAATTCATTTGATGAAAAAGAGGATTAAAGAGATAAGGTATTTATTTATTAATTAAATACCTTAGGGATTTGGTAGTATTAAGGATATTAATTAAATAATAGTGATATTACTTAATTAATGCAAATAAGGGGATGCTTAGATGAAAGGGGATAAATTTGGATAAATTAAGTATCCAAATTTAGGTGTCTACATTTTGCCCCTCTTTGAGATGGTGTTATGAAGCAGCATCATTTCAAAGAATATTAAAAAATAGAACCTAGAAGAAGATGGTTAGATTGGGAAAGATGCCCTAGTCATTCAAAGGAGTGACTACGAAGGGAAAAAATTATGAAAATTAGGGATGAAGGATGCCCCCTCGAGAGGACATGTGGGTTCAAGAGAACACGGGTGTGATATCGAAATGGAGGAGATGATGCAAGGAGTATATGATGAAGATGATGCAAAGGGTATATGAGGAAGATGATGCAAAGTGATGGGTAAGAAAGGATGAGAAGGCAACAGGAGATTGGGAGGGGAGAGTGATGAAGGATCAATGGATGGGGGGGATTTTGATAGATGAGAGGATGGAGATGAAATGCAATCCAAATGCAATTTTCCATCTTTAGGAGCACATATTTTTGCTATAGCAGAAGACACGATACACCAAGGTATAAAGGACCAAGGCAGATTAGTGTGTAATGCATGAAACAAACACATCAAACAAGAAGGGTATCCCAACACCCCAAAGTCATGATGTCCTTGGTCAGGCCAGGTATTGGGATAACCACAAGCACACAAAGATTTCTCAGTGTAACACAAGACCTCAGGGATCTTGGTGGGTACTACGTGGGGCAACCAAGAAGACAACACCAAAGAAAAGATCAAGATACACCCCTATGTTGACTCGTCAAAGCACACCATGATATATTGGATCAAGGAACCCATGACAAGTGATGATAGGGAGCTCAAGTTATAAAAAAAGCCAAAACCATCAAAAGATCACAATCAATTTCAAACATCCTTTGCCATAGGATCAAGGCGATGGATGGGATGATGAGGTTTGTTAGGAAGGATGCATCCTATTGAGACTGATGATGGATACTAAACTGAAAGACCGATATGACACAAGATATTCAAAACCGATTGGATTTGATGATACAAGTGGATCTTGTTTATTAAGAACCAGCTAGATAAGGGCATAGCTTGACGACACGATACAATATACTGTTGGAATATGTGCCTCAATCCTTACTAACATGGAACTCCTAAAGGGAAAAGTCATTGTGACATTGTTCATGTCTGGGTGACTAACTGTTCTGAAGCTCTTGAAATGTTCATATCGCTGTGACAGGGTTGAAGTCTTGCCGACAAGTCTATTGCTGTGACTTTCTGTGTTCGGCGTGAATTTTTTGGCCAATAGAAACCTTCGGGCGACAGTGTGATCTTATCGGGTGTCGGGGAGACTTGGGTTTTTGGTATTGGTCTGGCTGATACGAAATGTCTTTCCGACACCGTTTTGCATATGGTCATCGGTGTAACCTTTTGTTTCAGTATGAGTCCTAGTGATCGATAAAGGTCTCACTGACTGGGATGTACAGCTATCAAGGTAACATAAAGGTTGTGGGGAGATGTCTCAACGATGAAGCTAGGTCATGCCGACAGGAGTATTCTCGTGGTGTCTTCGCTGTAACAAAAGACTTCATTGAGAAGTCTTGGCGACTTGGGTAAGTCACACCGATGGTCTTCGGTAAGACTTGGGGCGCTCGTAGAAAGGTCACGGTGAAAGACATGAGTCTTGCCAACAGTATGTGACATTTGGGGTGACATGGGATGTTTGCTATGACATCCTAGTGAAAATGGTAGATCATTCGGTGGAATATCTTTTTGGTATGACGTCTCACCAAAACCGTGGGGTCTTGTCGATAGTAGTAAGGCTTCGGTGTAGCATGAAGTCATCGATGGAAAGTCTTGGCGAGATCGGTATATCTTGCCGATAGTATAACTCATCACTGTGATTTGTGACTTCGATATGAGTCTCACCAAAAAGCGATTGTCACGCCGAAAGGAAATAACACAACGACATAACTCGAAGACTTCGATATGAGGTCTTGGCGTGATCAGTATGTCTTTCCGATGGTCTCTCTGAGTTCGATATGACTTATGGTTTTTGGTATGAGTCTTGTTGAATGAGAATTCTCTTGCTGACTGTTGGGGAACTGATATCGATAGCGAATACTTTGTGGCATCGGGGAGACAATGTTAGTGTGTCACCGATATGCCAACAAAGTTTGAATGCCATTTGACCGTGTGACCATCCTATGTAGCATCATGTTGGACCAATCAGAGGAAGCAGTTTTCAAATGGATGACTATTGGATTTTTTGTAACTGTTGCAACGCTGGAAAAACTGCATGCAAGGAAAAATCATCTGCTCGATGGAAACTGTCTATGATTGGAAATGGAAGATAAGGATGCATAGAAGACAAAATCAGAATGTGAATAGAATAAAAGTAGATCGATTCTAATTTGAAATTATGATGAGTGAATCGAATTGGTTGAGAGATTTTCTGAGAGATATTGAATAGTGAATGTTGTAGCTACTATGAAATACTAGAGTGTTGTATTTTTGATTGTATGTAATTGTTGTTACTATAGTACAAAGAGATTTAGCTTGGTGTGGTGGGTTTTTTCTTGAAAGGGTTTCCCACGTAAATCTATTGTTCAGTTGTTTTTGAGTATCTTCTCTGTTTCTGAAATTCTTTCATGTGTGTCTTAATTAGATTGTAATTAGAAAAATTAAAAGTACTGTCTGCTTACTTCCCTATGGATTTGACGTTAGGAAAGTGTTTCCGCACCTTTGCTTTCCTTACAAGTGGTATTAGAGCCTGGCCAGTTATGTTGTCCTTGTGAGTAGGTTGGATTTTTTGTGTCAATCCTTTTCTAGTGAGAGTTTTGTAGAGGTCTGATAGTTTAATTACAAATTAAGATGGTGAGCACATCCGGAAGGATGGATATAGAGAAATTCAATGGAAGCAATTTTGAGCTGTGGAAACTCAAAATGGAAGATCTATTAGTAGACCGAGATCTTTGGACTGCTGTGTTTGGAACAATGCCTCAAGGAATGAAGCAAGAGGATTGGGACCTTGCAGATAGAAAGTATAAAGGGCTGATAAGGCTCTGTTTGATAGACTCTGTTCTTCTGAATGTGCATGAAGAAAATATTGCATCTTCCTTGTGGAAAATATTAGCATCTATTTATCAAGGCAAGTCCTTGGTGAACAAGTTGTTCTTGAGGAAGAAGTTGTACTCTTTGAGAATGTAGGAAGGAGGGTCTATTGTTGATCACTTAAATGCTTTCAACATGTTGATTGCTTAGTTGACATCTGTTGGTGTGAAGATTGAATATGAAGATTGTTGCATGTTGTTGCTGTGTTCTCTGCCTAATTCTTGGGATCATCTGGTGATGGCCATTGGAAGTACAACATCCACATTCAAGATGGAAGATGTTGTTGCTTCTCTGTTATTAGAATAAATGAGAAGAAAATCTTTTGAGATGGCAAAGGAGGCTCTAGCTGTCAGAGGTAGACCAAAGGAGAAAGGCAAGAAGAAGGACAAGAAGTCCAGATTGAAATCATAAGGGAGATCAAAGTCTCCTGGAAAGAAGTCAAAGGTGAAGTGTTGGAACTATGGGAAACCTAGTCATGTCTGAAAGGATTGCAAGGAGGAGAAAAAGAATAAGAACTCTTCTGGAAATGATTCTTCTCATGGTGATGCAGACGCCTTCATTGTAGCTTTGGCTATACGGGCATCAGATGATGTCTGGCTGATTGGTTCTGGAGCATCTTTCCACATGACATCTCATAGAGAATGGTTTATGAAGTATGAAGAGTATAATGGTGGAAAGGTGTATTTGGCAAGTGATTCATCTTTGGAAATTTTTCATCGTGGAAGAGTCATAATTCAATTCCCTGATGGAAGAGTGAAGGGAATCGATGATGTGATGCATATACTAGGTCTGGCTCAAAATCTACTTTTTGTAAGTAAGCTGAATGATATCAGAGTGCATGTCACGTTCTCTGGAAATGGCTGCAAGATGACTAGAGGCTCTATGGTGCTGGCTAGGGGTGCTCGAATTGGTACCTTGTACAAGCTGGATGCACAAGCTGTCCAATGCAACAGTGTCTCTGCAAAGTCACTTAAGGCTGCTCATGAAGAAAAGAAGGAAAACATTCTTGATGGAGTAAATGCCATGGAGGTTAAAATCCCAGTAGAAAAGACTATGCTCTATCATCATAAGCTTGGCCACATTGGTGAAAAAGGTTTAAAAATCTTGAAAAATAAAAGCCTGGTAGAAGGGCTTGAAGATTGTAACCTTGAGTTCAAATTTTGTGAATATTGCATATATGGTAAACAACACCGTGTTTCATTTTATTCCAGTCCTCACAAATCTTCTGGTTTGCTTGATTATATTCATTCTGATGTGTTTGGTCTGGTGAATGTTCCTTCTCTGTCTAAATCAAGATACTATGTGTCGTTTATTGATGATTATTCAAGAAGAACATCTGTATATTTTTTGAAAAGTAAATCAGAAGTATTCAATTGGTTTAAGGAATTTAAAAACCTTGTTGAAAATCAGACTGGTAGAAAAATAAAATGCTTGAGGACTGACAATGGCGGTGAGTTTTGTTCAGATGAATTCAAAAGGTATTGTATAGATCATGGGATTAAAAGACATAAGACTACACCTTATACTCCACAAAAAAATGGAGTTGTTGAAAGGTTCAACAGGACAGTAATGGAAAGAGTACAAAGTATGCTGAGCAGTGATGGCTTGGAGGAGAAGTTTTGGGTTGAAGCAGTCTCTACAACATGTTACTTGGTAAATGGTTCTCCTAACTCTACTCTTGTTGAGAAGACGCCCTTGGAAGCATGGTCTGGAAAGAAGCCCTCTTTGAGACATATTCGTGTCTTGGGCTATGAGGCATATGCATATGTGCCATTCGAAAAGAGATCCAAGTTGGAAAAAAAAGCTGTGAAGTGTATTTTTATTGGCTATAGCGCTGGCATAAAAGGATACAAGCTTTGGAACCCTGAGACTAAGAAGGTTTTGTATACCAGAAGTGTTATCTTTTGTGAGCTGAAATATTCTACATTGGATCTACAGTTAGAGAAGAAATTAGAAAATGAAAAGGATGTAGCAGAAATTCCTTCGACACCAGATAAAGAGGAATTGAAAAATCAAAATGTACCTGATACTGAGGAGAGCTCAAGTAGTTTTGAAAGTTCTGATGAAGATGAAGAACCACCTCAGCCTTAGACTGTGAGGAGGTCAACTCGTTAAAGAAAGAAACTTGATAGGTATGGGTTTTCTTTAATTGAGTTTACTTGTGCCTATGCTTTAATTTCTAGCACTAATGAACCTAGGATTGTGAAAGAGGCATTTAAAATGTCTGATCCAAACTCTTGGTTGGAAGCCATGAATGAAGAAATGGCATCATTAGAAAAGAATGATACCTGGAGTTTGGTGCCATTTCCTAAAGGAAGAAAAGTTGTGGGCTGCAAATGGGTTTTTAAGAAGAAAATAGGTCTGGATGCTAGTGTGGAGAAATATAAAGCAAGGCTAGTTGCGAAAGGTTATTCCCAGGTAGAGGGAATTGATTATGGAGAAGTCTTTTCTCTTGTAGCTAAGCTGACATCTATTAGATTTCTTTTGTCACTTGCAGCAGCGTATGACTTAGAAATTGAGTAGATGGATGTGAAGATAACATTTCTTCATGGTGATCTTGAAGAAGAAATTTATATGTCCCAGCTGGAGCATTTTGTGGAAAAAGGTAAAGAAAGAATGGTTTGCAAGTTAAAGAAATCTCTGTATGGTTTAAAACAGTCCCCTAGAATGTGGTACCAAAAGTTTGACACATTTGTTTTGTCATTGGGATTTGTAAGATCAAAATGTGATCACTGTGTGTATTACAAAGCTGAAAGTGATCAAGTCATTATTATTGCTCTCTATGTTGATGATATGTTGTTCATAGGCAATAGTAAGCTAATGATTTCTGATCTTAAGTCTCAGTTGTCTGCAAAGTTCAAAATGAAAGATCTTGGTGCAGCAGGGTATATTTTGGGAATGGAAATAACTAGGGATAGGAAGAATAGAAAGCTTTGGCTCAGTCAGAGTAAGTATGTCAAGACGGTTCTGGAAAGATTTTGTATGACTGATTACAAACAACTAGTTGTTCCAGTTATGCAGGGAACAAAGTTATCTATTGAGGATTGTCCAAAATATCCTACTGAGATGGAGGACATGACCAATGTACCTTATGCAAGTGCAGTTGGTAGCCTCATGTATGCTATGGTCTATACAAGGCTAGACATTGCCCAAGCAGTGGGAGTTCTTAGTCAGTTTATGGAAAATCCTGGAAGGACACATTGGAATGCTGTGAAGAGAGTGTTTAGATATCTGAAGGGTACTTCAGACTTTGCTCTGTGTTACCATGGTAACTTGGTTGAATCAAAAAAGACTCTCAGCATTCAAGGTTGTGTGGATTCTGATTGGGCAGGGGACATTGATAGTAGAAGATCCACTAGTGGATATGTTTTCATGATGAATGGTGGTGCAGTGAGTTGGATGAGCAAGCGGCAAGTTGTAGTTGCTTTTTCCACTACAGAGGCAGAATACATGGTAGCTACACATGCCTATAAAGAAGTAATCTGGTTAAAATATTTGTGTTCTAACATTGGTTTTGATGCAGGAAAAATTACTATTTACTGTGACAGTCAGAGTGCTATATGTTTGGCAAAGAATTCTACTTTCCATGCCAGGACGAAACATATAGATGTACAATATCACTTTGTACGAGATATGGTGGAGGTTGGGAAGGTCTCTTTGGAGAAAGTGGATACTCTAGAGAATGTTGCAGATGCATTGACAAAGCCTGTGAGCACAAACAAATACAGGTGGTGTGCCAGTTCGACGGGCCTCTTGGCTGATGTTTTTCAGTAGTTTGTTTATGTTCTAGAGGTGTCAGTAAGATCTTCGTCAAGTGGGAGCTTGTTGGAATATGTGCCTCAATCCTTATTGACATGGAACTCCTGAAGGGAAAAGTCACTGTGACATTGTTCAGGTCTTGGTGACTAACTGTTCTGAAGATCTTGAAATGTTTATATCGCTGTGATAGGGTTGAAGTCTTGTTGACAAGTCTATCGCTGTGACTTTCTATGTTTGGTGTGACTTTTTTGGTGAATGGAAACCTTCGGGTGACAGTGTGATCTTATTGGGTGTCAGGGAGACTTGGGTTGTCAGTATTGGTCTGGCTGATACGAAATGTCTCACCGACACCATTTTGCATATGGTCATCAGCATAACCTTTTGTTTCGATATGAGTCCCAGAGATCGATAAAGGTCTCGTCGACTGGGATGTACAGCTATCGAGGTAACATAAAGGTTGCGGGGAGATGTCTCAATGATGAAGCTAGGTCACGCCGACAGGAGTATTCTTGTGGTGTCTTCGTGGTAAGAAAAGACTTCGTTGAGAAGTCTTGGCGACTTGGGTAAGTCACGTCGATGGTCTTCGGTAAGTCTTGGGGTGCTCAGAGAAAGGTCATGGTGAAAGACATGAGTCTTGCCGACAGTATGTGACATTCGGGGTGACATGGGATGTTCGCTCTGACATCTCGAAGAAAATGGTAGATCATTCGGTGGAAGCTCTTTTCAATATGATGTCTCATCGAAATTGTGGGGTCTTGCTGATAGTAGTAAGGCTTCGATGTAGCATGAAGTGGTCGATGGAAAGTCTTGGCGAGATTGGTATGTCTTTCTAATAGTATAACTCATCGTTGTGACTTGTGACTTCGATATGAGTCTCACCGAAAAGAGATTGTCATGCCGAAAGGAAATCACACGACGAAATAACTCGAAGACTTTGATATGAGGTCTTGGCATGATCGGTATGTCTTGCCGATGGTCTCTCTGAGTTCAATATGACTTATGGTTTTCGGTATGAGTCTTGTCAAATGAGAATTCTCTTGCTGACTGTTGGGGAACCGATATCGATAGTGAATACTTTGTGGCATTGGGGAGACACTATTAGTGTCTCACCGATATGCCAAAAAAGTTTGAACGCTGTTTGATCGTGTGACCATCCTATGTGGCATCATGCTGGACCAATCAGAGGAAGCAGTTTTCAAATGGATGATGGTTGGATTTTTTGTAACTGTTGCAACACTGGAAAAACTGCATGCAAGGAAAAATCATCTGCTCGATGGAAACTGTCTATGATTGGCAATGGCGGATAAGGACACATAGAAGAAAAAATCAGAATGTGAATAGAATAAAAGCAGATCGATTCTAATTTGAAATTATGATGAGTGAATCGAATTGGTTGAGAGATTTTTTGAGAGAGATTGAACAGTGAATGTTGTAGCTACTATGAAATACCAAAGAGTTGTATTTCTGATTGTATGTAATTGTTGTTATTGTAATACAAAGAGATTTAGCTTGGTGTGGTGGGTTTTTTCTTGAAAGGGTTTCCCACATAAATCTGTTGCTCAGTTGTTTTTGAGTATCTTCTCTATTTCTAAAATTCTTTCATGTGTGTCTTAATTAGATTGTAATTAGAAAAATTAAAAGTACTGTCTGCTTACTTCCCTATGGATTTGACGTTAGGAAATTATTTCTGCACCTCTGCTTTCCTTACAGATACATGACACAAGACAAGAGACTGACACATCCTAGCGACCTAGGGGCTCAGGGGCTGATCAAAGATTAGTCTTGCCTACATGAAAGCACAAAGCCCACGTAGTTTGATAAAAGGCTGACGACTGACCATGGATAAAAGTGGAAAGAGGATGATGAAGATCGATGATGGATGACAAAGACTAGACAAACAAAAGCAGAAAGGCCGATGATAGGTGATAAAGGAGTGGAAGGACATAGTAGAAAGACCAATGATAGATGATAGAAGAGCCCTAGGGGCGAATCAAATGATCGACCTTGCGTACGTGAAAGTGCTGGGGAAACAAATTTTGACAAAAGGCCAAAGAAAAATGATGGATAAAGGATGATGAGAAGATAAACCTAAGAAGGAGAGAAAATTATGAGATGGAGACGACGAGACAGGATAGACCTAGTGGATTGGATAGGATGATGACGATCGCATGAAGCTCAAGGATGGGATAATTATCCAAATCATCAAAATGAATTGGGAGGATGATATGACAAATAGATGAATGATGAGAAAGGATAGGAGATGGAAAAGATGTGTGATGAGATATATGGCATTGGGTTGCATGGGGAGTAGCCTATAGCTAGATATCAACAACAAGGGAGTGCGAGATGGGATGAGGATAGAGGTGAATAGATAGGAAGATAAGGATGAGGAGATGGAAGGGATACTATGATGGATGGAGAGGGGGATAAGGATAGGGAGATGAAAAGGATTTCTTGGATTGGTAAGGATATAAGAATAGGTAGGAAGATAAGGATGGGAAGATGACAGGGATTGTTTGGATGAATGATGTCTCCAAGGACTTATATCACAAAGGAAGAAGATGCCCCACTCTAGATATGTCATATATAATGAGGCATGAGGGATGGAAGATGGTACGATGGGAAAAATAAGGGAGTGATATGGATATGGATAGGATGCCTAGATAAGGAAGGGAGATTAATGGTAGCATGATGGATGGACAAGGAAGGTAGATGAATGCGAATAAGGATTAGGTTAGTGTGTGGATGAGGGGAATGTATGCCAAGAGGTGTCCAAAGCATGTTTATATTTTTTCCCCTATTGATATCAAGATTAGAAGGAGGATAGAGGGATTTGGAGATAAATGGGATATGATGGCAGCATGTGGAAGATAGGTAGGATGGAGGAGACAGTTGAAGGGGATGTAGTTGCCCCCAAGTACGGAAGGAAACTAGATGGGGGATTTACGCATGATGCCTATTTTCCAGGTTTTCATCATGGTACTTATCCAAGGCACTTGTTTTCCAAGTTTTCACCATTGGATGAATTATTTTTCTTTAATATTTTAGTTTTTGATTTTTTCAAAATTTTCAAATTTTTTGGATTTTTTGACTTTTTTGGCTTGTTTGGATTTTTTGGATAGAATGTGGATGGGGATGGATAAAGATAGGGATGTGGATAAGGGGATTTAGAAGATATGTGATAAGGATATGGATGAAGGACTCAAGCATCAAGTTCCATATGAGGTATTGAGAGCTTATGTTCAGACCGACTGTTGGATGTTGGTACAGCCTTATTAGGAGAAATGGATTATGCAAGATGATGAATTAGAGGGATTTGAGAGGGGAGATATGTGGGATAATGGGTGGGATGTTGGAAAGTGTATGGATGGAAGGATGGGGTGGATATGTGATGGGGAGGTGTTTTCAATACCAACATTGGAACATGTGGTGGTGGATGTGAAAAGATAAGAGGATAAATGGATGGAGAATGTGGGGATAATGGAGGAGATGGAATAGTGAATTTCGGGACATAGGGACCCAAAACAGACTTAGGAGAGGGTGGATGAAAATGATTAGCTTTTGGATGAGAAATGTTGGATGTGGTTACAAATTTTTCATTTGAAGGCATTGCATCTTTTTTCTTTGGGATCCACATGGTTTTGATCTTTGCTTTGGTGGGCCTTTGTGGCCTACAAATTTTATTTGGATTTAGATTTTTCTTTTCTTCACCATGTCTTTTAGAGGGGACATGGGGAGCTTTAGATTTATGTAGATGTTTCATTTATGCATTTTTGCTTTAACATCCAAAGTTCTTTTGATAGAAATGGGATGGATGTGAGGAGAAGGATGATGTGGAGCAATAGAGGTAGGATTATGAGGATTATGTGTAGATGGAGGATGTGTAGGTATGTGCCTTTGTTGATCCTGATTAGGGGACATGTGAGAGGGATGTTTATGATGGATGACATGGATAGGTGATGAATGGATGAATAGGACGAGATGGAGGAGGTGATTTTGGGGTATAAGGGCCCAAAACATACGTAGTGGGTGGAGGGACATAAGGAGCAAAAATGGATGGAGTAAATGAGGGAGGAATATGGATGGTTGTTTTGAGGTGATACGAGGGAGGAGGAGGGATGGTAGCATATGGTCTGGTGGAGCGATGGGAAGAGCCTATATTTATTTTGGAAGAGGCTCGTTGAGGATGTCTAGAGGTTGTACCAACATCTTTAGATTGTGAGTCTTGGGAAATAGGTCCAAGACCTTGCATATAGATTTGTTTTGTGACTTGGATGAGATCTAAAATACCTTGCTCATGAAGGCCTAAACCTTTTCCTTGATAGTTCATGTTCTTGAGAATTTGATCCATGATAGGATTTTTGTTATTCTGAAAACATGATGCGAGTCCATTATTAGGCGAAGGATGATGGGTCATATATACGTTGTGTTTTTCTTCTGCAAGGAGACGACCATGGAAGAATGTGAGGGTACCAAGGGGACAAGTGGTGTGGGGATAGAAGGTTTAGGAGACGATGGAGGATCATGAGAGGGAGATGATGGGATATAAGCATCTGACTCAGGATGAGTGAGCGATAAGGAGTCAAGAGAGAGATTAGACAATATGATAGGATATGGATTTGTGGTAGTGGGATCATGTGATGGAGATGGAGATGGAGCGGTGGAATCTTGAATGACATGGGGATCATTGAATGGAATGGATGGGGGACTGTGATCTTGAGGTGGACTAGATGGGATGGTAGGATCTTGATCTGGAGAAGGGGATATGTTGGAATGCTTTGGATCAGGGTCTTGGCATGACTCATCATGTGCAGGAGGCATGATAATGGAGTCTTGGTGGGACTCTTCAAATGGGGAAGATGGAGGGATGGAGGATTCAAAAAATTCATGGGGATGGATTTTAGTGACACTAGGAGTGGGAGAAGTGGATTGGATTTGGGTGTCTTTGATGGGATCAACGGCTCTCAGAGTAGGAGGTGGGTGTTCAATGGATCTAGTAGATGTGATGGTAGGAGATGGGGGCTTAGTGGATTCAGAGGATGTGATGGTTTCGATAGTTTGAGTGGTGCTAGGTGTGGTATCATCAATGATTGGTGTTGGGTGGGGAAGGGTCTCTTCACTAATGACCGTGGATGATGGGTTGGGATGGCATGATTCCACAACTTCAAGGTGTGGAGTGGGAGATGTCTTCTTTTCTATAAGTCCTTGGAGAACATCTAGAGTGAGAAACTTGAATACTCTAGGTTGAGATGGCGTAGTAGGAGTGGATGAGGGATTATGGTTTAGTGGGGGATTAGGACTAGGGATTGGTGGATGAGGATTAGATGGGGGAATGGGATTGGAAGCAGGACTGGGAATAGATGGGAGATTAAGATTAGATGAAGGGTTAAGATAGGGGTATTGGAATGGAGAATTAGGACATGAGGATGCAGGTGGTGGATTGTAGTAAGGGTATTGGGATGGTGGATTAGGATGGAAAGATTGAGATGGCGGATTGAGATAGGGAAATGTGGATCTCAGATTAGGACAAGAAGATGTGGATGTTAGATTAGGATAAGTTGATGTGGATGTTGGATTAGGATAGGAAGGTGTGAATGTAGGATTAGGGTGAGCAGATTGCTATGGAAGATTAGGGTAGTGGGTATATGTGGATGAAGGATTGAGATAGGAGGATGTGGATGGGGGATTAAGATAGGGATACTATGATGGAAGACTAGGATAAGAGGATGTAGGTGTTGGATAAGAGGATGATGTAGATGAAGGATATGATGGATATCCCTTGTCAAAGATAGCATAGAGAGCATGATTAGGCATTGATGAAGACATAATGGGATAACTCGAAGGGGTGATTGGATTTTGGAAACTGGATGGAGAAAGCTTACTAGCAATGATAGTGTCAAGGGGATCTATGTCATATTCTTCTTGATCGACAAGACTTTCATTATCATTTTCGACATAATTAGGGTTTCCCTTGACTACTATTGATGGAGGATAAAGATTCATGATGATGAAAGGATAAAAAGGATGGATCAAAGATTTTGGATGGGAATGGACTAAAGCTCAAATCGGGATTTAGGTTAAGCTCAGATCGAGATTGGATTTAAAGCTCATATTAGGATGATTGGATGATGCAATGGGATTGATTCTGATGATCGGATTTGATTACCAAAGGATGACCTCGGCACCAAATTTTCTTTGAGATGGAAGTAGATTGATTGGGTCGAAGGTGATTGGATAAGGATGCGATTGGATTGGATTGGATTGGATAAGATCGATCGATGATTGATAAGATTGACTGATGGATTAGATGGGATGACGAAAGGGACTTTAAAACCCATTCAGAGATTACCCTAGGTGACATAGGATACTGATCAATTAGATTAAAGGATAAATCAATGATTATGACACCGAATCCACTTTGAGATTTAAAATGAATTGATTGGGTCAATGATGATGATTGACTGACTCAAGACAAATGACAATCCTAAGTAGATGTGGATGATGATGATCAGATCAGACACTTAGGTCAATTTGGATAATAACCTGAGATGAAGTTCAGGGGATTTCAATGGGGAAAACGATGATTTGATACCTAACCCCAGAGATGCTCTCTATGTGATCCAGATGATAGATGAATGATCTTGCGAGACTATTGATGGACCAAAGATCAGATTGGGATTGGATTAGAGGACATGATAGGATTGATTCTAAACCAAGTTTAGGGGTTTTAATGACGCAAGGTGTTGACAATCAGATTTTTACCAGATTTGGTAGTTTTCAAAAATTGTTAAATTTTGCCATTTTAGGAAACTTCACAGACATACCATTGAGAGTCCAGTTTTTTCCCCAAAAAACCCAAAACTAAGATAGGATGAATTACTAACTAACATCCCAAATCTGATACATGCATTCCGAGTTATTAACGAAAATGATTTTTCAAAAACTGAAAAAAACACTAAATTGCAATTTTGAAGGTCAAAATGAAAGTTTGAGGCCTAAAAAATTTGGTGAATCAGGGTCCAACTAACTTAAGGTTGGTTGGGAATCCACATGCCACCTCATAATGCAACCACCTGTAAAATTTCAGCCCAAACAGACACCCGAATCAAAAGTTATGGCCTCCAGAAGTTTCTACATAAAAATCAAAACCCTCAAAACAAAGTCTAGGTGATTGGGATGGATGATTTGATGATGGATATGGACTCTAATGATGTTCTAAGTAGCACTTATGTGATTTTGGTGATGAAACAATAACTTATGGAAAAATGTTGATGACAGGCAAACGGGTGCTCGAAATGATTGAACAGAGGGTGGAAAATGTTGTTTAAAGGGCGGGTCTGCCCCTGGAGGAGGTTAGGTCTACCCTTGGAGGAGGTCAAGTCTTCCCCTGGAGGAGGTCAGGTCTGCCCCTGCAGGAGGTTAGGTTTGCCCCTAGAGGAGGTCAGGTCCACCCATGGAGGGCAGGTCTGCCCCTGGCTAGGAAGGTTCGCCCCTGGGAGCGTAGGTCTGCCCTTGGATGGGCAGGTCCACCCCTAGAGGGCAGGTCTGCCCCTGGGTGAAAAATGGTCAAAAAATAGCTATTCGGATGGATGAAACAAGGAGATGGATACTTGGAATGGATGGACAAGTGCTCAAAATGGATGAATGACTCTCGGAATGAGGGGAGGAAGATTCGAAATAGACAAACGAGTACTCAAAATGAGAGAACAAGTGCTCAGAATGGATGAATGAGTAATCAGAATGGATGAATGAGTAATCAGAATGAGTAAAGGGTGACTCATTATGGACAAAGG
Source organism: Sequoia sempervirens (assembly GCA_007258455.2). NCBI lineage: Eukaryota > Viridiplantae > Streptophyta > Pinopsida > Cupressales > Cupressaceae > Sequoia > Sequoia sempervirens. The sequence goes on from VDFB02270651.1 coordinate 445,867,207, forward strand.
ACTCTCATAATGAGGAGATATAGGTTTGAAATGGATGAATGTTTACTCAGAACGAGTAAACAAATGATCAAGATGATAGAATGGGAGTTCGAAATGATAGAAGGAGGTTTGAAATGGATAAACGTTTACTTGAAACGAGTAAATGAATGATCTGACCAACTGAACAGGAGTTTGGAATGATGAAACAAGGTGTGAAATGGATGAACATTCACTCAGAACAAGTAAATGAATGATTGAAATGGTAGAATGAGAGTTCAAGACGATAGATGGAGGTTTGAAATGGGTGAACGTTTACTCAGAACAAGTAAACAAATGATCAGAATGATAGAATGAGAGTTCGAAATGAGGAAAAGAGGTGTGAAATGGGTGAACATTTAGTCGAAATGAGTAAACAAAAGATTGGAATGGCATAACGAGAGTTTGAAATGATAGAAGAAGGTTTGAAATGGGTGAATGTTTACTTGGAATGAGTAAACAAATGATTGGAACGGTAGAACGAGAGTTTGAAATGATAGAAGAAGGTTTGAAATGGGGGAACAGTTACTAAAAATGAGTAAATGAATGATCAAAATAGGTGAACAACTACTTAGAATGAGTAAAAAATGACTCGGAATGACAAAACGAGAGTTCAAAATGACAAAACGGGGGTTCAGAATGATGAAATGGATGATAAAACTGATTGATCAAGGGTTAGGTCTACCCATGGGATGGGTCAGGTCCGCCCCTCAAAGAGGTCAAGTCTGCCCCTTGAGGTCAATTATGCTTTTCTGACAAAAGTTGGTCAAAATTGACTAAAGTAGGCTGAAAAGGGGCTCGTTCAGGGGTCAGGTCTACCCCTAGAATAGGTCAGGTCTGATGAGCCTTAAATATGCTCATAGTTTGAAACTTTTGATACTCTTATTTTTTTATTAATAGTTGTTTAAACCTGTTGATTAAAGACTTTTCGGGTGGTATCCTATAGCAATGAATTCCATATTCCTGTAGCTTGACAACTTTATTAATTACCTTTTTGACCTCCTGTATGGCTGATGTATGCTTATGATTTTGGATAATGGAATAGGATTAACGTGTGATTAATGAATGGATGTCGTGTCACTTGTGTGTATGCTTTGCTTTGCCTCTGTCACTTATTGCAGGTTGTTGGAGGGAGTAGAAGCTGATCAAGCGCAAAGAATATCAGCTTCATTGAAAAAGTTCTTCCAGTAATAACTCTTTGACCGAATCTTTGGGAAGGAGCTTTAACAGTCCTTTGATCTAGGGAGTGTGTAATGCTATATTCTCTCTGGGTCACGTCGAGTAGATAGAATTTCATTTATGAATATCTATTCCATGGATTCAGAATGTATTTATGATCATGACTCCCTCTGTTAGTTAGTTTGTTGTCTTTTTCATTTAAATAACTGTTCCTCCTGCGTGAGTGAATGAGGATGAAACAGTATGTGTTAAAATTAAGTTGAATAAGCAATAGAGTTCTGTGTTAAGTTTTATTTTCAAATAGAGTAATCGATGTATCCTGGTTTTGAATGTGAATAAAATTCGATGAAGCTTTGAGTCAACTTCTTGTGTAATCTAGTTGATGCTTGCTAAGGGGGCCCACTTAGTAAGTATTCTGTAGCAAGTTGTTGTGGTTAACTATTCATTTCATGTTGATTACTAGTTAGAATCTATTTCTATAAATTTCAACACAAACTCAGCCTTGTATTGTTCCTGTAGCATCGAGAATCCATCCCTCTGTCTGTTCCTGCAGCATAAGGCTAGTTCATAGTTTGTCCTTTAATAATAGCTGCTATGATTTCTGTTTTAGCCGAGTTGTGTTTGAGTTAAAAAGCTTTGTGTTGCACTTCTTTTAAGCATTTGTTTTCTATAGATGGTGACTGGAAACTAGTTCTTAGTGCACATACCATGCTACTCCATTTCAAGTATACGTCCCCTGGTTTGATAAAGCAAATGAACGACCATGAGAATATGTTAGTCGCCTGTTGGAATGTCCAATTCCCAGGTTTAGTTTTGCTGTGACTTTTATATCCTTTTGTGGGCGTGACCATTTTTGGCTCCGTTGCCGAGGATGGTGTCAATCTAAGAACCTGCTATAGTCATTGTTAGCAGTAGTTTAGTCAGTTTTTCAAAATATTTTAAAATACCATTCCTTTTCATTGCATGCATAGAAGGAGAGACGCTCAGGGAAGATTTCTCCCCAACCTACCATTCATTGCCAAGAAAACTGAACTAGCTTATAGCCTATTTGAGGATGAAGGAGACTTATATACTGACCCATTTGCTAAAGATTTGTGTGCTGACTTGCTATTCGGCCCATTTGACGAAGAGCCTGAAGAAAATCCATTTGCTCCTATACTTGGTCAGGTGAACATGGCACGTAATCCACTTAATCGACCTCTTGCTTTTGAATTCCCCATTACTCCTCAACAGAACAATGACAACCTTAAGAATATTCCTTCTTCATTACTTCCCAAGTTCTATGGCTTAGTCACAGAAGACCCAAAGACCTTCTTGTTTGAGTTTGATATCCTCTATCGCAGTTATGACTACACTTCAGATGTTCACAAACTGAAATTATTTCCTGCTACCTTGAAGGAGGGAGCTCTCAGATGGTTCATGAGTTTGGGAAGGGGTGTTGTCGATAGTTGGCCAGTCATGCAAACAAAATTTCTTGAGAAATACAAGGAATATTGTAAGAGTGGCAGTAAAGGTGATGACATATTTCGAATTCAACAGAAGGAAGATGAAAGTCTGGAGGATTATATATCAAGATTCCTGTTTTCTCTGAAAAAGAGTCCAGACCATACTCTTAATGAAGAATCTTAGAAATTACTTTTTCTAAGGGGAATCAATGATACCTCCATAGATGCCTTGGACCTGATGGGAGGTGGTGATATCACTCAAGCATTTTGGGACGATCTCATGAAGATATGTCTCAATTACTCCTGAGCAAATGTAAAGAAGGGTAGAAGTCATCAAGCTACAGTGGGAAAGTCTTCTTCCAGTGGAGTTTCCTGGATGGAGATCACAAATTTGCTGTCTGATTTCAAGCAGGATATCATTAACAATATGGATACACAACTGGACATTATGCAAGCTCGAAAGAAACATGAGGAAGCTAAAGCAATCTTGGCCAAGTTCTGTCCACATTGCAGACAAAAGAAACGTGACTGTAGATGCAAGATGGTGGCTAATCTGGAAGCTAAGCAATTACCTACCGACTTCAAGCCAGTAGAAGGTGATGATGATCAAGTGTTCTTCGTTGCACAAAGGAGACCATGGGCTCAAAGACAAGGTATGCCTCAAGACCCTTTGACTTTTGGTAATCCTTATTCTAGCTATAATAACCAATGGAAACCTACATATGGACCACCATCACCTTGGAATACATCTCAACCACCTTGACCTAACTATAAGACCCCTTAATGGCAATCTCCTCAAGGAGGTTGGCAGCAACCACAAGGACAATGGACCCGACCCCAAGGTAATTGGCAGCAGAATCCTTAATGGAGAGGTTCTCAGCAATGGCAGAACCAGTCCCCTAGATTCTTGTAGCTTCCATAACCACAATCTCAGGCCCTCATGCCACCTCCTATAACAACTTCCACAAATACTGGCCCTCCAAAACAAACGTCTTTGCCTGCTCAACCATTGCCAAATCCCAATAATAAGCAACATTAGCAACCACAACAGGCCATGTATTTTGCTGAAGCCAACCAATATCTGGCTTATGCCTTAAATATTAATGATATCCATTTGAGCTGGAACCACTCTTCATGCTCCTCAACTGCCTCTAATTACTGAAATACCAGATTCTTCCCCTGAAGAACCTACTGTACCTGCTGATCTTACTGAGCATATGCCTATAACTGATACAGTTTCTAAGAAGCCTATTTTGCAAAGTCAAGACAAACCACCTTTTCCTCATAGGTTACAAAGTACCACACCTAAATCCTTGGAAGAACCCACTTTTGACATTATGGATCAGCTAAAGAATGTACAAATTCAAATTCCTTTATTTCAGGCCATTAAAGATGTTCCAATTTATGGAAAAGCCATTAAAGAGGCCTGTTTGAAGAAACCTGGATGGAAGAAAAAAGGATCCCCAAACAATTCATGTCTTAGGGAAATTGGTTGATATAATGTTGGGAAATGTAGTCATTCCAAAATACACTGACCTTGGAAGTCCTGTAGTTCAAATACATATAAATGGCCAAATTGTAAGTAATGTTTTGATTGACTTTGGTGCTGCCATCAATGTCATGACCAAGCATACTATGGACTATTTGAACATCCTAAACATTCGGTCTACACCTACAGTCCTACAGCTTGCTGATAGTTCCATTGTCACACCTGATGGAATGGTGGAAGATGTAATTGTCACTCTTGAATCTTGGGAGTATCCAGCTGATTTTACAATATTATCTACTAAGACAACTTTAGGAGGATACCCTGTTATCCTAGGTAGACCATGGTTAGCAACTACTGATGCTTTTATAGGATGTCGTTCTGGAGATATGACTATTTCTGATGGATAGTCCACAAAAAAATTGGCTTTGTATCCGCCTGCTAGACCTCAACCAGATTTGTCCCAACCTGTTTGGCCAGATGTGGGGGAAGAAACTGAAGAAGCCAATTCATTGGTTCAATTAATGATGCTCCAAACTGATCCATTCTCACAACTTCAGAATGAGGATGCCTTACTTTTTCAAATTCTACAGTCTAACTCTCATACAGGTAGTTCATCTGATCCAAATAGTAGTTATCTACAATGTTTCCTATAGCAACTGAATTATGAGAGTTTGCTGCCTAAATTTCCTACAATTTTTCATAACTTGCTTCCACAAGAGGTACAAACATCACCTGTAGATTCTAAGTGATCTCACTAAGTAGATAGAATTGTCTCCAGGTCACTGTTTGAATATCAATAGCAAGCTGTCACAATCTCAGGAGGCTGTCCTACTCAAAATGCTGCAAAATCAACATAAAACTTTTGCATGGGAATATGGTGACATGAAAGGAATAGATCCTCGAATTTGTACTCATATGATCTATATCAAAGAAGACTGTTTACCAGTCAGGCAGTCTCAAAGAAGAATAAATCCAACACTCAGAGAAATAGTTAAGAATGAGCTTCAAAAGTTGCTTGATGCTGGTTTTATCTACCCAATCTCTGACAGTCAGTGAGTCTCTCCGTTAGTTATTGTCCCTAAGAAAGGTGGAAAATGGAGAGTGTGTGTAGATTACAGAGAGTTGAACAATGCCACTAAAAAAGATCACTTTCCACTGTCGTTTGTAGACCAAGTGCTAGACTCACTCTCTGGTAAAAGCTATTTCTCCTTCTTGGATAGCTACAATGGATACAATTAGATAAAAATTGCCCCTGAAGATCAAGATAAGACCACTTTTACCTGTCCATGGGAAACATTTGCTTACTCAGTCTTGCCTTTTGGTCTATGCAATGTGCCAGCAACATTTCAGAGAGCAGTAATTAGTATTTTTGCTGATATATCTCATGACTATATGGAAATTTATATGGATGACTTCACTACCTATGGGGTTACATTTGAAGAAGCACTGGTGAATTTAGAAAAAGTATTGGAAAGGTGTAGAGAGTAAAATTTGTCTCTGAATAGTGAAAAGTGCTTTATGATGATGCAAGAAGGTATTGTTCTAGGCCATCATCTCTCCAAGGATGGAATTCAGGTTGACCCTGCTAAAATTGAAGTTATTATGAATTTACAAACTCCTATAAAACAAAAGGATGTCAGAAGCTTCCTTGGCCATGCAGGGTATTATAGAAGGTTTATAAAAGATTTCAGCAAAATTTCCAGTCCACTATATGCCTTATTAACTAAGGATTCTGCATTTGATTGGACAGAGGCCTATGAAAAATATTTCATGTAGCTAAAGGACTTGCTTACTAAAGCCCCTGTTCTTCAAGGTCCAAAATGGACTCTGCCTTTTCATATACATGTAGATGCTTCTGATTTTGGCATAGGGGCAGTCTTAGCCCAAAAAGAAAATTCAATTGAGCATGCTATCTATTTTATCAGCAAAAACCTTCAAGGTCCTGAGCTAAACTACACTGTTACAGAAAAGGAGTTGCTAGCAGTAGTGTATGCTTTGAATAAATTTAGGCATTATATCATAGGTTATTAGATATTTTTCCACACCGACCATGCAGCAATCAGGTATCTGATGAACAAGCTTGCCATCTCTGGTAGGTTGGCAAGATGGCTCCTGTTGTTGCAAGAATTTGACATTACAATCATTGATAAGCCAGGAAGAGCTAATGTTGTGGCTGATTTTTTATCAAGGCTTCAAACAACTGCACCTGCTGAGCAAGAAGTCATTGATGATAGGTTCCCTGATGAACACCTGTTTTCCATTGTTGCACACACTCCATGGTATGTAGACATTGCCAATTATCTAGCAGCAAGCAGAATACCAGCTCACTTCTCCCCAAAAGAAAAGAAACTGTTAATTGAGAAAAGTTTTAACTTTTCATGGATTGCAAATTGTCTGTTTTACATAGGACCTGATCAAGTTATGCGAAGATGTGTAAGAGAAGATAAGACTTATGATATCTTGCATGCTTGCCATGATGAACCATGTGGGGGACATTTTGCAGCCAAGAGAACATCAATGAAGGTTCTTACAACATGATATTGTTGGCCAACATTACACAAGGATGCTGTAGCTTATACAAGGAAATGTGACAAATGCCAACGTATGAGAAGACCAACCAGGTCAGATGAAATGCCACCATATCCACAGGTAATAGTCACCCCCTTTGATAAATGGGGAATGGATTTTGTTGGACCAATTGATCCACCATCAAATGGTAAGTCATACATTCTGGTTTGCACGGATTATGTAACAAAGTGGGTTGAAGTAAAGACAATGACTCATGCTCATGATAACAAGGTTAATAAATTTCTATATGAGCGAATTTTCACTAGATTTGGAGTTCCCAGAGAGCTTGTAACTGATCAGGGAACTTAGTTCACATCCAATTTGATCACTGCACTAATGAATGACTATAAAATCAAGCATAGGAAGTCCAACCCCTATCACCCTCAAGCCAATGGTCAGGAAGAGGTTACAAATAGGGAAATTGAGGCAATCCTAACAAAGACAGTGTAGCTCCATAGGAAAGATTGGAGCAGTAGACTTCCTGAAGCAGTATGGGCCTATAGAACTGTATGGAAGACAACAACTGGGTTTACACCTTTTGAACTTCTTTATGGGAAAATAGCTATGTTGCCCATTGAATTTGAACATAAAACTTTGAGGACAACTCTTGAACTCAATATAGACATTTCTGAAGCACAAAAGGAACGTCTCTTGCAGCTAAATACCTTGGACGAAATGAGAAAAGTTGCCCTGCAGCATACAGAAGCTGTCCAATAGCAAAGGAAGAAATGACACGATCAACACATCAAAACAAAGCAATTATCTGTTGGTGATTGGGCTCTGCTATATGATTCTAGGTATCAAGAAAATCAAGGTAAGCTCACAACCCCCTGGCTCGGTCCCTATGAAGTTGAGAATGTGTTTGACAACGGTTCAATACAGCTGGCCACAATTGATCCAGTCCATTTCAAATTGCTAGTTAATGGACACCGACTGCGGTTATATCATAAGCCGACATCAAAGGAAGAGTTCCTAAAAAAGTTTGTTTCGACTGGTCTTCCTGCAGCAAAAGGCTTAGGCCTTTTTCCTGCAGCTTCTTTTTAAGTATTGCATTGACCGCCCATAATAAAGTTTTTTTAAAAAAGAAAACCACTTTTCTTGATTTATTTTTTCATCTATCACATCATTCATTCCTTTATCTACCACGTCATCCATATTGCCACTTCGCCTCATTCATGCATTAAATCTCCCAACTATCATTTTATGATACGCTGTTGTCCTTTACGGCATGGCCGAGAACTAACTTCAAGGTATGCGAAATCTTTTCATTATTGCATAATTTATTCTTTTTGTTTATTCATTTATTGTAATGTATATGTCAGCCGTAATTGCACTCTTTAAACTTATCACCCTGCACATGTGAGGACACATGTCAAATGCTAAGTAGGGGGCGGGGGTATTCTTATTTAAAATTTTCCTGTGCCAACTTTACGTTTTCCAAAATAGTTATGTTCTTGTACTTTCTAAAGTATGATTGCGAAGCCATATCCTAAGAACAAGCTAACTACTTAGTTTAAGTAGTTATTAAAATTATTTTATGCAAATGTCTAGTTGTTATTCTTGGTAAGGAAAAGGAAGTGCAGTAAGGAAGAAGAGTCTTTTGCAAGCTTTCAACATCAGTCTGAGTTTTTGTTTTAAGGGTTTTTAATCATGGGTGGCCAACTAGTGAGGCACGAGCCTGTGGCTCATGAGGCTTTGACATAGGATCCCCAGTTAATGCAAGCATTCGCCAATTGTGGATGGTTAAATTATTTCTTCAGAATTGATTTTTTTGATGAAGAGGTTGCGGGAGAATTCTTAAGAACATTTTTAGAAAATGAGGCTATGGTATGGGGCTTGGTAGTGGCTGTGACAGAGGAAAGAATTGTAGAAGTTACTGGATTATCGGCAGTTGGTGAAAATTTTCCTATTGGAAGGGATGCTATCTCTGCTAGAGCAGAGTTTATCGTACCAACTGATGGGCCTTTGGAAATCTCAAAGCAAGGGTGCAAAAGAATGTCCCTACCTTATCCATACTCTGAATATGCCATCTTTATTATCAGGTATTTAACTTGTGAAGGGTGCTTCTCTTACCTACATTCATATCATTTCAAATTGTTAAGTCATATGAGACATGGACTAGTAGTGAATGTTTTGAATTTCTTGATAAACCTTTTGCAAAGTAGTGCACATGAAACCCAAAAGGGTAAAGGAAACTCTATCACACATCATGCCCTAATAAAACTTTTGACTGAGCGATCTTTAAGGGATGTTTCACCTCTTTCCTGGAACGAGTTTGTTGCCCGAAAAGGTCTTCAACTGCCTGAACCGCCTAGGGCACTACCTGCACAACCTAGAAGAAATAAAATGAGAATTGAGTCCACAAGTACAGAAACAGAGCAAGAATCTGCTGCTCCTCCAGCGCCCAGTCTTGCAGCTTCTATACCAATGTCCTTTACCGATGTGCAAACAAGGTCTGCTGCTAGGAGAGAAAAAGGAAAGACAATTGTAGGTGAGTCATTTGGGGTAGGGAAGACTCCTGAGTCAGACCCACATACTCAAAGAAAAAAACTTTTTGCCTCATCCTCTCCTGCAGGGTCTTCGCCTATCTCTGTCTCTCCTGCAGCAACACTCGTTAATACTCTAATATCTTCTTCCTCTGTTGAGTGTGGATCTTCAAGACCAACTAGGAAGAGGACTACTAAGGAAGCATCCTTTGCTACTACTCCTTATGCAAAACTACCAAGAAGGAGTTCATTGAGAAAATAGTCTAAGCCTGCTACAACCTTCGTTCAAATAGAAACTGTCATAATATTGGAGGACTCTGCTGAATTAGGTCATGATAACTCCCTGGATATGTTTGGAAATGTTCCACAAAGCTCCTCTGCTGTTCCTAAGGCAGCACAACCCAGTAATGTTGATAAGGGGAAAATTCTGAGTCTGGACAACATAGCTTGTGCGGCTGAGAAAATTTATGAGGAAGAACAATCTTCTCCCATGCAGCAATAGGGCTTCATCCTGCAGCAAGAAGATTTTGTCCTACAGCAAGAAGAAGGTGTGCTTGAACTGCATGAAATACCCTATGATAATCCATTGCCCACTAAAGTTTGCACAGATTTAGTTATGTACAAAAGGACTCTACTGATTGCATACTTGAAATTTCTAAAAATTAATTGGAAGCCTGTGTCATTCCAGACTTTATGTTTTCGCCATCTCGCCAAAATTGAAGTCCAGCAAAGTTTATGGGATGAGGAAAAGAAAAAGCTACAAAGGGAAATTGAAAGGAAAAAGCAATAAATTCAAGATATGTAGAAGAAAATGGATGAAACGATGGAAATAACTGGAAAAATAATGGAGTGTAGGCCGCCATCCAAAGTATATGCAATGAGCCTCAAGGAACAGTTTCTTTGGTTCAAACTAATGAGGATCTCCAGAAATTTGGATCCCGATATTGAAACAGCCAAGGAATTCTATGATGCCTATGAAGTGGCTCCTAATTGGTTGAAAAAATCCATGTGTGAACTTTATTTACATGGTTATTTAATTCCTACAGAAACTGAATGGAACCCACTCCTTTATATAGGTGATATCCATCTAAGAGCACTTATGTCTTGGGCTGCAAATGAGGTCAATTATGGGAGACAATTGGAAACATATGAAGAAACAAAAAGAGATGAACCTATTCTTCTAAGAGCTAAAAGTTCAGACCCACACATAGTTTTAAGAACCTGGCTCAAAGTTACTTATGGATCGAATCACCATCAGGAAAGAGAGAAAATTTTTGACATCAAACAACAGGTATACAGTGAGTTCAAAGAGCAGAAATATATATTTTGGAAACTCGCCTCTTCCAGGATTGAGGAAAGGTGGGAGAAATTGATGGTTGGTCTAAGAAAGACAGAGCCTCACAACCCTTTGAACTTCATAGCAACACTCAGGAGAATAGAAAGGTACATGCAACTGGGTTTGCAAAGCAGATTTGAATTATGGATACCACTGACCTTCCAACCCCCAGTTTTAATATGGCCGCTCTATCCCTACCAAGCCAAGGAAATCAATGAAGAAATAGAAAACTGCAGATTTGAAAGATGGCAGTTTACCAGAGGTTTTTACTACAAGTTTGGAACTTCGCTGCAGGGTCATGCTTTTCCAACAAATTTCAGGGAAATAACAAGAAAAGTCAATGCTGGAGGACTAGCATTATGATAAGTAGGGGGCAGAATGATGAGCCTTAAATATGCTCATAGTTTGAAACTTTTGATACTCTTACTTTTGTTATTAATAGTTGTTTAAACCTGTTGATTAAAGACTTTTCAGGTGGTATCCTGTAGCAACAAATTCCATATTCCTGTAGCTTGACAACTTTATTAATTACCTTTTTGACCTCCCACATGGCTGATGTATGCTTATGATTTTGGATAATGGAATAGGATTAACATGTGATTAATGAATGGATGTCGTGTCACTTGTGTGTATGCTTTCCTTTTCCTCTGTCACTTATTGCAGGTTGTTGGAGGGAGAAAAAGTTGATCAAGCGCAAAGAATCTCGGCTCCGTTGAAGAAGTTCTTCCAGTAATAACTCTTTGACCGAATCTTTGGGAAGGAACTTTAACGGTCCTTTGATCTAGGGAGTGTAATGCTATATTCTCTCTGGGTCGCGTCGAGCAGATAGAATTTCATTTATGAATATCTGTTCCCCGGATTTAGAATGTATTTATGATCATGACTCCCTCTGTTAGTTAGTTTGTTGTCTTTTTCATTTAAATAACCATTCCTCCTGTGTGAGTGAATGAGGATGAAACAGTACGTGTTAAAATTAAGTTGAATAAGCAATAGAGTTCTGTGTTAAGTTTTATTTTCAAACAGAGTAATCGATGTATCCTGGTTCTGAATGTGAATAAAATTTGATGAAGCTTTGAGTCAACTTCTTGTGTAATCTAGTTGATGCTTGCTAAGGGGTCCCACTTAGTAAGTATTCTGTAGCAAGTTGTTGTGGTTAACTGTTGATTTCATGTTGATTACTAGTTAGAATCTATTTCTATAAATTTCAACACAAACTCAGCCTTGTATTGTTCCTGCAGCATCGGGAATCCATCCCTGTGTCTGTTCCTGCAACATAAGGCCAGTTCACAGTTTGTCCTTTAATAATAGCTGCTATGATTTTTTTTTTAGCCGAGTTGTGTTTGAGTTAAAAAGCTTTGCGTTGCACTTCTTTTAAGCATTTATTTTCTATAGATGGTGACTGGAAACTAGTTCTTAGTGCACATACCATGTTGCTCCATTTCAAGTATTCGTACCTTGGTTTGATAAAGTAAATGAACGACCATGAGAAGATGTTAGTCGCCTGTTGGAATGTCCAATTCCCAGGTTTAGTTCTGCTGTGACTTTTATATCCTTTTGTGGGCGTGACCAAGGTCTACCCCTGGAGGACAGGTCCACCCCTAGATAGGTCTGAACTTGATTTTTGAAAAGAAGACTAAGGAAAAGGACCCAAAAAAACATTAAGCATCAATCAAAGCATAAGGCTGACTCAACTGAACAGAGAATTACTCATTTTGCACAAAGAAAATAGTTCAAGCAGCACAATCCTAAGACTAGTAGAATGGGGTATGGCCAACAAAGTCTTATATTATAGGATGAACATGGTTGGTAAGGAGTCCTCGATATCACTCGGTACATGTGGCCCAAACTGTGAACACAAACCCATTACAAGTGTGAGTCAGGAACCTTAGCGAGATACTAGAGGCTCATACCAACTCTTCACGTCATCTTGATACTTCACACATTACAACGTTGCTGGATTGGGGTACAAATTTGGCTCTCCCTCATTTATATACCCTGTTAGTATGCGTGGTTGGGATCGTCCCTTGGGGTGATGAAATCCCCAAGCATGCCCCCTAATAAAAAGAAAATAGGGAGACATAAAGACTTGGTAAGCTACAATTTCTCATCACCCAGGATCACTAAATGGCACAAGGGGATTAGATATGTCAAATAGCTTACCAAAAACATGACACACAAGGTTAATTAACTTCCCCTAATTAATCTATGTGCCTAAGTTATCTAAAAACAACAAGCAGCAATTGATAAATAGATAACCTTGGAAAGAAAATTTGTTAGTGATTTTTCTCCTTGTTCCTTGCTAGATGTTGATTAGATGCTTGCACAAGCACAAACAAGACACATTAGGAGGTCAGAAACACTCAAAATATCCAAAAAACATGCTTAAAACTCAAATTTGACCTAAAAAAAGTTGTTCAGGTCAAGTCCACCCATGGAATAGGTCAGGTCTGCCCCTCATTGAAAAGAATGCAGATTTTTAGTTTCTGGAGTCTGTGGAGGGCAGGTTTTCCCCTAGGAAAGGTCAGGTCTAGCTCTGGAGGTCAGGTCCACATGTCTAACAGGTCAAGTCTTCCCTTCAAGGTCAGGTTCGCCCCTCTTAAAAAAAAATTGCAAATTTTCAGTTTCTGGAGTCTGTGGAGTGCAGGTCCTCCCCTGGGCAAGGTCAAGTCCGCTTGTCTGTCAGGTCAGGTCTGCCCCTTGATGTTAGGTTCGCCCTCTGCTAGGTTAGGTCCACCCCTCTGCAACCTGCATCTTGTTGAGTTGTCTTTTGGTTGGCCCTTGGTTGTTGACGTGATATATGCTCCTCTTGATAGCAAAAGAGGTATGATTGAGATGCAATATGGATGGAAAATAGATGAGACTGCTATGGTGTATGCAAGGAAATGGAAATTCTAGCTAAGTATGGTTCAAATTTAAAATTTTCAAGAGTTTGGTTAGCACAATGATCTCCAAAATGAGGGAAAAGAGGGAGTATTTATAGAGAATTTTGAGTTCTCTAGAGAAATGGACGATTGAGATTAAACCAACAAGGCCAAGATGTAGGCCTATGGTGAATTGAGAACTCACAAGCCCTCACATCTTTACATGTGGCATGTGAAGTGGCTTGAAAAAGATGATGTGTAGATGAGGTGGAAGGAGAGTAGATGATGTGGAGGAAGGACATGTACCTTGAAAGTACATTGGGAGATGAGAAGATTCCTTGGAGGAATAAAAAGTGAATTTAAAATTCACATGATTGGGTAATCTTGTGGATAAGACAAGGTTCCAAAGGGAGAGGTAGAAAGTACTTTGGATAAGACAAGGTGCCTAAAAAGATAAGCACTTGTCACGTGTGAACGGGTGAAAATATGGGTTAGAAAACGAGCAACAAACAAAAGAGTGCACAAAAACAAAGATTAACACCCTACACCTCAAGATTGGGAAAATGATTAGCTTAAGAAAATAAAATGGAACATTTTACCTTGTTGAGCTGTCTTTTGGTTGGCCCTTGATTGTTGACATGATATATGCTCCTCTTGATGGCAAAAGAGGTATGATTGAGATGCAATATGGATGGAAAATAGATGGGATTGCTATGGTGTATGCAAGGAAATGGAAATTCTAGCTAAGTATGGTTCAAGTGTAAATTTTGCAAGAGTTTGGTTAGCACAATGATCTCCTCTAAAATGAGGGAAAAAGGGGGGTATTTATAGAGAATTTTGAATTCTCTTGAGAAATGGATGATTGAGATTAAACCAACAAGGCCAAGATGTAGGGCTATGGTGAGTTGAGAACTCACAAGCACTCACATCTTGATATGTGGCATGCGAAGTGGCTTAAAAAAGATGATGTGTAGGTGAGGTGGAAGGAGAGTAGATGATGTGGAGGAAGGACATGTACCTTGAAAGTACATTGGGAGATGAGAAGATTCCTTGGAGGAATAAAAAGTGAATTTAAAATTCACATGATTGGGGAATCTTGTGGATAAGACAAAGTTCCAAAGGGAGAGGTAGAAAGTACCTTGGATAAGACAAGGTGCCTTAAAAGGTAAGCACTTGTCACATGTGACTTGATGTGACAAGTCAAAAATCACATGGGGAAGAGAAAAGTGAATTTAATATTTCTTGGAAGGATAAAAGGAATTAAAAATTATTTGAGAGGTTGATTAGGATAGTTAATGAATGATGAAAGGAGGGTTAGGTGGCTAAGAGAGTTTAGAGGCCAACTTGCAAAAGTTGGAGGATGTGACACATCCTAATCAAGGATTAGGCATGTGCACATCCCTAATGATGAGATTAGGAGAATAATTAGGATTAAGAAAGGGATGTGACATGTGAGGAATTAAATAAATGTCATATTTATTTAATTCATTTGATGAAAAGGAGGATTAAAGAGATAAGGTATTTATTTATTAAATAAATACCTTAGGGATTTGGCAAAATTAAGGATATTAATTAAATAATAGCGATATTGCTTAATTAATGCAAATAAGGGGATGCTTATAGGAAAGGGGATAAATTTGGATAAATTAAGTGTCCAAATTTAGGTGTCTACAGGTACATATGATGATCCTATGGTGGCTTATAATGTCAAATAATGTAATCCAGTCCAAGAATATCAGGTAGAACCTCTACTATTGTCACATTTGCTCGACTACCTGTTGAATCCACTCAAAAAATTCTGACAATAAAAGAAAATACACATCTCAAGTCACTTCGAAGAGAAAGGCCAAGCCTAAAAAAAGGAAAAAGTAGAAAAATCAAATGGGAAAGAATCAAATCATATTGAGGAAATTGGAGAAGAAGATGTAGAATATTCTATCTCAAAGAAAAGAGAGAAAAGTGCAATTCAAAGAAAAGAAGAAGATATATCCCTAAAAAAAATGAAAGGCAAAGGAATTGCTAAAGAAAAGAATGAGAAGGCTCCTTCGGTCACACATGACCCCCTAGACTTTAGTGCAATTCTAAATAGAATTGTGGAGAATGATTTACTAAATGAAACAATGATGCTACATCTGGATGTTCCTTGAGGAGATAAAAGGAAAATTGAAAATGCTATCATTGAGTATATGTTGATGCAAAACATTTCTTTCAATGAAATTGTCAATAAATCTCTAGATAGCCTTGCCAAGGCATTAAGACAAAGAGGAGATGGAGCCATAAAGTATGATGAAGAAATGAAACAATATGAAATTGATATGTCTGGGATCTCTATCTCGTAGGAAGAGAAACAAAATATTGTGAGAAGACAAGCAAAAAGAGCTTCAAAACAAGAGAAGAATAGATCTTTTAATGAGCCTAGATGAGGATATACAAAAGAAAATTAAAAATGAAACTAAAGTCACTACAAAGAAAATCATTGATGAGATGCAAGCTAATGTTGATGGTGCATCACAAGATCCTCTGGAAAATAAAAATATAGAAGATACATCTAGTCTGAAAGATATGAAAGTACCCTATGGATAGCATAAAGAAGAAGGCATCTTAGGTGTACAAAAAGTGCAAATTTTCTCTAGAATGGAGATAGAAAAGGAAGAGGAAAAATGATCTGAAGAGAAGACAACCAAGATCCTTGAGGAAATGAATATGAGCATGGACCATGCTTCTTCAGATGACACTATCCTGTAAGTTATTCTTGATGTGTCCACTTAGGACATTGATCTATCAATTTTTGAGGGCAATATGGCTATTGGTGATGAAAAAAAGAATGAGACTACTCCTCCAGTGAAAAATAGTAGTACCCAAGGCACATAACCAAGTAAGGCTATTGTCCCTCATTTGGAAAATAATGTTGCTCCTTTGTAGAACTCTGAAAGTAATGAAAGGATGAATGAAGATAATCCTAAGATTATTCAAGATACAAAGGAGAGGATGCTTCTATAGGTAAATATCAAAGTTCCTCATCTCCAATCTTGCTCAAAGACCTATTGTCCTTGTAGATGCAGTTTTAACTGGTAATAACTCCTCAACTTCTACATATCCCCACTCATGAAGGCTAGATAGATCTATCTAACACGTATCCCCTTCACAAATTACATCTTGGTGATATTTTGCATACCTCTACAAGAAAGGAAATATTACAAGAACATATATAGAAAAGTGATTTGATTGATGATCTTGTAAAGATCATGTTATGAATTGATATGTAAAGATCATATAACAAAACATGCTTGTGTTATGGGTTGGCAGTGATCGAGCCTAGGCTTGGTCATTACCAAGACAAAATGTGAGTGTGTTATAGCATACTCACATTATGTTTTGAATTTCAAAAAATATGTGTTATAACACACTCACGTTATGTGAATGCTTTCACAAAATACAAGCATGTTATAATGGGCTCATGTTATGTGAATGCTTTCACAAAACACAAGCACATAATAACATGCTTGTGTTTTATTTTGCATTAACAATTTTTCTTTCTCCTCTTTTTTCTCTTTCTTCTTATCTTTCAATGAAACTATATACATGAAATAAATAGAAGTATAATTTGACATTTAAATATGAACATTTAATTTCTTATGCTTTAAGTTATGTTTCATGTATATAGTATCTAATATTTAAGAGTGGTTTCAAATCTCTAGGAGTTATAATGCAAATTCTAGTTTTTGGAAGATCTTATAATTTTTCAGATAATCAAATTTTAGTAATGAGCATGTTAAATTTTAGTAATCAGGAGGTCAAATTTCAATAATTAGCAAGTTGTATCATATTTATCTCTCTATATCACTCATTTTTTATCCCTTATTCTCTATACATCTCTCTCACACTCTCTCCTCCCCTCTCTACTTCTCTTTCTCTCACCATTCACTTTCTCTCTCTCTCTCTCTCTCTCTCTCTCTCTCTCCTTCCCTCTATACTTCTCTCTATCTCACCTCTCTCCCTCCCTCCTTTCCTCTTTCCTCCCCCCTCTCTAATTTTCTCTATCTCCCCCTCTCTCTCTTCCTTCCTCCCAGCCACCTTCCCTCTACTTCACTCTATCTAACCTATCGCTCTCTACCTCTCTCTCTCCTCTCCCATCTCTCTCTCCATTCCTCCCACCCACATTCCCTCTCTACTTCTCTCAATCTAACCCATCCCTCTCTGCCTGTTTCTTACCCTCCCTCCTCTCTCTCTCTCTCTCAATATCTCCACCTCTCTCTCATTCTCTATCTCACTTCTCTCTCCCTTTGTCCCTCCATCCCTCCCTTCTTACTTCCCTCTTTCCCTCTCTACTTCTCTCTATATTTATATCTCTCTCCCTCCCTCCTAATTCTCTCTCCCTCACTTCTTTTCTCCTCATTTCTCCTTTCTCTCTACTCTTCCTCCCTCCTCCCCCTCTCTATTCCTCCTCTTCCCTATATACGTCTCACTCTATCTCTCTGTCCATCTCTACCTCTCCCTCCCTCAATCCCCCCCCTCTCTCTCTCCCTCCCTCCCTCCCTCCCTCCCTCTCCCCCTCTCTCTAAATATCCTAACCTTCCTCCTTACCCATCTCTCTCTCTCTATCACACACACAAACACAAATAATTTGTCTCTCCCTCCCCATATTTATCTCTCCCTCTCTTCTTCCTTCTGTACTCTCTA
This sequence comes from Sequoia sempervirens, assembly GCA_007258455.2. NCBI lineage: Eukaryota > Viridiplantae > Streptophyta > Pinopsida > Cupressales > Cupressaceae > Sequoia > Sequoia sempervirens. Next base: position 445,885,266 of record VDFB02270651.1, read on the forward strand.
TCTCACCAATCTCTCTCTACTTCTCCCTCTCTATATCTCTTTCCCAATATACTTCTCTCTATCCCTCTCTCCCTCTCACTCCTTCCATCTCTCTAAATCTCCCCACCTTCCTCCTGTCTCCTTCCCTCTATAGTTCTCTCTATCTCACCTCACTCCCTCCCTCCCTCCTTCCCTTTCTAATTTTCTCTATCTACCCCCTTTCTCTCTCTCTCCCCTTCTCCCACACAACTTCACTCTCTGTACTATATATCTAACATATCCCTCTCTACCTCTCTCTCTCTCTCCCTCCTCC
>VDFB02270651.1:445885577-445901929 GCA_007258455.2 Sequoia sempervirens
CCAACCTTCCTCCTGCCCTCTCTATTTTTCTCTCTCCCTGCCCCCCACTATCTCTCTACTTCTCCTTCCCTCCTCCCCCTCTCTATCTCTCTTTTCCTCTCTCTACCTCCCTCTCTCCATGAGTCTCTCCCTCTCTCAATATTTGAACCTCTATGTCTCTGACTCTGTCTCTCTATTTTTCTCTATCTCTCTCTTTGTGTTTCTATCTTTGTATCTCTATCTCCCTGTCTCTCTATCTATCACTATCTCTCTCTATCTCTCTCTTGTTGGGAATAGGATTCCATTTAATTTCAATCCTAAACATATTTCATGTATCTCCTAAGTCATTGGAAAGTCTTCCCCAACACTAGGATTAGAAAGAGATTATAATCAAATGAAATGGACATGTAAATTGACACTTGTAATTATTCCTAAATGATAGGAACTTGTGGGGATGCCCATGAAGAGATCCTACAAAATAGGAGCACATGGTGTGCCCACATGGGAGGTGGGACCCACCTTGTTTTAGTTAACTGATTGGAGAATTGATAACTCTTATGTAATGTATGTCTAGTTCCTACAAAATAGGGATTGATAATTACAATGTGTGGAGTAGCACTATCAGTTCAGTTCAGTTTATTTCAGTTCACTTTAGTTTAGTTTATTTTAGTTATAGTTTTGTTATCTTCAATTTCATGTAGTTAGTTTGAGTTGCATGACAAATAATAGGTTGATACTTTCAGTTAATAGGGGATGACCAATCATGCATGATGTTTGCATGAATGGTGGAGAGATATGTTTTAGTTAACTTAGATTGATTTGGACCCACCTTGGGTGCCCAAGTTGGCATCTTTCAATTAACACCTTTGCATTGGAAGATATTTACAAGGCTCAATTAAGTGGGGCCCATTCTTGGGCTCCAATTTTGAGGAGAAGCTTACAAGATATCTTTGAAACCAACAATCAGTTAAGTCTTCAGTATGGGATGCCCAAATTGATGAAGGAATTGGTTTGACTTTGTTTTTTAGAGAAGAACTCTACTTGCACAAGAATGGCATATATATTTTTGAGGAGCTTTATCCTCTTGTAATTTTCAACTCTTTGGAGTTTACAATGTTCACAATTTTCTATTAATTGTAGCAAGTTGAAGAGAGTTCTATTAGAGTTTATTGCAGGTTGTGAAGAATAATTTTTGAAGGAAAAAGAAGCATCTCAATCAAGGATTGATACAGTGTTATTTTAATCTTGTTTTAAGGTTAAATCAAGCACTATTTATTCTTGTGGTGGAGTTTTTTTCGAAAGGGTTTCTCCACGTATATGCTATGTCACTTCTATATTCTTGTCTCATTCTTCTACAATCTTATGTCTATTTCTACAATTGCTAAAATTGAATTAATCAGATTAATCACCCACAAAGAAATTGTGACAAAGAATACTTAATTTAATCTACAGTCTCATAGGATTACAAGTTTTAAGCTAAAATTTCACCTTCAATTTTCACTATTTTGTATTAGAGCTAATAGTTGGTTAGAGTTTGGGATGCCTTTCTCTTAAAATTTTGAAGGTTTTTTGGCTGTAGTGGGATTTTTTTTTGTGTTATTGCATATTTGTAAAAGAAGTGTGTTACAATGAATTCTAATTCTTGTTTAGATATTGAAAGATTCAATGGATCTAATTATGAGATGTGGAAATTAAAAAATGGAGGATCTCATTGAAGAGAGAGATCCGTGGTTAGATGTTTGTAGTGATAAAAAGCCATCTACAATGATGCTAGATGAGGATTGGGTTAAGCTTGACAAGAAGGCAAGAGGGGTCATAATATTATTTCGTGTTGATGTTGTTCTCTTGAATGTTTGAGATGAAACTACTACATACAAATTGTGGAAGAGGATATGTGATATCTATCAAACTAAAAGTCTTACTAATAAGTTGTATCTAAAATGATAGTTGTATTCTTTAAAGATGAAAGATGGTGATTCTGTTGCACATCATTTAAATTCTTTTAATTTGATTCTGAGTTAGTTAAAGCATCCATAGATGTAAAGCTAGAAGATGAAGATAAATTTAGTTTGTTACTTTGTTCTTTATCAAAATCTTGGGAAAATCTAATTGTTGATATTAGTGGTAGTGTTGCAGATCCTAAGATGGACAATATAATTACAACTCTCCTATCAGAGGAGATGAGGAGGAATTCTAAAATGGGATCCCAAGATTCCTTGTTTGTAAGAGGTAGGCCTAAGGAAAAGGAACCTAAGGGAGACAAGAAAGGAAAGGGTAAGTCAAAAGGATGGTCTAAAACCCCTAGTAAGAGTAAGGAAAAGTGTTGGAATTGTGGGAAACCTGGACATGTAAAAAAGGATTGTAAGAACAAGAATTTTTTTTTGATGTTTCTACTGAGAAATCCTCAGATGATGGTAATGATGCATTAATAATTACATCTAATATTGTTAGTGATTACTCTTGGCTTATTGATTCAAGTTGCTCCTATCATATGAATCCTAACAAGTAGTGGTTCACAAAGTATACTGCATATGATGGAGGGAATGTCTTCTTTGGAGATAATAGCACAACAGATATTATGGGTAATGGAGAGGTAAAGTTGTGTTTCAGTGATGGTATGGTTAATACCCTTAGTGATGTTTTACAAACTCTAGGACTTGCTAGAAATTTACTTTTTGTATCTAAGTTAAATGATTCTGGAATGCATGTGACATTTGATAAAAGAGGTTGTAGATTGGTGAAAGGGAATATGGTGGTTGCTAAAGGATCTCATAAAGGGACTTTGTTTTAGCTTGATACCTCCATTTTGAATAAATTATTCAATGTAACTAAAGATAAAAATACATGTATGTTGTGCCACCATAGATTGGGCCACATTGGTGAAAAAGGTATTAGGACCATTCTTAATAAGAAATTGGTTGATGTAGTCCTGATTATAATATTGGAAAAAAATATTTTTGTGAGCATTATGTGTTTGGAAAGAAATCTAGATCTTCATTTCCTAAAGGAACAAATAAAGCTAAAATATTATTAGAGATTATTCATTCAGATATTATGGGTCCTGTGGATATTGACTCTATTGGAAAATCTAGATATTATGTCACATTTATTGATGATGTCTCAAGATACACTTGGATCTATTTTATGCATACCAAATCTGATGTGTTTAATAAGTTTAAGGAATTTAAGGCTTTGGTTGAGAAACAATCAGATCATAAGATAAAAGTGTTGAGATCAGATAATGGTGGTGAATATTGTTCTAAGGAATTTGATGATTATTGTAAGCATGCAAGAATTGTGAGACAGAAAACTACTCCATATACACCTCAAAAAAATGGAGTAGCATAAAGGATAAAACAAACCTTAATGGAAAGAGCTAGGAGTATGTTAAGTAGTGCTAAGCTAAATCGGTGCCTTTGGGATGAGGTTGTAAGTACTTGTTATTTAATCAATAGATCCCCTAGTTCATCTATTGAAGATAAAACCCCTTATGAAATGTGGTTAGGTAGGAAGCCTAGTGTTTCACATTTAAGGATCTTTGGTTGTGAGGCTTTTGTTCATGTGCCTAAAGAAAAGTGATCTAAGTTGGATCAAAAAGAACATAAATGCATATTCATAGGTTATGGTGAAAATGTAAAAGGTTACAAGCTTTGGAATCCTCTAACCCAAAAAATTACTTTATCTAGAGATGTGATTTTCAGGGAACTTAGAGCTTATTCAAGAGAAGAAAAACCAAAGGAGAAGGATACTTCTCAAACAATGCATTTTTATATAAATATTGAGAAGCATGAGGATAAATACTGAGAAGCAAGAAGATGCACATGTTGAAGAACAATTGGATGGATTGCATGAAGAGATTTCACAGAGTTCTTCTGAGATAGATGCTCATGATGAGCATATTTAGGAACAAGAAGAAACTCCTTTGAGAAGATCCACAAGACAATGGAATCTTGTTGATAGGTATAGCCCACCTGATTTTCGTTGTATATTTGTTTTGATGATTACTAATGATGAACCTAGATCTTACAGGGATGCTTTTTCTTCAGATGAGAACAAGCTTTGGTCACAAGCTATGCATGAGGAAATGGAATCCTTGGATACTTGTGACAAATGGGATCTTGAGAGTTTTCCCAAAGGAAGAAAGGTCATTGGTTGTAAATGGATCTTTAAAAAGAAAATTGGTGCAAATAGTAATCTTGAAAGGTACAAGGCTAGATTAGTAGTCAAGGGCTACTCCCAGAGAGAGGGAGTTGAATTTAATGAAATCTTCTCTCCTGTTGCTAAATTAACTTCTATTAGATTCTTTTTATCTATTGCTGCTACTTATGAATTTGAGATAGAGAAAATGGATGTGAAAACTGCTTTTTTGCATGGGAATCTTGATGATGAGATTTATATGAAGCAACCTAATGGTTTTGTTGTAAAAGGAAAAGAAGAATTGGTTTGCAGGTTAAAGATATCTTTATATGGATTGAAAGAGTCACTAAGAATGTCATACCAAAGGTTTGATGATTTTGCATTGAAAATTGGTTATGTTAGGAGTGAGGAAGATCATTGCGTTTACATAAAATGTATTGATGATCAGATTTTAATTATTATCTTGTATGTGTTGGGAAATTTTGATCATGTCAGAAAAGAATCCAAGATCTATAATGCATTCAGTAAATTTAATTTCAATTAGATTGCCTCAAAAACACGTACAGCTATGTCACAAAGTGGAATAAAAAACAATTCATTTCCCACATTAATCCTTATGAGGGAAGCACATGTAAACTCACTTTCAACAACTTGGATAAACAGATTCAACAAATAGAACCAATAAACATGAAAGATGGAACAAAAGAATAGAACACACATATTTATGTGGGGAAAACCCTTTCGGGTAAAAACCCCACACTCCAAAATCCCAGATCACCATTGTATTATTCATGCAACATAATAGTTACAAATACAACTCAAGCACTAAGCCTTTATAGAGATTACATCTTGTTTCATTCTGGAGACAAACTGGCAGAAACCCTGCTCTATTTCCCTCTCTCCTTTTTTTAACATTTCCCTTATCAACCTCTTAGTCCATTACAACCTTCACACTATTACAATACTATCACACAGTATACAGTGTAGATTAACAATGAAAGATCAATCATTCTATCAGGAGATATTTCAACAACATAACCTTGCTTAAATCTTCCTCTCTCTTTCTTATTGTAGAACATTCAATGTTTATACCATTTATTCTCAACTGATAGGAAACAGTTCAACTTCCTCTGTAGATCAGTTTGTTTTCCTTTTGTTGGACCAACTATAAACTAGTCTTGGACATCGAACAAACTTCTTCAACTCATTCGTGATCCTCCAATGAACATAAAACACATCGATGGTCAACCAAGTCAGTGTCCTTCCAACCGTGGTCTTCTTTCATGTTCATCAGCTTGACTTTGTCTATCGGTCATAGTCTAGAAAGAGACACTGATCACCAAAGTCTCCTGATGTCATTCAACGTCCTGAAGTCTCGACTAGGCCTATCAGCAAGACAATTTCCATTGGTAAGAGTTCATAATGTCACACCGAAGCCTCAAGTCACCCCGATGCCATTAAGCTCAAACACCTTTCGAACCATCTTATCATCCTGAGTCACACCGATGAACAACATGAACAGGTCTATCAGTATGATGAACACTATCAAACAAGGATCAAAAAGTCCCACCGAGTTCTCAAGTCACCCCGATGGTCTTCATATCACTGTAGTTCAAAACCTTTGATCAGCAGGAGTCACACCGAACACAACCCATTGGGAAAACATCCACTGTCGAAGCACGATTGAGAATTCAACCTGATAGACCACCTCAAACTAACCAAGAACCATCGCCCATACTCACATTGAACAAATCACATTGGCCAGAGATCCACTGTCAGTTCAACATTCTCAGGTCTAATTGAAGACTAATGTTACCCTGACGATCGGTTCATTGGCCAGAGTCTCCCCGATCACATCCAATTGGTCAGACTGGCACTACTGATATGATACATACTAAAGTCTAGTGTTAGCCCGAAAAAGTCCCATCGGCCAGACTCATACCAATATAAATTTTCGGTCGGACTTCTACTGCTGATGTGAGTTCAAAACCTCATACCGATATCTCATGTCATGATGACCACCTTCATCGCCAGGATACATCAAAGGTCACACCGTTATTTTCAAAGAAGGAACTTGACAAGAAGAACTTAGATCAGGTTGAGTCACACCGATCTCACAGACAATTCAAGGTCACTATGCAGATTAGCTAGACATCTCAGCGGTCACACCAAAATTTCTCTCTTAGAGGTTTAGGCCAGTGGGATTGAGGCACACAATTCCAACAATCTCCCAATTGATGAAGATCACACTTGCACCTACAGAGAACTTAGGAACAAAGATCACATTGGAACCACTAGTTTAGACCCTGATCTATTTAAATATCTATTCAATAGCACTAAGGACACCTAATCAACAAGTTTCCACATATAATAGTCTACCAAACAATCTGCAATAAAATCAAGTATCCAACTACAACAAACTATCCAACATTGCAACCGATCATAGCCATCCATGAAACCACATAGATCTCAAACATGCTCTCATGCTCCATCAAGACTTCTACAACAACATCTAAGATGTCCACCATTCAAGAAATAATCCCTATCATCCTCCAACATGCCACCTATGGAAGAAAGGTACAAGCCAAGGTGAATATGCACCAATCCAATGAACATAAGCAAAGGATCCCAGTGATATCAACAACAAAAAACCACCATTAGTCCAGAAAATAAGATAAAACCATCATCTAGAACAAAAATTAGCCCGACTGCTACTTTCCAACTAATAAACCCACGTGACTAAAAATATCACCCACAACAAGTGCTAGTTCATCCAATCATCCATACCTCAAAGGTATCCACATTAGTAAAATCATGCCAGTAGTACAACCAACCCACTAACTATAGATACATGCTCCATATACAAACTAGTCAAGAAGACAAAGCACAACCAGAAACTCCCACTGCATAGGTAATGCAAAATCTGGAAGATGAAAGGCATGGCAATTCTAACAATAACAACACATAGAAAATGTAACCATGTAGTACCAAGGAAATATCCACAATGATATGCACAACCTATAGAACATCCTCCTACATACACCTCTAATGGCCAGCTATGTCAAGTATGATCTCCTTCAGATCCCAAAGAAAATCCATAACAACACTCAATCGTTCAAACACCAAGATCAAACATATCAAATGTAACATGTAAATAATCATGGATGTAAGCCTCTCAAAGAAGATCAAATTACTTCATTTCCCATATTAGGAAATCAGCCCATAAAGCATCTCCTACCAGTTCTCATTAGTAAATGATATAACACAAAAGCTCAAGTAGATAAACCATGTTGTACATCTTCCACTATGAATTCTCCATAACCATTTAAACAACAATTCAAGATCCATATCATGAAAGAAAGCATAAAACACATCTGAAAGATACAATGGGAAAATACCTCTCAAATTAGACTTCACTACCAAGTAGACCAAGAGTGCAAAAAGAAAATGCTCCTCCAAGATATACAAGCCACTATGACTCATCCAAGAGTAATATCCTCATTGGTATTTGTTGAACTCGTGTTCAACCAAGGTGTAGGCTACTCAGGCTCTCTGCTAAAATCAACACCTTTCTCATCTCAATAGAATTATAGCCTCACCTTATTCTCCATGTATCCATGAGCACTTGCAAATGATTATCCCATGCTGAACTCCAAATGACATTACTACACTAACATGAAGTTCTCAAGCATATGACCAATGTACTCAAAACATAGAGAAATTCTAGACCACTGTCAAAGCTCCAAATATCTAAAATAAGAACTTATCATGAAACCATGGTCTACACATCCCCCTTAGGAGATACCACACTCCAAGTGACTTCACCATGGTCTCAAGAGCAATGCCTCATGCCAAAAATCTAATGCGCAATCAAGAGTATAAGATGAGATCAAACGAACAAACTCAAAACTAGCATCACCTGTCAAGCACCACCAACACCTCAGCCAAAGACTCCAAATGTCATCCATGGTTCTGAGATGTTGCACATCCTCAAATAGTGTCCATGAAAATGTGAAAGAATCCTTTTGCAACAACAGGATCTAAGAGTCCCTCTTAGTAACATCGACAACACTAAAGAAGATCATTCACCACCAAGTGATGAACCCATAGACACTGCTAAAGCTCCCACTAAACCGTGACATCCAAGCTTTCCAAGCATCATGAACAACCATCTCCAAACATGAAAGAAGATCTTGCATGCCCACAAACATATAACAATACTGCTAATTAAACCAAGATCTCAAAAGTAAGGAGATTCACTATGCTACAAGACTCAATAATCAACTATCTAGGAACTCACTTATCATCCATCCTATTACCTCAAAACAACCACACCAATGCACAAGTGACCACAAACAAGGCCAACTTACAAGTCTACATAAATATTGAATCAAATTGTGTGGATATAGAAAATCCACTTCCAAGTTGTCCCAATTTTCTCACCATGCACAAAGCATGCAAGTACATCTACAACTATTAAGGGGTGATCCCATAATAGTGGTTTACAATTTTTGGCCAAACTGGACACTGAAATTATTATTTTTAACTAAATCTTCACATTTGGGCACCTATAGTGGCTAAACCGCGAGGAATTTGAAGATGATGCAAACTAGAGTCTCATCAAAATTTGTCTATAGATTCTAAAAATATTTTTTTCAAAATTTTTGGAATCAAATTGCACTTCTCTTTCCATCTCCCATGAAAATTGATTTTTTTCAGAAAACAACATTTTTAAAAAGTGACGCACACCGTATAATGCATAACTTTTTTTCCATGAAGGATAAAATTCTAAATCTGTAAAATTTAGATTTGTAATTCTGATATCTAGTGCTTCCACTTGGTTAGATAGTTTTTTATTTAATATTTTTTCCTTAATCAAGTTTCAAAGTCAAACTAATTACAATTCAGACACAGCGCGACCGTATAATGCGTAACTTTTTTTGTGTATGTCAAAATTTAATTTAATTTTTTTTGTTGGATCAAGGACTTCAATATATAGTGCACTCATATTTTCAATTTTATTTTTGATAATCTTCTATTTTTCCACATGTGAAGAACAAAGAAATTCATTTTCGATGAAAAACCTATGTTTAATAAAACTTAAAAAACAAACACATAACAAAACCAAAATATATTAAAATTGTATTCATTGGATAGCTTGTTCTGAGGATTACCATAATAATTTCAAATAAATTTTAAATGAATTCATTTGATCCCCCAAAAGCTAAATCAAAAGTGATTTTTTATCAGCATTTTGATAGGTGTAAAGGAGATGCATTTATAGGTATGGTTTAAAGCTAGCGAGGTTCTATCCAAGGGGGTTTGATCCAAGGTGATTTGATCAAACCCTCTTCAATTGATATCCTTAAAATAGAACTTTTTAAGGCTTAAATCATTATATTTTCTAAAAATATGTGATTTCAGCTAAAATCAGTTCCTCTCAAGAATTGTAAACCACTATTATGATAGCACCTCTCATCCAGTAGCACCTCGAGGAAGCAGGGGTCTAGAAAATAGCTCTTCAATAGATCCAAAAAACAACAAGTTTTCTTGATCATGTAAAACTTGCAAAACCATAAAAAACATGCAAGTACAATACATCCTTAAAAAAGGAAACAACAGTTTAGGAACCCCAGACCTATTTCAAGCCAACTCCAAAACCACCAATATGCACATGCATCTGAGAAAGAGATAGGATATTTCAGAAGCTTTCAAATCAACTAATGATTAACTCCATAGCCTTTATGTATTTGAGGTTAACAGGAAACAATGCCTTCCAACACTAGGAAATGCCACCCAACATAAGCACTCTCTTCCATGGCTGAGAAATAACCCACACCTCTCCATATTACTAGGGAGCCTCTCACATACACATCCAATATGAAAGCTTTACTACTACACAACCATGGAGCAAAGAAATCCACCTCATACATCAAGGTTCTACCGCTGCCAACTAGGACACACAGATCACAACAATTCAACATGACCAACTCCATTGTCTCCATCTTCACCATCCTTCAAGCTGCGTGCTATCTCTGAATACCACAAGACTTCTACTCACCAAAGGATCAATACATTGGTTGATTCCTCCAGATTTCCTCAAGCTTGACAGACTAATAAATCTTCACAGGAGAAACACCCAGAACCAGCAACCAAAAGAAGGCTCTGATACCACTTGTTGGGAAATTTTGATCATCTCAGAAAAGCATCCAAGATCTGTAATTCCTTTGATAAATTTAATTTCAATTAGATTGCCTCAAAAACACGTACAACTATGTCACGAAGAGGAATCAGACACAGTTCATTTCCCACATTAATCCTTTTGAGAGAAGCACATGTAAATTTAGTTTCAACAACTTGCATAAACAGATTCTATAGACACTGAAATTTAGTCTAAGCCTGTGACTTCAATTTCTTCATAATTCATTTTTTCATGGTCGTAATTAAATAATGTTAATTATTTAATTATTCTCTGAAGTTCTTCATTAATTAAATAAACTTAATTATTTAATTAATTCACCTAAATCTTAATTCATTTATTAATTAAATAATATTAATTATTTAATTAATTCTCATTTTCTTTATTCTATCTGATTAATTAAATAAATTATGTTACTAATTAACCCTTCTTTTCAAATTAAATAAATTACTTATTTGATTTACCTTTATCATATTTCAACTATAATTAAATAAATGCGTTATTTATTTAATTATTCATTTAAACTCTTCATCACTTCATTAAATAAATCTTATTTATTTAATTACTCTTCAAATATCAAATATTGAATTAAATAAATCATTTAATTCATAAAAGTCTATCTTTAACTCATTCTTCTATATTTAGATAAATGTTTAAGTTATCTAAGTATTCACTCTTTCTTGACTTGAGATCTATTTAGATCAGTCAGTTAACTTATGATTTAATGTCTAAGTTGCTTTTGTGAATAAACTCTCTGTCACAATCAGTCAATTATCTAGTTCTAACTCATATGCATGTACATACTTATTAATTAAATATCTTTATTTAATTAATTAAATCTTGTGCCTATGTTCGAACATAATGTTGCTTTTAATCTATATTTATCTTTGTCATGCAAATATAATTCTTTTGTTTTTGAATACCAAACTCTAAGACTAAATCATTACTTAATCTTTATCTCTATTCTTATTTTTTATCACTCATGTTAGTACTAACAGTTATCTCAGGCATGTCTAATATTTTAATCTGAATCATCAGTATATCTTTTGATCTCAGCCTCTCATTTGAATGATCAATTTTCTATAAATTGATTTGTCTTTCATTATTTTACCCCTCCCGAAATCTCGTGACTTTTTGAGAAATTACTTGAAATCTTCGATGTTTCGTTATTATCACAATCCTTAGGCTATGCTTGTGCGTACTAAAAATATGAGGGAAAGTACACTACAAAAATGAAATGGAGAAGGACAATAGAGGTTATCCATGGAGTTACATCGATCTTTGGTGAGATTATTTTATGTTTTAGCTTGTTTCCTTTGTTCTTTGTTGTTTGACTTTAGATTGCATTAGAGCTTGATTGCATTTGGGTGTTTTCTTTTAACCTTTGTTGTATTTCCTAGATGTTATAGATTCAAAAAACAAAACCAATAAACATGAAATATAGAACAAAATATTAGAACACACAAATTTATGCGGGGAAAACCCTTTCAGGTAAAAAACCCCACACTCCAAAAGCCCAGATCGCCATTGTATTATTCATGCAACATAACAGTTACAAATACAACTCAAGCACTAAACCTTTATAGAGATTACATCTTGTTTCATTTTGGAGACAAACTGGTAGCAACCTTGTTCTATTTCCCTCTCTCCTTTTTTTTACATTTCCATAATCAACCTCTCAGTCCATTACAACCTTTGCACTGTTACAATACTCTCACATAGTATATAGTGCAGATTAACAACGAATGATCGATCATTCTATCAAGAGATATTTTTCTAGCATAACCTTGCTTAGATCTTCCTCTCTCTTTCTTATTATAGAACATTCAATGTTTATACCATTCGTTCTCAACTAACATGAAACAGTTCAACTTCCTCTGTAGATCAGTTTGTTTTCCTTTTGTTGGACCAACTGTCAACCTATCTTGGACATCGAACAAACTTCTCTAACTCATTCATGATTCTCCAATGAACATCAGACACATCAACGGTCAGCCAAGTTAGTGCATTTCTAACCATGGTCTTCTTTCATGTTCATTGGCCTGAATTTTTCTATCGGTCACAGTCTGGAAAGAGACACTGATTGCCAAAGTCTCCCCAATGTCCTTCAACATCCTGAAGTCTTGACTAGGCCTATTGGCAAGATAATGTCAACTAGAAAGAGTTCATAATGTCACACCAAAGCCTCAAGTCACCTCGATGTCATTAAGCTCAAACACCTTTCGAACCATCTTGTAAGCCTGAGTCACACCAATAAAAAACATGAATAGGTCTATCGGTATGACCAACACTATCAGAAAAGGATCAAAAAGTCACACCGAGTTCACAAGTCACCTCGATGGTCTTCAGCTCACTGCAGTTTAGACCCTTTTATCGGCAGGAGTCACATCGAAGATAACCCATTGGGTAGACATCCATTGTTAGAGCACCACTAAGAATTCAACCTGATAGACCACCTCACACCGACCAAGCACCATCGGCCATAGATCCACTGTCGGTTCAACATTCTCAGGTCTATCTAAAGATGAATGTTACCCTGATGATCTGTTCTTCGGCTAGAGTCTCCCTAATCACAATAAATTAGTTAGACTGGCATTTCTGATATGATACATACCGAAGTCTAGTTTTAGCTCGACAAAGTACCATCAGCTAGACTCACACCAATATAACTTTTCGGCCTAACTTCTATTGTCGACGTGAGTTCAAAATCTCATACTAATAGCTCATGTCATGTCGACCACCTTCATCGTTAGGACACATCAATGGTCACACCGATATGTTCAAAGAAGGAACTTCACAAGGAGAACTTAGATCGGGCTGAGTCACACCAATCTCGTAGAAAGTTCAGGATCACTATGCATATCGGCCAAACATCTCAGCAGTCACACCAAAATCACTCTCTCAGAGGTTTAGGCCAGTGGGATTGAGGCAAACAATTCCAACAGTATGTAGATGACATGTTGTTTATTGGTAATAACAAAGTAATGATCACACAATTGAAAGCACAACTCTCTAGCACATTTGAGATGAAATATCTAGGGGTTGCAAAATATATCCTTGGTATGGAGATTAGTAGAGATAGAGGTAATAGAAAGCTTTTCTTAAGTCAAAGCAACTATGTTGATACTATTTTGAAATAGTTTAGTAGGCATGATAGTAAACCAATTAATATTCCTTTACTAGTTGGCATGAAGTTAAGTTTAGACATGTGGCCTAAACCTAATTTTTATCATGAGGAAATGTATGAAATTCCATATGCTAGTGTAGTTGGTACTTTGATGTATGCAATGGTTTGTACAAGACCAAGTATAGCCCAAGAAATGGGAGTTCTAAGTAGGTTTATGTCTAACCCTAGTAAAGAACATTGGACTTATGTTAAGAGGGTGTTTAGATATTTACGAGGTACTTCTAATTATTGTTTGGTTTATCATGGTGCTAGTGATATTGATATTATGCACAAAAAGTTGGACATATAGGGTTTTGTTGATTCAGATTGGGCAGGAGATTTGGACAGTTGGAGGTCGAAAAGTGGCTATATGTTTACTTTGTTTGGAGCTGTGGTTAGTTGGATGAGTAAGAGGCAGCCCACGGTTGCTTTATCCACCATGGAAGTAGAGTACATGGCTACTACACATGCCTCTAAAGAGGAAGTTTGGTTACAGAGACTTGGGAAAGGTATTGGTTTTAATTGCAAGCAAATTAGACTTGAATGTAATAGTCAAAGTGCTATTTGTTTAGCCAAAAATCCTATGTATCATGCTCGCACTAAGCATGTTGAGGTTCAATATCACTTTGTGTGAGAAATGATTGAGAGTGGGAAGGTATTGATTGAGAAATTTGACACTTTGATCAATGTTGCAAATTATCTTTCAAAACCAGTTCCTTAGATAAGTTCTCTTGGTGTAGGAAGGGCATTGGCCATGAGTCCTATACTTGATTTATAATAATGATTCCCTGTTTAGAATAATTACAATATATAATGTCAAGTGTGAGAATGTTGGGAATAGGATGCCATTTAATTGCAATCCTAAACATATTTCATGTATCTCTTAAGTCCTTGGAAAGTGTTCCCCAACACTAGGATTAGAAAAGAGATTAAAATCGAATGAAATGAACATGTAAATTGACATTATTAATTATTCCTAAATGATAGGAACATGTGGGGATGCCCAAGAAGAGCTCCTACAAAATAGGAACACATGGGGCACCCAAATGGGAGGTGGGACCCACCTTGTTTTAGTTAACCATTTGGATAATAGATAACTCTTATGTAATGTATGTCTAGTTCCTACAAAATAGGGATTGATAATTACAATGTGTGGAGTGGCATTATCAGTTCAGTTTTAGTTTCGTTTAGTTCAGTTCAGTTTCAGTTCAGTTCAGTTTAGTTTAGTTTCAGTTCAGTTCAGTTCAGTTTAGTTATGGTTCAATTATCTTCAGTTGCATGTAGTTAGTTGGTTGCATGACTAATGACTTTAGTTTCACGAAAAATAATAGGTTGATACTTTCAATTAATAGGGGATGATCAATCATGCATGATGTTTGCATGAATGGTGGAGAGATATGTTTTAGTTAACTTAGATTGACTTGGACTCACCTTGGGCACCCAAGTTGGCATCTTTCAGTTAACACCTTTGCATGAGAAGATATTTACAAGGCTCAGTTAAGTGGGGCCCATTCTTGGGCACCAAATTTGAGGAGAAGCTTACAAGATATCTTTGAAACCAACAATCAGTTAAGTCTTCATTGAAACCAACAATCAGTTAAGTCTTCAGTTTGGGATGACCAAATTGATGGACTTGGTTTGACTTTGTTTTTCATGGAAGAACTCTACTTGCACAAGAATGGCATAGATATTTATGAGGAGCTTTATCCTCTTGTAATTTTCAACTCTTTGGAGTTTACAATGTTCACAATTTTCTATTAATCACAACAAGTTGAAGAGAGTATCAAATTTTATTGCAAGTTGTGAAGAAGAATTGTTGAAGGAAAAAGAAGCATCTCAATCAAGGATTGATATAGTGTTGTTGTAATCTTGTTTTAATGTTAAATATTACAAGCGCTATTGATTCTGGTAGTGGAGTTTTTTCCCGAAAGGGTTTCGCCACATATATGTTGTGTCACTTCTATCTTCTTGTCTCATTCTTCTACAATCTTATGTCTACTTCTACAATTGGTAAAATTGACTTAATAAGATTAATCACCCACAAAGAAATTGTGACAAAGAATACTTAATATAATCTAGTCTCATAAGATTACAAGTTTTAAGCTAAAATTTTACCTTCAATTTTCAACATCTCTTTTTCTCTCTTTGTATCTCTTTGTCTCTATCTATCTATGTCTCTCTATCTCTATCTCTGTCTCTGTCTCTCTCTTTGTCTTTGTAGCTATCTCTCTGTCTGTCTATTTGTATATGTATTTGTCTCTCTCTATCTCTATCTCTATCTCTATCTCTATCTCTATCTCTATCTCTATCTCTATCTCTATCTCTATCTCTATCTCTATCTCTATCTCTATCTCTATCTCTATCTCTATCTCTATCTCTATCTCTATCTCTATCTCTATCTTAGTCTCTCTCCCTCCTTCCCTCCTCTCTCTATCTATCTCACCTCTCTCTCTATCTCTCTATGTCTATATCTATGTCTTTGTATCCCTCCCTCCCTCCCTCCTCTCTATATCTATCTCACCTCTCTCTCTGTGTCTCTCTCTTTGTCTTTGTCTTTGTCTTTGTCTTTGTCTTTGTGTCTCTTTATCTCTGTGTGTGTCTCTCTCTACTTATCCCTCCCTCCTCCCCATCTCTCTCTACTTCTCCCTCCCCCCTCTCTCTCTCTCTTCCACCCACACACTCTCTCTCTCCTTTTCTCTCTCCCTCATCACCCTTCTCTATCTCTCCTTCCTAAAACACTTCTCTCTATATCTCCCTCAATCTCCCAACCTTCCTCCTTCCCTCTCTCTCTCAATCTCCCAACCTTCCTCCTCCCCTTTCTCTCTCTCCTTCTCTCCATCTCTACCTCTCACTCCCTCCTCCCCCCCTCTC
>VDFB02270651.1:445902029-445963534 GCA_007258455.2 Sequoia sempervirens
TAACAACCAGATTCTTCACTTTATACTCACTAGGAGGGAGATAAATCCCTTGAGCCTTCCAAGATAGGATTCTATAGTTCATGATGAGATTGAGAAGATTCATCTTCTTGGGAAGAAATGTTGAAAATATTGTCAAGATTTACTTTTGAATCCTTGGCCTCATGATCTTTAGAGGTAGAAGAAGGTGATCTAAAGAAATGGAAAGAGAAGGAGGAAGGGGGAGTAGAATTGTGAGAATATGGTTGAGGAGGAGAGTGTCGGGGGGAAAGGAATCTTGAGCATTAGGAGAGGAAGAGGAAGGAAGCTGTAGGGGAGAGAGGGAAGGCTCTTTCCTCTTCCTAACCAATCTTCAACTATTAGACATGAGCGCATCCTTACAAGATGGGGGAAGAATCCTCACGAGCTTCAATAATGGGTGATTTTTTGGTGACATTTGATAGAGAAGAAGAGGGAAAATTAGAAGAAGGGGTATAAGTAAGATTGGAAGAGGAAAAGTGACTATTAGTTGGGGCAAAATTGGAAAGAGCCTGAGATGACTTATTTCTCCTAATAGGGAATTTATGAATCAAGTGACCTTCCTTTAGATATTAAAAACAAGCATTTGACTTGTTTAGGTAGACTAATGACTAATCCAATTCAAGACTTGGGCCGATAAGTTTGATGTTTTCTAGAAATGGTTTATTCAGGTCTACCTCCACACAAGCCCTAAGATGAACTCTTAGGCTAGAAAATTTGTTAGAAAGATTTTTGCACCAAATTACTCTTCCAAATTGAGCCACAATATCCTTAAGAAATGGTCTAAAATACAGATTGAGGAATGGAAGCTCAACCCACATGGGATAATGCAAGTGGATTGGCCCCCTGGGATGAAAGTTAAAGGTGAAATCTTGTAAATAACAATTTTTCCCACAAATGACCCAAGTTTCGTATTGCATAACAACTTGGGCATGGTCTATTGACTTAAACATGCATGACACATACCCTTTTCTAGGACCTCTAAATGCTTCAATGTCCCATCTTGATTTTCCCAATTTAACTGAGCCCATTTATAAAATTTAATTTTAGATGGGACTCCCTGTAGGAAAAATAAAATATTTTTTTTGTTTTTGATATTATGAAATAACCTTAACAATATCATTAGGAAGATGCATTTTGAGGGTTTTACCTAGTTGGTCTTCTAGCATTGGTTTGTTTGGTTCAGCCAAGGGTTCTTTCTCCACAACTGTGTCTATAGAGTCACCAGAATCGAGAATGCCATCATCCATATGTTTTTAATTGTATTTTGGCATCTCCCCACTTAATCTAGTCATCGATTTAAGCATGATTAGTGCTACATAGTAGAGGAAGATTTCCACAAACTGTCACCTTACCTTTTTTAATGAATAGAAAGTTACAAATAAAATAGCACTATGTTTTTTTACCTTACCTTTTTGGATGAACAAAAGGTTACAAATAAAACATCGTTTTGAGTGTGATACAGGTAGGGTTTATCCAAACACAAAAGAGAAGCTTATAAATAGGAAACTACTTTTCAGTGTCGAAATTACCCTCTATTACACTAAAATCTTTAATAATAGTTGTTATTTAAGATTTTTTTTCCATGTTTGTTATAACAATTCAAGCTCTATGGATTCACTTTGGAAACCAAATACAAGTCTCACAGCTAGGTTTTGTTTAATATGCCCGCCTTCACTAAGAAACACTTTATCTTCCACTTTAACTACTCTAGTTCTACCTTCTTGGTTCAAAATTGTTATTTTTGATAATGAGTACCCATAATTGAATGAAATGTATTCCTTAGATCTAAAAAACAACAAATCATGTGATGCCAAATTAGTGCATTAATTAAACATGACTTAGTGCACAACTATTGATCTTACTTTTTTTTTGGGTCTTTTAGATTCCTCAACAAAAAACATGATGATGTGGCCTTGAAACTTTAGTTATAAGCAAGAAAATTGCCAATAAGATACTATAAAAAAAGAGAGAATTATTTGAAGTTAGGGCGCTTGTCATCTCAACTAAAAAATCATAATAATTTTAAACATCTTTTTAAAATTTTACTTTTTATTTATCTATTTTTATATCAAATAATTAAATAATAATAATAATAAAATAAAATATATTTTTGTTTAAAATGTAATAATAGAATATTGTAAATATTTTATTATACTTTAATTAATTTTATTTAAGTTAGTTAAATAAATGTTTTTGATTAGAGGTAAAAGAGGTTTTGAAGGGACCCCAAAACACTTTACAAAAAAGATTAGTTGAAGAAAAAGATAACTACAATAAGAAAACATTAGCCAAAACATAACACACCTTCAGTGCGACAACAACCAAAAAGAAGGGACAAAAGAAACAACACTACATATTCTTCAGGATATTAGCAGCATCCATGTCCCTCTCCATAGTCTTCTGATAATCATCCATGACTTCAGACAGATCCTTAGCAGGAGCCCCGACCTGCACCTTGGTCTTATTCTGCATTCTAGCCCCAGGCCCACCCACATTCACCTCACTAATCAAAAAATTCTATGCCCCACTAGCCTTGTTAACAGAAACCTCTTCCCTTGCAAGCCTACCACCAGCACCAACTTCCTCACTAGGAGCAGTCTCCTTTTTTTCCTTGGCCATTTCAATAGGGGTAGAAATGCCAATAGATTCATGATTCATAGTAGATTTAGTCCCTTCCCCACCCTTCTCCAAATTAGCACAAATCCTCTCCATTTGGTCCTCCGGGGTCAGGATTCTTTCCTCTAACATCTGCTTCATATTCAATGTTTCCTCAACAACAATCTTCAATAAGTCAAATTGTTCATCAATTTGATTCTAAACTAAAGACTCGCCGACTTTACTAACTACGCCATGAACCCTAACATTGGTCATGTTTATTTCCTAAAATGCCCATTTAAACAATTTAAACAAAGAAATGGAGCCCTCCCTAGCCATCCCTAGAACAATGGGAACATCCTCACAGTCAAAGTTAAAAATATCCTTACCCACAACATCATCCTCCTGGGAAGAACTTACCTTGTCCTAGCTAACATGGACCTCCTTACCTTTACCACCAGCAATTGAAATTTAAATCTTGTGAATAGAGTCAGCAATTTCCTCAGCAACAAACCTCCTTTTATTCAGCATTTCCAAGTCCACACCCGAGAAATCCACAACATCCTACCCAAAATCCACCTTCAAGGGAGAATTAGCTAACATCTCCACCAACTAGCTAGCAGACCTAATAACTAATTTCTTATTACTGCTAGCCTTCAAATCCTTCTTTCTCTTGGTCCCTAAAATAGGGGAGAACGAGGACACATCTTCAATTATTTCCTTCAAGATAGTGGCAGGGGCAACAAGCTTAGTTTTACTCAACTTTTTAGTAGCCTTTTTCTCACTACCAGTCTCAAATCCCTTTTAGATAGGACCCAAATTTCCCACAATAGAAGGTTGTGAGACCACTTCCATGGAAGCTTGGGAATCTGAGACATAATTTGTGTCTTCCTTAGTAAGAGACTCCTCCTCAAGGATGATTTCCCTCTTTTTCCCTTTCTTGTTGACGGACTCCCCTTCAGAGATAGTTTCATATTCAACAACGAGCTTTTGTTGCTTACCCTTGGGAGTAGCAAGTGGTTTAGCAACCTCAAAATCTTTAGCATAGTCAGTAATTAATAGAATAAGCCCAACATGTAGCACTGGATTCCTAGGGTTCCTCTTGTGATCCTTCAGACCATACTCCAACAACGACAAAAGATAAAAAGAAAATGAAATTTTCTTTTTGTAGTGAAAATGATTTAGGAGGACAAAGTGATAAGCATTTACCATAGAAAAATGACCTTCAAGGGTAATGTATCTCATAAGTTCCTCAACATCTTTCCCCAAAAGCGCTTTGAGTGAGCTACATTGATACCCACCACTCTTGGTTGTCTTAAGATATTATTTTTTAGTCCCTTTGAAAAAAATATCCATTGCCACCTTTGATTCCTTCTTTTCTCTGTAAACCATTGCCTTATGATGAGATCCCAGTGATATTAGCAATAAAATCCTCATTAACATCAAATTCTATTCCACCTAGTTTTAAAACCATGTTATTCCAAACTTTAGCAAACAAAGCTATTGCCTACGGATTATTTCCATGCAACCTTTCTAGATATAGTGTGAGCCCACCTTTCTCCAAAATACACCACACCTCCTCCTTTTGCTCAATAGCATTGTAGGAGAAAGGCTCTGCATGATTTTTGTCACCTCCCATGACCTCATAATTTGAAAAAGTAAGAAGCTTGAGAACCTTGCAAGCGATGAGAAACCTCGAGAAGGAGAGCCAAAAAATACCCACAATTTGTGTGGCAACAAAATTATTGCAAAGGAAAATAATGATCCTAGAATGTCACCCCATATGGATAACAAGTAAGGTACCATCAGCTTGATCATGATCCAACTAATCATCCCTCCAAATAATTACCTACCACGTGATAATAGTCATGTGAACCCAAAGTATTAAAAGGTCATCAACCAAGATAGCAATTTTGAAAATCATGATTTAAACAAGTAATAGCCTCAATGGGGAGGGGGTCATTGACATCCCACTCTCTAGAACCCCTAACACCAAGATTAGAAAACACGTCAACTTTAATCCATTCCCTTCTTAGAAAATATGAGATATATAATACTCAAAGGAATTAAGGATTTCGATAGCATCCACGATGATGGATTCAACACTCCATGAAGGGGTAGAACATTTCTTCAGATTATTAATAAAATTGAGAGAATCCCCCTCAAGCCACACCTTCTTAAAACCTTTCAATTGGGCCATCTTCAAACCATGATAGGCAATATCCACTTCCACATAGTGGTTTATCTGGGTTCCCAAAGGGAGCGCCACAATGGAAACAAACCTACCATTAGAATTTCTTAACACTCCCCACAACTAATAGGTCCCAGATTACCTTTAGTAGCTCTGTCAAAGTTAACCTTCACGCATCCTACAGAAGGAGCTTTCCAAGCAACATCATCTATAGAGGATTTCCCTTTAGTGAGAGGAAGGGAACATCATAGGGAAACTTCCAATTATGTGTTATAGAAATACCATTCGGATTGAGCATTAACCTCATACCATTCTCGAAAATAATCCTATAGACAAAATTCTCTTTGATAGCAACACATATTTTATGAGCCATAGAGATAGTAGGAAGAGCCAAACTTCTAAAAAATCTTGTTATTGTGCTCAAGCCAAATACCCCAAGCAATATGGGGGAGAGAAAGAGACCAAAGAAAAAGTAGAGTCAGATTGGAGGAAGGTCCAACCCATTAAGACCATACTTCCCCAATCGAAGAAGGGAATACCCAGCTGAGATTCCAAAGAGAAAGAACATGGGCCCAAGCCTCTAACAAATCTGTAGCCAATCAAAAGGTGAAAGGAACTCTCGGTATCCTCTTCACAAAGAAAGCATTTTTTTAAGCATCACAAAACCTCTCTTGAATAGATTATCAATAGATAAGACCTTATTCTAGCAAAAAAACCTAAAAAAATATTAACCTTTGGAATCAATTTAGAGGACCACAGGTAAGACCAAAAAGCAACAGGTCCAACAAAGGAAACTTGAAGATGAAAGGTCGAAGATACAAAAAAATTACCATTGGAAGAGGGACTCCACATCACCTTATTAGCAGAAGAAGTAGAGGGGATATGAACCAAGGACAAAGCATTAAAGAGATCCTCCAACCTTGGATCCACCTTGTGCAAAATTTTCAAGTGACCTCCATCTATATAATCAACAACAAATTTTCCAACCCTTTGTGCACAAATATCCATGAAAGGTTGAGCCCATGGTTCATCTTTAAGAGGCCTATTACCAAACCAACAATCCTCCCAGAACATAATTTTCCTACCATTTCCTAACTGCCAAAAAAGACCAAACAAGCCTACGAGCTTTGACCATACAATTCCACAGAGCTGACCCAAACGTAGGGGGAAAGTTAGGAGACAATAGATCTCTTATACGATCAACCTAACGGGGGTATTTGCTTAGAGTAATTTTAGCCCATTCACTCTTAGCCCAAATAAGGTTCCACAATGTTTTTCCAAAAAGGGCCACATTAAATTCTTTGATTTTATGAATTGCAAGACCCCCCACCTTTTTTGGCCTACAAACATTGTCCCAAGAAACCAAATGGATTCTTTTGTTTCCCTCAACCCCAAACCAAAGGAATTTCTTTTGTATTCCCTCCATCTTCTCCACAATTTTTCTTGGCATATAAAATAAGCTAAGAGAATAAAGAAGAAGATTCTAAAAGGTAGACTTAATCAACTACACTTTCCCAGCTTGACTTAACACCACACCCTTCCAACTAGCTAGTTTGGAATTGAAATTATCAATCAACCCCTGCCAAAAAGATTCTAGAACATTAGAGCATAGGGGAAGACCTAGATAGGACACATGAATCTCACCAATCTAGCACTACAATATTTAACAATTTTAATCTGCATGTGGTCAGGAGTGTTAAAGAAGAAAATAACGCTCTTGGGTAAGCTAAGCTTCTACCCAGAAGCAGCCTTGTATCTCTAAAAAATAAGTTTAATAGCTTTTGACTCTTTAATAGATGATTCCCCAAGCATGAGAGAATCATCAACAAACTGCTGATGGGAACAAATAAGATTACTAGAGGAAGGAGCCAACCCTACCATTAAACCAGAATTAATAAATCTTTGGATGAATCAACTCAACAATTCCACCATGATTATAAAAAGAAAAGGAGATATAGGATCTCCTTGTCTTAGTCCCCTCGAGCAATCAAAGAGAGGAGAAGGAGAGTCATTAACAAGAATAGAGAAACTAGGGGTGGAAATAAGATGATTAATACGAACCACCAATTTCTCCCCAAAACCAAAATCTTTCAGAATCTTAGAAAGAAAAACCCAATAAATTCTATCATAAGCTTTAAGCAAATCAAGCTTTAGGATAAAACCAACATGCTTATTAATAGTTAAGGAGTGAATATTCTCATGGACAGTAAGAATGGAGTTCGGAAATTTCCTACCAACCACAAAACCATTTTGCTGAGGAGAAAAGATAAAAGGAAGAACCTTTTGCAATCTAACTACCAACACCTTGGAAAAAATCTTGTAAATTGAATTACACAAACTAATAGGGTGAAATTCGTCAAAGGAAGCAACACCCAGTTTCTTAGGCACAAGAACAATGAAAGAGGAATTCAATTCCTTTAAGAGATTTCCACTACTAAAAAATTATTTAGAAGCTTCTACAACATCCTTGGCAATAATATCCCAAAAAAATTGAAAAAATAACATTGGGAAGCCATTAGGCCCTAGGGCCAAGTTATTACCTTCAAAGGAGAACACAACACTTCTAATCTCCTCTACCATAGGAATATGCACTAATTGTTTGTTAATATCATTAGAGATGACATGAGGGATGTCCCCAAGGAGACCCTCCTAATATTCTAGATCCATCTCCCCTTCCACCAAAAGCAGGTTAGAAAAGTAAGAAGACATTGCTTTCCAAAAATCAACATCCTTCTCCAACACCTACTTATTGAACCTAAGAGCTTCAATATGATTAGAAGCCTTGTGTTTCAGAGTAGAAAGGTGAAAAAAACTTGTGTTTTTGTCCCCACTTTTTAACCATATAACATGAGATCTCTGCTTCTAAAACTCCTCCTCCTTAGCCACAATGTTATGCAATCTAGAAAGAAGGACATTCTCCTTCAGATCCAAGGCTTGATCATACCCAGAGACTTGGATGGATTGTTGCACAACAAGAAGCTCTCGATTAACTTCCTCCTTTTCCAAAAAATGTGACCAAAAGAAGTTTGATTCCATCTCCTAACATTGTTCTTCACATTGGAAATATTTTGGCCACTCTATACATTGCCAACCCTTCCACCTAAATGTTCCACCAATCATGAACTAGATTTTTGAGGTCAGGATGACAGGTCCACATCTTCTCAAACCTAAATGGAATTTTTTTCTTCCTACCCAACAAATCCACCAATAAAGACAAAGGAAAGTGATCCAACCCCAGTCTGATCAAAGCTAAGAGCAAGTAGGAATAAGAGACAAGCCAATCAGGAGTGATAAGAGTTTGGTCAAGCTTAACCTAAATAAGATCATCCCCCACACGCTGGTTCGACCAAGTGAAAGAGGCTCCTTTAAGATCCAAGTCAAGGAGAGCATTATCATTAATAAGGTTCATGAGATCATATCTACTATCATCCATAATATGTGAACCTCCCAAATTATTAGCATCATGTAGGGGTGTATTAAAATCCCCCATAACCATCCAATTAACAATAGTATGCACCAATTTAAAGGATCCAAGATTCTTCTAAAACTTTTTTCTGGCACTCTTACTATTAGGGGCATAGATATTCGAAAGGGTCCAAGAGAACTTATCCTGCAAATTAATAAATGAAGTGGCCACATGGTTACAGACATGGAACACCTCAACCCCCTGAACCAACTTCAAATTCCAAAAAGTCACAATCCCTCTTGAGGAACCAACCACATCAAAGGAATGCATACCACAATCCTTAAAAAACCTATGCTTAAGTTTAGAAACTTTATCCAACTTCATTTTAGTTTCTTGAATTAGGACAATATCAGGTTGATGATCTCTTACAATATTAGCAAGAAGATAATGCTTGTGAGGGTGATTTAGCCCTCTCATATTCTAGGAGATGGTCTTCATAAGAGCTTATGGGAGGTGCTTTTGGAGCACATCTCCAACAAAGTTTTTTGAGTACCATCAACAATATCCATTTGGCTCCCCTTATCCCTAGTAATATTTGGAGGAAGATCTCTACCTCTCAACTTTGACCCACAGTTAGACCTTTTCCTATTTCTAGTAACAACTCTCGATGAAGGGGAGTGCTTCTTTCTATTATGACCTCACACCAAAATGAATGGAGGGTTGTCAGGGTCATCAATATCCCTATTATCCTTTACTTTAGATAAAACCTCCAAACCCTCAACCTTGGAGCAATCAACTTGTGGCAAACACCCACTACCATGGGCCCCCAAAGGAGGGGAACCCAAACCCTCATCCATAGACACCTTGTCTTCCACCAGAGCCTCAGACCTAGTCTCTACAAAAGACTCCACCGAGTTAAGAATAGGGGAGGGAGTATTAACCTCACCTCCCTACTCTTTGTCCCTATTAATCATTTCTGAATCAACTTGTCCCTTAGGAATTCATAAATTCTCAACCTCTACCATATCCATCTCCACAAGTTTCTCAGAAACCATGATTGCCTCACCACCAGGGATAAACACCCCTTTCTCCAAAGACTCTGAAGAAAGCTCTTCATGATCCTTCTACTTTTCTCTTCATTGTTTAGTCACCTTCTTTGATATTTTAAGAGGATAGTTAAATAAATGTTAGTATTGATATAATAATTAATTTAATTAAGAGTTAGGTTGATTATGCTACAAATATAAGTAAATACAAAAATTAAAGTTAAAATATTTTTTTATGATGAAAAAGTGTTTTCATAGATGTCAAAAGTAATTTTCTAATGTTTTATATTTTTTAATGACTCAAATGAAACTTTCTAGTTTAAAATTTTCATTGGTTATAATCTTTGTTTAGATCCAAAAATATCTTCTAATTCATAAGAATAATAGACCACTTTTATTCCATTTTTATTTTATTTTATTTTTACACCAAGAGGCATCTACATGGCATCCATCAAAAATTAAAATTGTGTAAGGAAAAACTCTTCAACTAGAATTTGGCGTACAAGTGCTAGTAATAGTGATGTTTTTTTTTTCTTTTAAAGTAGTTTTAAAGCACTTTTATTTACAACTTTCTATCTTTACAAATGTTCAATTTTAGAAATGTGAAGAGAAAGAGGTGCATGAAGTAGCCTCTCAATACTAAGAGCATGCAAAATCTCATACACTTGTTGTCCCAAACAACATCAAAATCTGGCATAGAGTACTAATTACAAGAGGTCATTCCCAACTTCCGAAAAGCCCATGCTAGTCCAATTCTCTCCTCTATAAAAGCTATGCTTTCAACACATAATTCTTTTTTTGGAAAAGCATTATGAAATAACTTGCACAATAGAAGAATATGATATGAAATATGCTGCAAATACTTGATAATAACTGAGAATAACAAGCCACTTCGAGGGGGAAAACCTCCAAATATCTCTAATGAGAACACACTTCACAACTTAATGATAAAATGAGACTCTCTACCTCCTATATATACCTATTTATGCCTAGGATATCACCTAGGCCAACTTAGACACCCCTATATAAGACCTAGGCTGACCCAACCATCTAAATAATAATATAATAATGATAGCATGAATTAATTAGGAGTTAAGATAGCCACAAGCCGACTATTCATAACCCGATGTACACCAATATTAAGGGTGTAGCATGCCCCCTTCTTCAAAGAAGCATTGTCCTCAATGCTAGTCAAGTTTGGATGCTTTTGAATGAACTCCTCGTCCTCCCATGTGGCATCTACAACTGGTAAATTCTTCCATTGGATGAGATACTCAGTGAGAGTTCTATTCCTTAGCTTCTCTGTGTGTGTTTGACAAATGCACTCTGGTTCCAAAATGATTCTTCCTTCTTCTTCATCGAGCTCTGGTAGTTTTTTTTTAGTTGGAATATTATGCCCAATTACCTTCTTCAAATAAGAAACATGAAAAATTGGATGTATCTTTGTTGTTGGTGGCAACTCTATCTTGTAGGCAACATTACCGATCATTTTGCATGATTTGCTATGGTCCATAATACCTTGGAGACAGCTTATTATTCTTTTTTTTTTGCTTCAGTGAGATTTGCTTATAAGGCTACAATCTCAAGAAGACCCAATCCCCAACTTCAAAACTTATTTCACTACGATGTTGGTCTACCTATTGTTTCATTTCATTTTGTGCCATGGCTAAATTCTCCTTAAGTCCTGAAAGTACCTATTTTTGATGAAGCAAGTGGTCCTCTACTACTTGAACTCTGGGTGACACTTTTATTGATGATGTGATGGAAGAAGGATGATATCCACAAAGTGCCAAAAATGGAGACATTTTTTATGAGCTATGAAAAGAAATGTTATACCACCATTCTGCAAGTGGTAGCCAATCTACCCATTGAGACTGTTTCTCTGAAGTGAAACAAAGTAGATATCCTTCCAAAAATTTATTAATAACCTCTTTTTTCCCATCTGATTGAGGGTGGTATGAAGAGCTATGAGCCAATTGAGTACCCAAACATGATAATAAATCCTTCCAAAAGTGACTAGTGAAGATAGCATCACAATCACTAATGTAATAACCTTAGGTGTACCATGTAGCTTTTGGATATTCTCCAAAACTCTTTTGCCACTGCACTTGCTATGAAAGGATGTGATAATGCAATGAAATGTGCATATTTAGTGAGGTGATCAACTACTACCATGATGACACTATGACCTTTAGATTTGGGAAGACTTACAGTGATGAAGTCGATGGATACCTCTTCCTAATGTTGGCTCAGCATACATAAGGGCTACAAGAGACATGTTGTCTTAATTGTCTCCCCTTTAGCCACAAATTTTTGAACATCATCTTTTAGCCCTTCCAAAAAAAAATCTTGCTTGACTCGATGATATGTCTTCAAAAATACTAAATGACCACCAACTAGAGACTCATGCAAATCTATGAG
The DNA here is from genome assembly GCA_007258455.2 of Sequoia sempervirens. Taxonomy (NCBI): domain Eukaryota; kingdom Viridiplantae; phylum Streptophyta; class Pinopsida; order Cupressales; family Cupressaceae; genus Sequoia; species Sequoia sempervirens. The sequence goes on from VDFB02270651.1 coordinate 445,913,707, forward strand.
AATATTGTGTTTAAGAGTGGAATTATTGCAAAGATACAAACACTCTTTATACCAAAGAGCATCTCCCTTCCAACAAAACTTATTTGAACTACTACGATCACTTTTTAATTGTTGGATGAGATTACTTGTCACAACATCATTTTTCCACTTTTCTTTGGCTTCCTCCACCCAATTTGCTTGTAATATTGAAAGGGCACACAATAAGGCTTCATCTTTCTCATCCTTCCTTGAAAGTGCATCTGCTACAATATTTTCCTTCCCTTTCTTATATACAATCTCAAAGTCATATCTCAACATCTTAGTGACCCAATTTTGTTGCTCTTCAGAAGATAATATTTGTTCCAAAAAATATTTTAGGCTATCATGATCTGTCTTAACCTTGAAGTGTCTACCCATTAGATAAGGTCTCCATTGTTTAACTGCATGAAGGATTGCTAGCATTTCCTTCTCATAAATATGTTTTAACTTATTCTTACCCTTTAATTGATGACTCTCAAAAGCAATTGGTCGACCTTCTTGCATTAGAACTGCTCCTATCCCATTCCCCAAAGCATCACATTCCACAATGAATTCCTTGGTGAAGTCAAGAGTGGCAAGCACTAGAGTTGTACACATAGCCTCCTTCAATCTCTCAAATGTTGTATTAGCAAACTCATTCCAATGAAAAGAATCCTTCTTTAATAGAGTGGTGAGGGGTATTGCTATATGACCATAATTCTTCACAAATCTTCTATAGTACCCTGTCAATCCCAAGAAACCTCTTATTTTCTTAGTGGTTTTTGGAATAGGCCATTCCATGATAGACTTAATTTTGTTAGGGTCCACCTTTACTTCTTCATGTGAAACTATGTGTCCCAAATACTTCACCTCCTTAAGACCAAAAGCACACTTGGATGGCTTAGCATAGAGTTGATGATCTTCAAGTATTTGTAATGCTTGATCCACATGTTGCAAATTTTCTTCTCAAGTCTTGCTATAAATCAATATATCATCAAAGAATACTAACACAAACTTCCTCAATAACTTCTTAAAAATGGAATTCATCAGACTTTGGAATGTAGATGGTGCATTGGTAAGACTGAATGGCATCACCAAAAATTCATAATGACCCTCATGAGTTCAGAATGTTCTCTTACAAATATCTTCCTCCTTAATCCAAATTTGGTGATAACCAGATCTAAGATCTAACTTGGTAAAATACATAGCTCCATTCAATTCATCTAGAAAATCATCAATGACTGGAATAGGAAACTTATCTCTAATGGTGTACATGTTGAGCACTCTATAATTTGGACACATGCACCATGTTTCATCCCTCTTACATACCATCACCACAGGGGAGGAGTAAGCACTTTGGTTATGCCTAATAATTTCTGCCTCTAGCATCTCCTCAACAATTTTTTCTATCTCTCTTTTATATGTGTGGATACAGGTGTAAGGCCTGATGTTTGGTGGTTGGATTCCTAGAACTAACTGTATGGCATGATCATGATCCCTCTTAGGAGGAATTCCTTTAGGAATATCTCCAAGAACAACTATGTGACGATCAATTATAGCTTACAAATCTAGATGAGTAGGAGCATTACATTGAGAGACTTCTAATGAACATAGTTAGGCCACAAATCTATCCACTCCTTTCTTAAGCAACTTTTCCATTTGATGAGAGCTTAACATTTGTGGGGATTTTTCCTTCAACCCCCTTAGCTCTACTACCCTTCCTTTTGATTGAAGTCTCATGAATAGTTCTTGGAAGTTCATCTCAATCATTCCCAATGTAGTAAGCCATTGTACTCCCAAAACAATATCTGTTGCACCCATATATATCACATACATTGGGGAATCAATTTGTTAATCTCCCATGGATAATTTAATGCTATGAAACTTCCCTGAACAACTAACTATACCACCATCTGCAATCAAAACCTGCAACTCTGGAGCTATATATATAAAATAATTTAGATGAGTAGCTAACTTTTTTATGATGAAATTATGAGTACTACTTGAGTCAATCAACACTGTTACATTCTGCTTCTTTAAAAAACCCACAACCCTGAGAGTTTTTGGGGCACTAAAACCTAAGAGTGCATGAAAAGAAATGATCAGTTGAGAATCATTTGATTCATCATTAGACTCCCCTTCATCCTCTAGTATAGGTTCCTCCTCCTCTTCCTCACTTGGACCTTCAATATACAACAATTTCTTTTCATTGCATTTATGTCCTCGACTATATTTGCTATCACAATTCAAACACAACCCTTTTTCTCTTTTCTCCTCAATTTGTTGTGGACTCAACCTGGTAGGTTGTGTTGAATATCCTTTCTCTCTTGTCATATTATCTCCTTGCTTCTTAGGAATCAAACACTTCTCCTCTACCCTACGTGCTAAGATAAAAGATTCATTTATAGAGCTAGGGCTAAACATGTGTACCTCATGTTGAATGTGATCCTTGAGACCCCCCAAGAATAAATCATTCAAGTTCTCCTCTATAATTGTATCCATTCTTAAGGATAGATTTTGGAATTGTTGAATATAATCGTTAACTGATCCTATTTGTTCAAGTTTAGCAAGTTGGTTGAAGAAGTTGTTTGTCACACTATTGCTATATTGTGCTTAAAGTTCCTCTATAAAAACTGACCATGAGATGGTGAGCCCCTTTTTCCTTCGATGAGTGCAAAGCCAACAATACCAAATCAATTGATCTAGTTCTAGATATAGGGAAGCCATCATGACCTTTTTTCCATTTGGGATTTGGTGTACTTCAAAAAAAAGGTCCATTTGATTTATCCATGTTAGAGGATCCTTTCCATCGAACTTGCCCATATCCACCTTTGGAAATAAATTTCTAGATCCCATAGGAGTATTAAAACTTGTGTCAATGTTATCTGACCAGTAATTTTCACCTTGGTTGCTTGAGAACTCCTTTCTTGGTTCAGCCATATAGGTACTTAACATGTTTTGTATATCTGAAATATCTCCTCTTAGGTCACTCATATCCATCTTCATTGAGGAAATTTCTTCCTTGACCTTACTAATTTCCTCATTAGGAGTAATATCCTCTATTGTTACCCCATCCTCTTCAACATTCTTCCCTGGAGTGACAACATTCTTTTTGCCCCTTGTTGCAGGCCCCATCATGATGGGAACAAGTAATGTTGAAATAAATCAAACAAATGAAACTTGAATCCTCTAAAATTTTTACTGTAATGTAATAGAGCCAAAAAAAATCTCACCTAGAAAAATCTCCAAGAAATAAGTAGATTCATAGCCCTGAGAGCGATATTTATGAAAACCTTAATTTTTCAATAACTTGTTTATTTCTCCTCCAATTCCTCCAAAATTTTTACTGTAAGTTCCCTTGGTCTATCTTCAAAAACACAATAAAAATAAGGCTTCAATTCAACAAGATGTGAGAGATATTGTGATTCCAAATAAATTGTGTAGAAACCCTAATTCTACAATAATTCGCTCAATTTTGCTCCAATTCTTTTGAAATATGGACTGTAGCTTCTTTAATATGTTATTCAAAAACACTTTAAAAATCATAATTTTTTTTTGCTAAAATCTAAAAGATATGCTCTTCCCAAAATTACCTCCAATATTGAGAAAAAACCTTGCCTCTACGGTGCCAAGATCATGCTCTAATACCACTTGTTATGAAATAACTTGCACAATAGAATAATATGATATGAAATATGCTGCAAATACTTGATAATAACTTAGAATAACAAGCCACTTCGAAGGGGAAAACCTCCAAATATCTCTAATGAGAACACACTTCACAACTTGATGATGAAATGAGACTCCCTACCTCCTATATATACCTATTTATGCCTAGGATATCACCTAGGTTGACTTAGACACCCCTATATAAGACCTAGGCCGACCTAGCCAATTAAATAATAATATAATAATGATAACATGACTTAATTAGGAGTTAAGATAGCCACAAGCCGACTATTCATAACCTGATGTACACCAATATTAAGGGCGTAGAAAAAAGCATAAATAGGAGGACTCAGTTCCAGAGAGAAAACCTAATTCAAGTTTCATCTATGCTTTCTACATCTATGGGATAACTATACTTTGTGCTCTCATTGCTTCACCTTCCTCTCCATGTTTTTTAATGTCTAACATAGTTTGTGTAAATTTTGACAATTTTTTCTTTATTGGAATGATGAATCATTATTTGTTACTGTAGACTTAATTTCCATCTTCTTAACCATATTTTGAACAATTCTTGCCAGGTAGTTGCAACACTATTTGGCGTTACTTTCTTTATGTAGGTAGAAGAATGTCTCACCTATTCTCTCCATCCTTTAACCACCCATGGGAGTCTCTCACCATGCATTTTTTGGCTTTATATCCACCTGCCAAAGCAATTGTTAATGTTTTTCCTTTTCAAGTTGTGCGACAACTCAAGATGAGCAATGGTTTCTTTCCAGCCAACTCTATAATCATTTAGTGAACTTATTTCTCTCTCTGATTTCATCATGATATATCACTTTTATGGTTTTAATCCTATTGCATTAGATTTTATTTTGGCCATGGTTATTCCCATTGTATTGATTAATCCTATTTTAATTTAATTTTTGCAAGTTCTTGTCTCTTCAAGCTTCTTGTTTAATGATTGATTAGTGAGTATTTATTGAAAGAATTGATCCAAAATGTCATTGCAAAATATTCTATTTATTGTTCTATGTTTTATTCTTGAGCATTTTTTCATTTGGATTGATTTAAGTATTTTTTGTTGGGATTCAAAAAAATGTAAAAAAATGTATTGTAATCATATTCAATATACATTTTAAGAAAAAAAAAATTATATAGATTTAACATAGCTCTATTTTTGTGGCTTCTTAAAAAAATCTTATTGCATTACCTGTTACCAAATTGAAGTTATATTTTAGTATAATTTTAAAAAATGAAATTATTTGGGTGCAAAGAAAAAAACTAGAGTTTTAGAGTTTTAGTCTTCCCATTGAAAGATATTGTTTCTATATAAATTTATATGTTGTATATATTTAATAATTTTAGAAATTATAATTTAGTTTAATTTTAGAATGAAATCTAAGTTTTTCAAATATTGTGGTTCTTTGATTATTTATTTATTATATGATTAATTATTCAAATTTAAAAAACAATAAAATCTAATTGAACTTGAAAATATAAAAGTACATATGTAAAATATTTTATGATTTAAAGGTTTATTTTATATATATATATATATATATATATATATATATATATATATATATATATATATATATATATATATATATATATATATTTAGATCTTAATTTATTGAAAATTCTTAATTAGTGATTATTGAATAATTTGATGAAGCTATCATGTCATTCAACAGTGATATTTCTACTCCTCGAAAGAAAAACTTGAAACTATCTTTAGACCACCTTCTGCCACTGTCTTAGTATGAAACTGGATCTAGCTTGCCACTTGATGAGGAGAAATGATATGCTTTGGTTTTGATATCAAGCCAATGTATTTTTTTTCTAGGTTTTTTTCATGTGGGAGGCTTCTCTAGGGGTTTAACTGATATTCTCATGTATGGGGTTTCTTTTTGGGTCTAGTTGGGGTTATAGGTTTAGTTGTTTTTGTCTTCTTTTTGAAGCTACAACTGAAGGTTTTCTTCCCTGGTTCTTTCCTGCCAGTATGCTCATTTTGAACCAGGGTTTGTAAACTTTATTTAATCAATAAAATATTCAGTAGCATAGCCACTTTTTTTTTTTAAATAAAATTAATATTTAGTTTTGTTAAGTTTTACTTGTAATCTAAGTGCAATAAACGCTTTGATAATCATAACTCTTGGCATATTTTATATATATTAATATTTAATATATGTATGCTAGCTACACTAGAGGCGTCTCTAGTGACATCCAAAAATCAATGTAAAGTTTTTGAAGCTGCATTTAAAGGCAGATGAAAGTCATGTGCAACTACAGTAGACTTGTTTATTGAGGCTGCATTTAAAGGTAGGTGGAAGTCACGTGCAATTATAGTAGATTTGTTGAAACAAAAATATCAAATAAAAGAGATTTGATGAAACAAAAAATCATATAAAAGAGATTTGATGAAACACAAAAATCAAATCAAAGAGATTTGATAAAAAAAAAAACAAATAAATAAATAAATAATAAAAATAGTTCAAATATTTGAATAAACTAAAAGAAAAGAAAATTAGAAAATGATAACTCTACACATATTTTATATATATATATTAATATTTAATATATGTATGCTAGTATTTTATCTTTGACACCCTATTAAAAAAAGAAAGAAAGAGAGAGCGCTTATAATGAAATAATTATGAATTAGAACTTAGTTAAGTAGAAACTATCTTAGAAAAAGAAAGATAAGAGATTCCACGAAAGAAGACACTAACTATGTGGAATTGAGCTGGGCATTGACTGGGCTGCAAAACAATACAAGCAAGGCAACGCATTCAATCAGCCTTGCACTTCTCATCACTCCTTGCTCTGCACCTAATCAAACAAAGTGATGCAACTTTATGGTGTGGAAAGATTTTATAGTCTCAGAAGCAATAGATTCAAATTCATATGGATTGTGGAAATCTAATTACATTGCTTGACCCTTTTAAAATGTCTCAGAAACTTCAGCTCATAAGCTTGTAAATTACACAAGAAATTAGCATTATTAAACAAACTTTATAATATGTGACCAGCATTGCTTGGGCCAGAAAATTCAAATGTGCATTCTAATAATTCTGTTTGATGTGTCTTTATAACGTTCGTTTTACCAGCTTTATGTCTCATGGAGAAAATACAATTGTTGATGACTCTTCAGAGATTTTTTTAAAGGATACAGGAGCCCAAGCTAGACCAGCCAAAAGGCAAAATTAGTATAGTGGCCCTTTTCTTTTCAGTTTCTAAAGAAGCTTTATGTGCAAACTATGATTGAGTTAACTTATAGTATACTCCTTATACAGGAAGCAGTGTGTATGTACATTCAACGTACATATCATACTCATCTCTTAAGTTATTGAGTTAACCCGGAAGCAGATGTATAAATTCCTGCTACTAGACGACCACAACCCTTAAACAACAAAGTTTCTGAAGAATTCTCTCTAATATTAGTTCTATTCAAAAATAATAGATTAATGAATATAACCAATCTAGCAATTAAATAGATTCCTGAGGGTGTCTTATGTTAATGATATAACATAATTATTAATGATATATCTAGAGTAATCAATAGATTAATGTTTAACCGTTATATCAATAGATCAATGTTTAAACGTTATATCAATGTTTAACCGTTATATCAATGTTTAACGGAAAAAAGTTATTATTCCAATTGAAATAACTATCTTATAGGCTTATAATTGAGGGTGTCGACCACAATCGTTAGCTATGGGGTAAACATTGATATAACGGCTTAGCAGATGTTAATGATTACTCTGTGCTAATGATATACGTTTAGGTTAGGAAGATCTTGAATTATATCATCGGATTTTAATCTTTCGTATAAGATAGTTATTAATCTATCTTCTTCGTAAAGAATTTTACCATAAAACTATTAAGAGTTGCTCCTCGAGTACCCAAATAGGGTTTAGCTAATCTAATGATGAAAGATTCCTCATGAAAATCTACAATTTGACCAGATCTTTGGATTTGTTTATTTTCGAATATCCATATACTTTCACAAAGAAATTGTCCAAGGCTGACTACTGGAAATGTTTTTTCAAAAAAATTGGATAGGAAAAAATACAAATTGAAAAAATTAAAAATTGGATAGGAAAAAATACAAATTGAAAAAATTGAAAATAATATTCCTGCATGAATCAAATTTAGAAATTCCCCTCTTTTCGTCCATAAAGTAGCATTTAGCTACTTGGAAAGTATTCGAGTCATTGTTAGAAATCGAGCGTTCATTTAGTAACACTTTTTTATAAGTTATGAAATGAGAGTATGAGAAACGGTTAGCAATACTATGTAAATGACCCAGGAGACCTGACAATTCAATTATTTTTCTATTTGCATCCGACTTTTTGACTGTATTCAAACATTTGAAATCATTAAATAGAACGATTTTAAAAAAATCAGAAGGAGAAAGAATCAGAAAAGATTCATCTTTTTTATTCTCATTAGGTAATGAACGAATAGTTCCCTTACTAAGTAATTGACTTTGATCATTTGAAAAAAAAGAATTAGTGTCATCTAATTTGTTATGAAACAAAAATTGAGAACTTGCTCTATTTTCCCTTTTTGCCATATTGAAAAAAGGGTATTTCAGCAAGCTAATTTGAATCATATTGATAATGATCTTTTTTGTTCTTTTTTTTGTTCTTACTGAAATAAGAGAAGCATAAACCTCTTTTATTTTTGATCTGGGCCCTCCTTTTATTTTTGATCTGGGCCCTCCTTTTATTTTTGATCTGGGCTCTCCTTTTATTTTTGATATGGGCCCTCCATCTAAGTGATTTTCAAGAGAATTCCATTTTTTTCCAATTGAATAACCTCCGATAATATTGCTATATTTTATCATTTCTAAATGAGGGTTATTCAAAAAAGCAAAAATGTCATTTTTATATAGAATACCCTTCCATCCATCCATTCAGCAATTCAATATTAACGTATATTCCTATTCATGGATCCATAAATATTATATAATGGGAACATTACGAACCATAATGTATTTTCATAAGGAAAGATAGGCTGGTGGAGGCTGGTGGAGGATATAACTTACAATTAATTTAATCCTATTTACAATATTTGTAAATAGGATTAAATTAATATTACCTTGTTCCTAAAATGTTTAGGTTATAAGTAGCATTTTAGGAATAGCTATTTATTTACAGTATTTGAATTCCTATCTTATGTTTATCTCTTTCAATTTATTGCTTGAAAGAAAGATTATCGGTTATACTTCTCTTATTAATTTTAGTTAGAACTAAAATTAACAGAATAGTTTTAGTTCCTTTATATAAAATTTGCTGAATTAATTTCGCTAATGTTGATCATACTTTCACCAGGCAGTGTTAATTATGGAATTAATCAACAACATTGCTAAGGCTCATGGAGGTGTTTCTGTATTTGGCGGAGTAGGAGAACGTACCCGTGAAGGAAATGATCTTTACAAGGAAATGAAAGAATCGGGAGTCATTAATGAACAAAATATATCAGAATCCAAAGTAGCTCTGGTCTATGGTCAGATGAATGAACCACCAGGAGCTCGTATGAGAGTTGGTTTAACTGCTTTAACTATGGTTGAATATTTCTGAGATGTCAATAAACAAGATGTACTCCTATTTATTGACAATATCTTCTGCTTTGTCCAAGCAGGATCAGAGGTATCCGCATTATTAGGAAGAATGCCTTCCACGGTGGGTTATCAGCCAACTCTTAGCACAGAAATGGGTTCTTTACAAGAGAGAATAACTTCTACCAAAGAGGGATCTATAACCTCCATTCAAGCAATTTATGTACCTACAGATGACTTGACTGATCCCGCTCCTGCTACAACATTCGCACATTTAGATGCTACTACTGTACTATCAAGAGGATTAGCTGCCAAGGGGATCTATCCAACGGTAGATCTGCTAGATTCCACGTCAACTATGCTCCAACCTTCGATCGTAGGCGAAGAACATTATGATACTACACAAGGAGTTAAACAAACTTTGCAACATTATAAGGAACTTCAAGATATTATAGCTATTCTTGGATTAGATGAATTATCAGAAGACGATCGTTTAATTGTGGCAAGAGCAAGAAAAATTGAATAGTTTTTGTCACAACCCTTTTTTCTAGAGGAGGTATTCACTGGTTCCCCCGGTAAATATGTTAGTCTAATAGAAACAATTAGAGGTTTTCAAATGATCCTTTCTGGAGAATTAGATGGTCTACCCAAATAGTCTTTTTATTTGGTGGGTAACATTGATGAAGCTACCGTAAGAGGAAAGTATACTATAATAGTATAACCCAAATAAAATAAATAAAGTGTAAACATAGTAGAGAATATCTCATCAAGTTCAAGAGAACTGACTTGGCTCATATTTCTTACTATGCTTACTCTTACATAATCGTAATATCCATTTATTTTCCAATTAAAGATCTAGTCTTTTTTATTCTTATTCAATCCTTCTGCTAATAAGCAATCAATCGTATTTGGAGAAAGCCATTTTTTTTTTAATAATGTATCGATCATTTGTTTAAATAACATTCTATTAGAGAAGAATAAATTTGATAAATATTCATAACTTTCGGATAGAGTTTTATAAATAAGAGATTCATTAGATAATAAATCTCTATTTTCCCTTTCTCCCTTGAGCAAACGTTGTTTGAACTTATCATCCCGTGTTTTTTCACGGAACCAACGTTCACTTATCACCGATTGGGAATATGGTAATACACGTCTCAATCGGATACCAATTTCTTGAAAGCGTTTGAAAGTTTCAAAATTTTCTTTTTCTTTCATTTTAATGTTAAAAGGCAAATCATCATCATCAGTCTTAATTTTCGTTTCTAAGACAATTTTTCTCACCTTTTTCCGCTTTAGAATAGCCTTTAACTTTTTTTTAATACTGTATTTTAGCTCTCTTGTTGAAGAATAAGTAAGATAAATAGTCTTCACGAGTTCTTTAGAAACAAAAAGTTCTCTTTGTTCAAAAGCAGAGTGCTTATTTAAAAAGCGAATACTCATAGGATCCCAAAGAAATCGACGAGCTAGATAGATTACTGGTGTATTTAAAGGTTTATACTCCATTGCATACTCTTCTGTATCAAATTGGTATATTCCCATCCTTTGAAACTTATTGTATAATAATTTTGCTTCCCAGAAAGCAGCTGTCTTTCTTTCTACAATATCGTCTTTCGCGGCATAAAGAGGCTCGAAGTCGGGGCTAGACATCAGAAATTTCTTCCAATACAAACTAGAAAGACGGATCGGTCTTTCTTGAAACCTTCCAAACAAATGAAGATAATCCAATAAAGGATTTTCTATTGTTATATCTTTAATATGCTCGAATCGATTGCTGCGAATGAAACTAAAACGCCAAGTCCTAGAATCACAAACTATAGAAGTTTCCTCTTCTACGTAGGAGTTTCTTAATTCTTTGTTGATTACAGAATATTCACTTCTGACTTAAGTCCATAATGTTATTTCCGTTAATAAGTATTCCAAATACTGTAAATAGGAATAACTTATCTAAATAGGAACTAATTGTATTATCGGTTATACTTCCTATTAATTTTAGTTCTATCAAGGATTAGTAATAACCTAATATGAAGCATAATCATATTTATAGTATATTGATCCATAACCTAAACGTATATTCGTTCTCACATAAAGGTACTTATTAGGTTATAACTTTGCACAGTACCAATTTGAAGAGGTTATAACCAGTTGTTTCCGTTATATAACCTAAACATATCTATTGTAAAATTTGAATAGGACCATAATGGTATACCAAATACTGCATTAATAGGACTTAATTTCAGCAATTCTTTACACGTCCACTAAATAATATGCATTTACATGAGCCGGGTGCTACCCTGGTATTAATTAAGCAATTCTTAATTATGCTGACATTATTATTAATTGCTATACTTTCAATTCCTTATGTCCTTATTCTGTACATCCTAGGTTTTTTCATTCCATCATCTCGCTTATGTTCTTTTTTCATGTAGCATTTAGAATGAATGACTTTATCAAATTACGTTAATGCTTTCACATCTTTTGGATAACGTAGGAGGCATTTGAAAATAGAAATTTTATTTATTATAAATAAAATATTTTCACTGTTCAGCTTCGAATCTGCCTTTGACCATCAAATCAAATGTGATTTACTTGTCTTTCTCTTCATAACAAGGGTTCCTTTACCTTATTTGTTTCTGCTTCAGACAATTAAGTCTTCTCCATATCATCATATCTCTAGAGTCAATAATTCTAGAAACTATTGAACTCAATCACCCGCTGCTCTTTATCCTTAGTTTCCCTTTGGGGTTGATCCCATCAAAGTATCCTACCTAGTTGGATCAGTGATAGATTTTAAGGTTTTGCTATAAACCCAATCGGGTATTTCCAATTACGTTTTCCAATTACGTGAATTAATAATTCAAACCGCACTCAAAGGTAGGGCATTTCCCATTGATATGGGAGCTCTTGGACCGGAAAGAATAGTGTCTCCAATCATAATCCCTCTCAGATGCAAAATATATGTCTTTTCACCATCTCTGTAGTGCACAAGATAGATATATGCACTTCTATTAGGGTCGCTTTCTATTGTTACAATTTTTCCCAATATGTTTTTCTCACTACGTTGAAAATCAATTTGATGATATAGACGCTTGTGACCTCCTCCTCTATGTTGTATGGTAATAATTCCACTGTTATTATGACCTTTGCCACAACGATGCTGGCCGGAAGTCAATTTCTTTTGTGGATGAGATTGAACTTTTCCATCAAAACTTGATAGAGATTTATCACGTGTGCCCGGAGTAAAAGTCTTGTACGAACGGGTGGTCATGTTATTATTTATTGAAATTAAATAAGTTTTATTTTGAAGGAAAAAGTGGAATAGAATAACCTAGTTTTAGTGTAATAATCATACATTTATAATGCATTCTATGTTTCATTATTGGATGGCATCGCGCGGAGTTCTGGTTCGCGCTAGGGCCTACGTGCCCTAGCCCGAACTGTGTCTGGTGTTTTGTGCTCACGGGCGAGCTTATTCACTGCTTTCAGGGGGTCGTTCTTTTGGTGGCAGGGGCGTGCGATGGTCAGGCAGGGGTCTTGGCCATTTTTCTGGCCTGTGGGTGGGCGTTTCGGCTTCAAATCTGTGTTTGGCGAGTCCTTGGTGGGGGGCTTGCGGTGCTCTGAGATTGTGGGCCTTCTGCCCCGTCTCTCTCTCCTTTTTTTTGCGGAGTCTTAGTTCATTGATGCATGGAGAATCAGGGTATAGCTGCCTCTAAGTTGTCCTTCGGTGATATGGAGATGGGTGAGCCGTCTTCTCTGTTGCATGTCAACGATAAGGACCAGACTGGTAAACCCCAATCTGGGGAAGGTGTTTCCCCTTCAAAAGGCATGTTTCGTTTAAGAAAAGTAAACGGTTGTTTGGAGAGATCCGAGGATCGTCCAGTTCTGGTTATTCAACCTGAGCAGGTTTCGGAGGATGTTGAATATTGGGGCAATCATGCTCTTATTTGCAAATTTTTGGGCCTTCGTTTATCTCTACCTGTTTTGCATTCTTGGGCACGTAGGGTTTGGAACCCTGAAGGTGATATGGAGATTATTCTGGCAGCTAATAACTATTTTTTGGTGGTCTTTTCAAGCATGTCCGACAGGAATAGGGCATTCGAAGGAGGTCCTTATTTCTTTAACCAGGTAGGGCTTTTCATCAAACCTTGGCACATGGGATTCAACTCTGCTGAGGAGATCCCTTCGCGGGTTCCCGTGTGGGTTCGTTTGCCGAGGCTTCCATTGGAATTCTGGAGGGAAGATATTCTTCACTCAATCTCGTTGCTTCTTGGAAAACCTGTGGGATCGGCTTCCCAAACTCAAGATCGTAAGGTAATTTCTTTTGCCCGCATTTGTGTTGAAGTTGATTTAAATAATCCATTACCAGACTCTATGGAAATTCGCCTGGGATCTTCTTCTTGGATCCAACAGTTGGATTATGAAACCCTACCCTTTAGATGCAGAATTTGCCATGAATATGGACATTTGCACCGCAAATGTCCTAGGTTTAAACCCTCTCCCTTAGCTACTTATGGGCCTCCCAAGGGGGACAAGGGAAAGGCTCCAATGTCTAATGAACCTGTGGATAATGAGGGTTTTATTCCGGTCAAGTCCCATAACAAAGGAAAGGGCAGGAAGAGATCTTGGATGGATAGGCAGAATGAAGGCAACTTTAACAGGTTTGAGGTTCTTGAGGATTTGACCCAGGAGGAGGGTATTCCAGTTGAGCTCTCTTTTGGGGCTAAGGGTCTGTAAGATGCTCAGGATGATGATGCAAGGAAAGAGGATCAAATTCTATCTCCAGGGGTTCATCAAAAGGATCATAAGGCTATGGACTCTTCGGCTCATGCTCAGGATTTCGGGGTTCTGCAGGGATCACAGACTCCGAAAGACTCTGTTGCGGTAGTTCCTGACCCCCCTGCTCCTAAGGGGGCCTCAGAGCCTGTGAGGGGTAACAAAGCTCCTCCTACATTAGGCTTACAGCAGAAATCCTTTAAAAAGGGGCCTCTTGATAAACCATCAAAGAGTGGAAGGAAGACTGATCAAGAGAAGGTTAAGCTTATGGGTGATACTTTGGTTGAGTCTGGGTCTGTGAAGCCCATTGATTCCCATTTCTCTCACCCCCATAAATGATTGTTCTATCTTGGAATGTAAGGGGGTTGAACAGCATCCCTAGACAAAAGGTTATTCGTAGATTAATTGAATCTCAGTCTTCGGATGTAGTCTTTATCTAGGAAACTAAGCTTACTGTTGACGGGCTTGCTAATTGTGCTTCATGTATCTGGCCCCAAGGCAATTGGCAGGGGGTAGGTGCTTTGAACAGTGCAGGGGGTGTGGCTTGCTTCTGGAACCCAAAGAAAGTTTCCCCCTTATGTTGGATGTCTAGTCGGTCTTCCATTTCTCTGATTGCTTCTAGTTTTGTTACTGGAGAAAGGTTTCTCTTATCCAATATTTATGCTCCTACGGATCTTTCAGGTAAGTTAAACCTCTGGGCCCACATTCGTTTCATCCGAGCCTTGGACCCATATCTCCCATGGATTATGGCTGGTGATTTTAATGTTGTTACTTGCTTAGATGAAAAACGTGGTGGGTTAGCCAAGTTAGACCCTTCTGCTAATCTTCTCAGGGATATGATTGATTTCTTGAATCTCATTGATGTGAAGCCTTCCAATGGGGTCTTTACCTAGAATAATAGGAGATGTGGTGTGGAGGCTATCTCTGAAAGGCTTGATAGATTTCTTGTCTCCTGTTATTGGTTGAATAGTAGGTTGACGACCAGCTCTGAAATTCTTAATTGGAGTGGCTCTGATCATTGGCCCATAAAACTTTCTGTCACCACTTATGGTGTCACCAAAAATCCCTTCTTCAAATTTCAATTGATGTGGTTAAGAGATCCATCTCTCCAGGAGCTTATGCTGGATTGGTGGCATGAGGGGATGCCTGCTCATGGGACAGCCATGTTCACTTTTAGCAAGCGGCTTCAGCATGTGAAGTTTAGACTTAAGAGATGGAATAAACAATGTTTTGGGAACCTTCAAGCTCAGAAGATGGCTGCCCAGTCCAAGTTGGATACTATCACTCGTCAGATTCGGGACCAGGAGTTGACCTCTACCCTTAGTCTGGCTGAGTCCTTGGCTCTGAAGGGTTTAGAAGAGTGGGAACTTCAGGAAGAGATCTTCTGGAAGCAAAAATCTCGTATTGATTGGCTTCAGGAGGGGGACAGGAACACTGCTTTCTTTCATAATTCAGTTAAGGCTCGAAGACAGGGAAATTCTATCTCCTCTCTTGTTGCGCAGGATGGGGCTCAACTCTCGTCCTATGCTGATATTTCCAGGGAGGCAGTCAATTATTTTTCAAACCTCTTTTCTAGGGAGATTATTGCTGCCCAGGCTGAGGAGCAGGCCATCATGGATTGTATTCCCCGCCTGGTCTCTTCTGAGATGAATGGGACTCTCTTATGTCCTATCTTGTTACCTGAGTTGGAGAAAGTGGTATTTAATATGAAAAAAGGTAAGGCGCCTGGTCCTGATGGGTTTCCAATTGAGTTCTTTCAAGAGTTCTGGGAAATTATAAAGTTTGATCTCCTTGAGGTGGTTCAGGAATCTCTTAGGAGCAAACAGATGCTCAAGTCTATGAATTCTACCTTCTTGGCCCTCATACCTAAGCTGGAAGGAGCTAACCAGTTAGCTCAATTCAGGCCTATTGCATAAAGTAACATTGTTTACAAGATCATCACCAAATTGATTGTTGAGAGACTCAAACCACTCCTTAGTTCTTTGATCTTGGCTGAGCAGGGTGGTTTTGTTGAAGGGAGACAAATTTTGGATGGTGTTGTGATAGCCATGGAAGCTGTTCATTCTATGGCTAACTCTAAGGAGAAGGCTATGTTTATTAAACTTGACATGTCTAAAGCTTATGATCGGGTGAGCTGGGAATTCTTACAAAAAACTCTCTTGGATTTTGGCTTTGCCGAGGAATGGGTGAACTGGGTTCTTAGTTGTGTGACCTCTACCTCATTCTCTGTTCTCATTAATGGGGAACCTACAGATTTGTTTAGCGCTTCTCGGGGACTCCGGCAAGGGGATCCTTTATCCCCTTACTTATTCATTATCATGGCTGAGGGTCTTGGTATATTTATTAAATCTCGGGTGAGACAGGGTCTTATCCATGGTTGGAGTTGGAACAACCTTCTCCCTTCCTACTCTCATCTTCAGTTTGTGGATGATACTGGGCTAATGGGCTTGGCTAGAATTAGTGAGGCGTTGAACTTCAGGCGAGCCTTAGACATCTATCTGAAGGCTTCTGGTCAACGTATTAATGATGATAAATCCTCTATCTATTTCTTTAATACTCCTCAGCTTATTCAGAACAGGATTGCTAGGATCCTAAGATTTTAGATTGGCTCTCTTCCCCTGATGTACCTTGGGATCCCTTTGGCTTTGGGAGGACAGCGGAGAGACTATTGGCAGGGTATTTTGGATAAATTTCGAAGTAGAGTTAGCCATTGGACTCGTAGATGGCTATCGTCTGCTGGGAGAGTGATTCTCCTTAAGACAGTGGCGCAATCTCTCCCCATTTATAGGTGTTGTGTGCAGGTTCCCCCATCCACCTTTGTGCGGGAATTTGATGCTTTGTCTCGGCAGTTTCTATGGTCTGGCAACCTTCTCTCCTCAAAATGGAGCCTGGTCAAGTGGGAGTCTGTTTGCAGGCTGAAGCATGCTGGGGGCCTTGGTCTCAGGTCTATGGCACTTGTTGTCACTGCCTTGGCTGCCAAGCTGTACTGGAGGTGGTGTAACAATCTTGATCAAGATTGGGCTAAGATTCTGGCCCACAAGTATCTTCCTGGTGTTGATTGCCTCGATGTGCCGCGTCTTCCTTTGTTGGGTAAAGGTTCTTGTATTTGGGATACCCTTAAGAAGGGTGCTCAGCTGATTAAGGAAGGCCTCTTCTGGATCTGTAATAGAGGCTCTGATGTTCTATTTTGGCAGGACTCTTGGGATGGCCACCCTCCCATTCTTTCTAGTTTTCCTCAGCTTCAGCCTCTTTGCCATATTTTTTCTGAGGCTAGTTGGATTAAGGTGGAGCATTTTAAAACTGTTAAGCGTATTGGGCAAGTGGTGGTGGCTTGCTGGAAAGACCCACAGGAGTGGCCCATGGGTGGATCTGATGAGGATCGTGTTGTTCTTTCTAGAGTTTTGGAGGCTCGGCTTTGTAGCTCCCTTAATGGGAGGGATGTTCTAGCTTGGAATCCTAGTCCAAAAGGTAAATTTACTGTTGCCCAAGGCTATGCTATGCTGGACAGGAACTTTTATGGTCTTGCTGAGGTGCACTGGTGGAAGAAGGTTTGGGACAACTTCTCTTAGCCCAAATGTAATTTTTTCTTATGGTTGGTTGCTCAGGGGAAGTGCCTCACTTGGGAAAACCTTCGCAAGCATGGCTTTCAGGGGCCCTCTATTTGCCTTCTTTGTTCTCACAGTGAGGAGTGTTCCTCCCACTTGTTTTTTCTTTGCCCTTACTCTAGGGAGTTATGGCACAGATGGTGGGAGGCTTGGCATCATGGGTGTATTCATGCTACCTCCTTGATTGACTTCTGGGAAAGTTTGGGCAGACCTCCAGCAAAGACTCCTTTCCTTCAGGTGGCTTGGTCTATTGGGCCTATTTTCATTCTTTGGAACCTTTGGTTGGAGAAGAACCGTAGAGTTTTTTGTGGTTCCAATTTGGGAAATCTTCAACTGTGGAAGAAGATAATTAGTAGGCTTCAGGAGACTATTTCGGCTAAGTGTGACATGTCTGAAAATATTGATCCTGGTGATTTGGATATTGTGTGGAATTTGAGCTTGGGGGATAGTAACTAGGGTTATTTTGCTGGCAGAAGGCCCTGTCAGGTTCGGCAACGCGTTTGTCGTGATGGGAAGTGGATGCCTCCCCCAATGGGGGTCCTAAAGATTAATACTGATGGTTCTTCTCGTGGGAACCCTGGTCATGCTGGTGTGGGGGGTATTGGTAGAGGTAATGATGGTGGTGTGGTTTTTGTCTTCTCTAGTTACAAAGGGCAGCAATCTAATAATCTGATGGAGGCCCTGGCTATTAAGATTGTTGTTGAGCGTGGATGCTCTTTAGGCTGGAGGAGGATCATATGTGAGTCGGATTATCAGATTGTTGTGGACTTGCTGAACAATCAAAGGTTTGATGATGTTAGTTGGCAATTAGCTTCCGTGGGCAGACAGATTTTGAGTCTTTGCAGCTCCTTGGATTCTGTCTCCTTTTGTCATATCCCTAGAGAGTGGAACAAAGTTGCCGACTGTCTTGCGAAGTGGGCCTCTGAGAATGTGGATGGTTGGGATATCAGTGGAAAGGATGAGCTTTCTTCTCATTATCTTGAGACCCTTGAGAGGTTACTAGTGGAGGACATGAATAGGTAGTGTTGTTGCTGGTTGGTCTGGTGGTGTTCTGTTTTGGTTGGCCTTTGGCCTTTGCTTTGTACTATGGTTCTGATTGAATAAAAATTTTACCCCTTTTGTTTAAAAAAAAAATGTTTCATTATTTGTTTTATATTTCCTCTTTTTTCTTTCTTTTGCGGAGGTCGATAACTATTGACTCCTATTACTTTAACATTGACGAAAAGTTCAATCCAATTTTTGATCTTTGTTTTATTCGATCCCGAATCGACATTTAAAATATATTGATTTTTTTCAAATAGACTAACACTTTTTTCTGTATTGAATGATATAGTCTCAACGGAAGCTATTCTAACGAATCAACATAATTTGAATTGGATACTTTATTTACAGAATGTCTTTTGTATTTTATTTAATGCTTGAAAAAGCATTATATATCACCAATAAACAAAAATAACAATTAGAGCTTGAATTGTTCTAGGTTTTATTTTAAAAAGAATATGCCTAGCTTCAAATTGAAATTGAAGGATTCATTAAGCTTTCCAACTAAAAGCTTCTCTAGAAAGAGAGTTGCGTTTACTTCCATTTTTAGAAGTAATAATTGGACGAGGATAAAGATAGTGTCCAATTCTACATGTCAATGTCAATAACAATGAAAATTGGAGTAGGAGGAAAATCCGTTGAAAGGTTTTATAGATCATGAGGGTTCGAGTCCCTCTATCCCTAGATAAAGAGGTCTGTTTTATTTTCTTTTTTTTATTATTATTTGTTAGATGTCTTAATAAGAACATAAGAAAACTTTATCACATAAGAAGTTTGAATTGTATGATCAATTTGTGTCTGCTTCTGTATATATACATCTTTGTATATGTGTATGTATATAACTGTATCTAACATATATGTATGTTTTTATTTGCATCGTTGCTTCTAATCTTTCAAATGTTGTCTTTTACCTTTTTGTTTTTAGTTGACAGGAGTTTGGTTACTGTGCTAGTATGATGCATAGGGGAACAGCCGAGATAGCTCAGTTGGTAGAGCAGAGGACTGAAAATCCTTGGGTCACCAATTCAAATCTGGTTCCTGGCATGTATACTTTTATAAGTATGAAAAAGCCTTATTCTACTCTATCTATTATGAGTTGTTTAGAATAATCATCAGTGATTCTATGGTATTGAATTAATAGAGAGTTCATCCAAGTTATTTCAAAGGGTGTCGTAGAGTAATAACTACTTGAAATAACTCGAACTAGAGAGCAATTTTCTCTATTTCATTCTATTTATATCTCATAAAGAAAAGGGTATAACTAGGCCTATTAGATAGTTTCCAATTCATCTGAAAGCTCAAAAAAAAATGATTATGATTAATAGAAAGATTGAGATAAAGTAGCTTCTACCTTAGCATCATGTAAAAATAGAACTAGATCGGGATAAAGACCAATACCTGTGATTGGTAGAAAGAGACAGATCAAAATAAAAATTTTGTGTGGTCCCGAATCCTTAAAATAAGGTTTTGGGACATTCGAAACCTTATATCCATAGAACATTCGACGTAACATAGATAACAAATAAATGGGATTTAATATCATTCCAATTGCCGCTATTGCAGTAATAATGATCCGAAAGGTTGAAGAATATTTATGATTAGTAATTATTCTCAAAAATATCATAAATTCTGCTACAAAACCACTCATTCCTGGCAATGCAAGAGAAGCCATTGAAAAGCTACTGAACATAGTAAATATTTTAGGCTTTGGTATAGCGATTCCTCCCATTTCATCAAGGAAAAGAGTACATATCCTATCATAACTTGTTCCTACCAAGAAAAAAAGTGCAACACCAATTAATCCATGAGAAATCATTTACAAAATGGCTCCATTGAGCCCTATAGATGTTGTGGAACCAATTCCTATAATTACAAAGCCCATATGAGATATTGATGAATAGGCTATCCTTCTTTTCAAATTGCGTTGACCCATAGAAGTGAGAGTTGCATAGATAATTTGCAGTGCTCCTATTATTATCAACCACGGCGAAAACAAAGAATGAGCATGAGGTAGCAATTCCATATTGATCCGAATCAACCCATATCCTCCCATTTTCAATAGAACTCCAGCCAAAAGCATACATGTACTATAATGTGCTTCCCCATGAGTATCTGGTAACCAGGTATGTAAAGGAAAGATTGGCAATTTTATTGGCGGGTCATAATCTAGATATGGTATTTATGCCTGACTATAGTTTAGGTGCAATGCTGGATGAACCGGTTGGGTTATGAACCTTTGGTGAATCGAACAGTGATGAACCGCATGCATCTCTTGATTGAACCACTGGTGGAAAAACCATTCGGTGAACGGATGCATGCCCCCCCATAGATATATAAGCTTAGAGGAAGAAAGGTCGGGTGAGTAGATAGTAAAACCGCCATATATAGATAGGGCCCATCGTGGCCCCAACCCCAACTAATATAGGCATAGGCATAGGCTTCAATCAGTCCAATCCACCCCAACTATGGAGGTGTGCTTTGCTTGCTCGGAGACGTGAGATGAGTAGCTCCCTCGACCCCTACCTATGGATGGGGACTAACGAATGTGGTTCTATCTATATCTATGGGGGTTGAGGGACTCCCCCACCTCTATCGAAACTTGACTGCATGGTAGATTGAGTATAGATAGAGTCGTTGGTGCTCTCCCATTGCCGTATAGATATACAGGGTGGCAGTCCCACTCCATATTGAATGAACCACCACATCATGATCATGCCTCTCACACCTAATAATGAAATTATGGGGCACTCCTCCGATGGCCTACTATCTATCCATAGTTGGAGCCTATATATGGGGGAGGAGCGCAGGCCCGTCCTCAAACTATTGGCCGTTGGTCGAGCGGTGGCTATATCCAGTTCGGTTGGGTCAGGTTGGCCCTATATCTATAACTCGGGCTCCCATGGCTCCCTACTATATAGATGCTGGATGCTGCTTCGATGGCCTGAACTATCTAGGGGCCTTGCCGGATAGAGAGATAGTTCTGCATTCGGGGACTCAACCTGCACGACTATCTTCCTCTGTGGGTGGGTACTCACTTGAAGGGCATTTGACTACATCAGTTTCTATTGAAGTAAGGTAGTTCTGTAACTACATATAGATCTAGAGAGTCCACTCATCCATTCTGTTATATAGTAGTGGAGATGAGCGGATCAACCTATCACACCAGATTGATCCGCTAAGAATGTTAGGGGGAGGGGTCGGGCCCGTAGAATATATAGGCACTTGTTCCTAATCGGGCACTTCAATTGGATCGAACAACTTGAAAGCGAGTTCCACAAGATGGCTCAGTCCGTCCTCCATCCATCCTCCATCTGAATCTATCCCTTCGTGTCACAATAAATATTGCCAGGGAATAGTGCCCACCAGCATGAACAGAGGTGCAATGCATCTGCCTATGAATACCTTAGGTGTTTTCATAGCCTTTGCTAGTAATTGATCTGCGCCCGGAGTACATTCACATTTACTTCATATGGATATGGGACTGGAATTGGAGCTACCGACAAAAGTTAGCTACGATGTTGGGTATCGATCTCGGTATGGAACCAGATGAAGAGAACCTGGTTATGACTCTTGAAAAGGAAGGTACACTGTGCAAGGTGATGTTTCACCCATATGGGGATCACGCTAAGGTCTGACCTAAGTTCTCCTTATGCAGGGTGTTCATGCGGGAATCATATTTCCTATGCAGGGGCTAAGCTCCCTTGTTTAGCTTTACTGCAATTCAATAGAACCTTCCCTCTAACTATATTAGCAGCCAGAACCACAACAACTCACAATTGACGTTCCCCTTAGTGCCTTCCCCGTTGCTCTGGTTGCCTATGCTTCAACTGTTGTTTACTTAGATGCTTAAGTTGCTTTTGTTGCCTTTGCCTACTCCGCTCTAGCTGGAACTAAAAAGAATCAACAACTATAAATGCATATTATTTAACGTTAGCAATGTTTGGATGGCAAGAACTTAATTATTTAACCATTTACGGTAGGTTGGTTATTTGTCAGTACCTTAGGATATATCACCAAATAGTTAATCTATGGAATAATGAACCATTAGGGGTATGAGAACCAGTTGATCCAGTTGAAACACCACCTGTAGAATAGTACGTTGATCTAGATCCGGATGATTGTGATGCAGATGCAGGGGTAACACCACTAGTAGCAGAGCCAGGAGCCTAGGAAACGCATATCCAGTAATTGATGAAGCAAGCCGTTGATCCAGTTCTGACTTTTGGTACATCTGTAGCTGAAGCACTACTACCGCCTAGCCCGCACTTCAGAATATGTGGAGCAGCGGAGGAGGCGAAGCGATTGATTTATCAATGAAACCCCTTTAGAATAGTAGGCAATTGGGGAGCTGTTTGTATACCTCGTGAGTAAGCCATGGTTCTTCGGGCCTTGATTGATATAGATAGCTCGTTGATGACTGAATATAGCTCACTCCAGTTTGGGAGCATTCCATTAGATTCTTATGTGTACGAAAAAAATGAACGGCCTAGAAAATTCACAGTGTTCATCAAGAGGGGGTGAGGAACAAGTGAGAGAGGCAGCGCTGATCTTCTGATTCGTAGCAGATAGTATTTCTTTACCTCCCCCCCAGCTCCTATTGAAATGGGTAGACAACTCAGCCAATGCAAGGTGGGAGAGGATCAAGGATCGAAGTTGCTATCTCCTCATTCGCATCTCCCCTTCTCTGAAACAACAAACGAATCCACTACCTGGGGGTGGGTGGGAGGCCCTTCTGTAGGGGCCCCGCTCAATCCCCTTCCAAGAATGAACATTTCATTTCAATCAATAGCTGTGAATGCCCATCCTCATCACCTCCCACCCACCCCAATTTTTGAATTAACGGTGAGATGGGATGCTTCATATTAACCTAAACGTATATTAATAAGTAAGATGGCATTTTAGTTCCTAGAATATTCGATAGATATATCTTATGTTAATGATATAATGACTTATCTATGATTCCTATCTTTTTTACTCCAGAAACATGGTCTAGTTGCCTCAATTGGATCTATTATTCCTAAGAATTCGATAGATATATCTTATGTTAATGATATAACGGCTTAGGGTACTCAATAGATTATGTTATATCATTAACATAAGACACCCTCAATGAATATCATTAATGAATATTCAGTTATATTTTACCATTGAGTTATATCTTATGTTAATGATATAACCCTTAATGAATATCAATGTTTCTGAGCCGTTTGTTGTTAGGGAATATAACCAAAGCTAAGATATATAATGTTAACATTAGCTATGTTTATTTTAGGAATATAACGGCTTATCTATGATTCCTATCTTTTTATCAGATCTATTTGTATATTAATGAGGAGTAAAATAATTGATTACTCTGTGCAAAGTTATAACCTAATAAGTAGCCTAGTACCTTGTTTATTTAGGAATAAGTAGTTGAGTACCTTGTTCCTAGAATGCTTCTTCATAGGAATTGGTATTGTCGGGGCCCGTATTCAAATTAATTTCATTGTTGGCATGCATCCATAAATATTTAATCCTGATACTGATACTTTTTTCTTTGGCCTCTGGCGGTATTCTTGTGGAGTGGCAAAGTACACATGCAGGAATGAATGGACACTGAGGGTATTATCTATCACGAGCCTACCGACTCAGAACGAAACTTACTAAGCTTCGGCCCCTACTCTAGATAGGCCTACTGAGATCCTGAGCCTCCAAGTGGGCTCTCTTGGCCACCCACGACCCTGGCTTCTTGGGGAATCCTGCTCCTGTGCATGCGTGTCGACTTGCAGCTCGGCGGTCCACTGGGTTTTTTTCCCCTTCCAGTTATGAGTGTCTTCTTGGATAGTTATAGCAGCCCATAGGCACGGGATGTACCTTGTGGGGGCGGAACGACCTGGACATAGTCCTTTCAGACAGTGGCCGTTTATTCCATGGTCCATTGGATGTTCGGTGCAAGGCCAAAAATTGGAACGCACTGCCACCCATGTTCCCGTCCTTCGCTTTAGGGCCTGTCCCTCAGTGTGGTCAGTACTGAATACTATCGAGCAAGCGGCAAAGCTTACACCTATTAACTAATTTCGTTCACCAGATCATCAACAACGTTAGTATATGTAATGCAAAATATTCCATAGTTATTGTTGACATTATTCCATAAAAAATATTACAGTGGATCAAGTTAAATGGTATTAAAAATGATGATATTACCAAATAGGTCAATTCTCTACCTTGATATTATATTCTTTTTTAGATAAAATAGAGGCAGATGTTGATTCATTTATCAAATGAAATATTCTGCACAATAGTCTCTTTTTTTATGGTTATATCTAAATAATTATCTAGATATATATTAGTCTATATAGATGATATATGCATATACATATATGAAACAATACAAACTATGTATATGTGTCCCTTCAAGGTCAAAAAATTCATTGTTCCACACCGAGATACATAGTTTACTAAACTAATTCCCATGAGTAAACCTATTCATTTTATTATGTAGATATGAATTGTTCTATTTATCAATTTTATCGACAGGATTAGTGATCCTAAATATTTTTTTGACTAAAATCTTATTAAATTCGAAATGGATATGAATTGAAAAGTTAGAAAAAACTGAGTCCAATTAATTGAATTAATGATGACCCTCCATGGATTCGCCTATATAAGCTGCAGCTAGAGTTGCAAAGATTAGAGCTTGAATACCACTTGTAAATAATCCTAGGAACATTACAGGTATAGGTACCACTAAAGGTACTAAGGAAACAAGAACGGCAACTACCAATTCATCAGCTAATATATTTCCAAAAAGTCGAAAACTAAGTGATAGAGGTTTTGTAAAATCTTCTAATATGTTAATTGGTAAAAGTATTGGGGTTGGTTGAATATATTTACCAAAATATCCTAAACCCTTCTTTGTAAAACCTGCATAAAAATAAGCTACTGATGTGAGCAAAGCTAGAGCTACTGTAGTATTAATATCATTTGTAGGTGCGGCTAATTCCCCATGAGGTAATTTTAAAATTCCCCAAGGAAAAAGAGCACCTGCCCAGTTAGAAACAAAGATAAATAGAAACAAAGTCCCTATAAAAGAAACCCAGGGACCATATTCTTCTTCGCCAATCTGAGTTCTAGCCAAGTCCCGAACAAATTCGAGAACATATTCCACAAAATTTTGAGCTCCGTTCGGAATGATTTGTGGGTCTCGAACAGCTAGAGCAGTTGAACCTAATAAGACAGCAATTACAATCCAGGAAGTTATACCATTTGATAGAGAAGAGTATGTTAGATATTATAAATGTTAAGATAAATGCCATGCTATAAATGATCCCAATTTAATAATTATTCTTTATTTAACTAAAGGAATTAATATTGAATATGATTAAATGAGGAATTTCATTTAATGGTAGAAATAACTAGCCTGAGATGTAAGTCAGGGGTTCGACAATCAATAAAATGAAAATTGTCTGAATTAACAGAAGTAAATGATCTTCGTGAAAAAACTACTTATGATATGATATAAAAATATAGTTTCATTCTTGAAATAGAAGTATATAATGTTATAACTAAAACGCGATAATTCAATTAATTTGAATTATCCTTGCCATGAATGCGATAGTTATGTTATAATAACTAAAACTGGATAATTTTTTATTATGAACTTTTAACTTCTTTCGAACTTTCGTCCTTGACTTGCCATGAATTGGATAGTTATGTTATAATAACTAAAACCGGATAATTTTTTATTATGAACTTTGAACTTGTTTCAAACTTTCGTCCTTGACTTGCCATGAATGCGATAGTTATGTTATAATAACTAAAACCGGATAATTTTTTATTATGAACTTTTAACTTGTTTCAAACTTTCAGTAGGTACGCTGGTCTAAGATACGCTGGTCTATATTAGGTACTAGAGAGGGGTTATCATTCTAGTTTTAGAATGTTAACTAAGTTAACAATGGTAAATATTGACATTTTTGTTTCCCAGGAGATTCGTGCAGTAGAAGATCCTGAATTTGAGACTTTTTATACAAAAAATATTCTTTTGAACGAAGGTATTCGTGCTTGGATGGCAGCTTAGGATCAGCCTCATGAAAACCTTATATTCCCTAAGGAGGTTCTACCCCGTGGAAATGCTATTTAATGGAACTCTACTGATATTTCACTGTATTCTATCCCACTTTCTCAATAGGTCGATCTATATATATATATAATTATAATCCATTCTACTTATATGAATCATTCTCAAGTTTTTAACCAATTAACTTATAAAATACCGGGAGGTTTATGATGACTGCTTTAGCTACTTTTATATTGTTGTGGGTAGAGAGAACTTTACCAGTAATATTGTTTGGGTTATATTATGGTTTCTTAGCGACATTGCCAATTGGTCCAGCTCAGATGTATTATGTCAGGTCTATATTACTGAAGGATCAAATAGTTGATAGAAATAATAATAATAAAATTGTTCCAATAGGAAAATTTATTCTTAGTGGTTCTTTTGTAGGGAAATTTATAGTTTTTTCATCGATTTATCTTTACCCTATTTATACAGCGTTATTCAAACATCACGTGATGACTCTAATGTTTGTACCAGTCTTCTTATTTCTTTTTATTAAAATACTCTTCTTGAATGTATTGTTCCCTTGGATGAACACCGCCCGAAAGTAGTGGTCCGATAGTTCAAGTGATATTGTTTCGGGAGTAGATATAGGGATCGCTCCTTCACCTCATCTACTGCTTGAAGGCTATCCTCCACCTTTCATCTCTCTTACCCACCCCTTTCTCAGCCCACTGACTTGGAGAACAATCTTCAAGACATTCCCACCCGGACACTACTTAGCAGTTCAGGCCATCCACCAACTCAACCCATCCAACTAAACTACATTCCCACCTGAACTGCTACTTACTCCATCCACCTTCATTCACTCTATCGACTAAACTGCAGTTAGCGATGTTAACTCTATTGCTAGACTCTTTTGGGTGGCGAAGCAGCCATCCTACAGTTACGTACTAGCATGCCTCCTGGCACACCCACGTCGCAGTGCATTAAACAATGGGGCCCCACCCGGTTTACCTCTACCCTCCAATCTAGCTTTACCCTTAAAGTGGGTTGTCGGGGCCCCCATGTTAGAGAGAAGGTGGGAATATTTGATTAATGGAATTATATTGAAATGTGACTAGTTATTGGCTCAGCAAGTTGAAGACTTAAGCTATACTTCATCCAACAACGTACCCGTTATCCTAGAATTAAGATATTGCTAATATCCACTAATATCTAGTGGACTTACCTGGTATTGACCATAATTTACAAGAACATTTTGTAGTCTTAGTAAGAGGTGGAAGAGTTAAATATTTTCCCGGTGTTAAATATCACATAATCCGAGGAGTCTTAGATGCTGTCTCAGTAAAAAATTGTAAACAAGGGCGTTCTAGTGTGTTGTATATTCTTATCTAAGATTTGTATCATTTTATGATGATGCCATGTCAATTGCTAAAAACATGTAAAGTATATGGCTAACCCAATAATTAATGTTTTGTAAGGGGACTAGAGCAGGCTAAAAAAAATGATCATATTAATTTGTAAGGATATTATATGTCTAAGGTTTAATATTGAATTCATTTCATAAGTTTTCTCTTACTTAGTGTGTGTTAACATAAAATTTGAAATGTCTTGACCTTTTCGGAACAGGTTCAATTCAAATAGCATTGATTTAAAACACCTTCTCCTTTTTTTTTACACTCTTTTTAAAACCTAAGGACTTAATCGTATAGATATAGAAAATACAAGATTTCTAATCATAGAAAAAGAAAGGAAATGGATACTCAATTGAGAATGAGTAAACATAATTTCATGCATAAGAATTATATCTTTTTATATCTTATATATGCAGATAGAATCATGTGGAAAGTCGTATTCGATGAAAGTCGTATGTACGGTTTGGAGGGAGATCTTTGATACCTTTAGAGATCCACCCTACAATATGGAGTTAAAAAGATGAAATAAATAAGTAATTATTAGTCTTTATGAAATAAATTTATGAACCTTTTTCACACTCATGTCACGCCAAAGTATTGTAGAAAAGAAAATTGAGAAATTTGATCTGATTTATCATAATCGATTAGTTAACATGATCGTTAATCGTATTCTTAAACATGAGCAAGCCCGAGCTCGCTTATGGGAATTAGAAATGCAAGCGCGCGAAATTCGCGTAAATGGATACTCTCAAATACAACAAGAAAAAGACTATCTTATCAATGTTGCTTCTGTTAATTTGAAACAATTAGAAAATTCAAAGAATGAGACCGTTCACTTTGAACAACAAAGATTAGTTGAACAGGTTCAACAACAAATTTCTCGCCAAGCTGTACAAAGAGCTCTATGAACTCTGAATAGTCGTTTGAATAATGAGTTACATTTACGTACGATCGAACATAATATCGACCTGCTCCTAGCCATGAAAAACATAACTAATTAACATTATATATATATATATTGATATATTAATACTACTTATATATTATATATAATATAGTAGGTCTTATTTTTCAAAAGAGAATTAACTAGTGTTAATGGTAACTATTCGACCCGATGAAATCAGTAGTATGATATGTAAATAGATTGAACAATATAATAATGAGGCTCAAGTTGTGAATATTGGCACTATACTTCAAGTAGGAGATGGCATTGCTCGTATTCATGGTCTTGATATAGTAATGGTAGGGGAATTAGTAGAATTTGTAGATGGCATAGTAGGTATTGCCCTAAATCTAGAATCAGATAATGTTGGAGCTGTATTAATGGGTGATATATCAATGTTACGTAAAAGTCAGAATTGGTAAAACATCTCTAGTGGTTAACACTTGGTTCAGGCCACAACGCTTGGTGTTAGTTACTATAGTGAGCGAGCGGAGTACATGCCTATGTGAAAGTAGGTCTAAGCGAAGTGAGCGAACGACCCGGGAGAGAAGATCTGGCCCGTGATTGAAGATTGGCCCAACTATAGATATAGGGCCACTATAGAGGTAGGGGGCAGGGCCCTATAGATAGTAGGGAACCTCTAGAAAATTCATCCCATAGGGGCTAGTCATCGGAATATTTTATTCTGATCAACATCCCTAGGTCATTTGTCAGTCGGCTGCTGTAGGTGTTCTGCTCTAGCCGGGGGTCTGTAGTGGTCATTGTTGTAGCCTATCGTGGTCCCGAGAGGGTGTACGTACTCGCTGCCTGCGGGGTATTTATTCTGGATTGCCTATCCAAACTATGGGGGGGCGCGGAAATAGAATGGATCGCTAAAATTAACTCCATAAGCTTTTTTGAACTATAGACGTGTAAAGTATACCTATAGCTATTATTATTTAACATAAGATATATCTTAGCTAACATATCCTAGAATTAACATATCCTTATTTACGCAGATATTATTTGTCAAGACCTTGAAGTGTAGCATTATTAATAGCTAATCTATATAGTACCTCAAATTGACTCAGAATCTCAATTCCTATTTAGGGTTTTATTTTATTTCAAATAAGTTGTATACTGCTTAACCCAATGAATAGGACTGAGGTGAAAATAAGCAAAGCTAATAAAAAACCAAAATAACTAATTATAGTAAGCACGAAAGGAATCAATGAAAAAAAAACAATGATTGATACATATTTTTGTCAGGCAATTACCTCAATTTTTCTCTAGGAACAGAAAGAAAAAATCATTTAAATAAATAGATACCAATTTATAATTGAATAACTAACAATTGTTAATGTTGTGAAAAAACATGGAGGGAATAGATGATAAAAAGATATTTTTTATATTTTCTAAAAAAAAAAAGTGAAAATTCAATCCCCCCCAATTGATTGAACAAGCCATAAATAAAATGAATACCAATTGTAATTTCACAAATTATCATTTGTAATAGTCTATTACTAAGTATGAGATGAATGAATTTCACAATGATTCTGATTAGATAACCTTACATTATCTCTATCGGTCTTTAGAACGAAAAAAGCTTTTGCTATAGCCAAGCATAGTAAAAAAGAATTGTACGCTATAAATAAATGGATTCACTTTTTCCATATGCCTTTTTCATTTTAAGGAAAATAATTTAAGTCAACCCTGCTATCCTTTCTTTCTTGTAAAACAAAATAGGAATAGTAACATAGTGACTATTTGATCAAGAGAATATTCCACTATTCATTGATTCCTTTTTATTCATAAGAGGAATAACACTTCGGTCGTTCACAGTCAAAGTGCTATAGAAGTCATTAAGTTCATAGCATAACTTATATTCACTATACTATTGTAAATACACGATTTAAATAATATTAAAACAAAATAGAGAAAGAAATAGTATAATATTTTGGATAAGTTGCATTTATAATGAATGATACTCCTTGATCTTCTTCTTAAAACAACATGAATGTATTCTAGCGATAAAGTCACCTGTGGAAGCGAGAGCCATTAGAATTATTTTCTCAAATGAAATTAACTTCCCCATGATACGTATATCCAATTGTTGCAATAGAGAGACAAGATTCCTTACGGAAGCTATTATGAAATTGAAATATGCAAAATTCTTTCATTTCTGTTTAGTGAAAAGAAAGCAAAAAAAGAAAATGAATTAAGTTGATCAAATAGAGCTGGAGTAACTAGCAGTATCAGAATCGTTCTATCCTACTCCCTTTTCATATTAAGCAAAATTATATTGCTATGTTAGAAGAAGGCTAGCTATACTTGGTATACTTCAAATATACCCTTGGTATCATATTGACAATCAAACAAGGATTGTAGAAGATATCAGTAGTTTTCCATTTACTGATCTCTTTCTTTCATGGGATCAATTTACCCTTGATTTTACAATAATATAGGGAGCTTAGCATGTCCAGGAATACGGGAGAATGCGCTTTTGCTGACATTATTACTAGTATTCGATACTGGGTTATCCATAGCATTACTATACCTTCTCTATTCATTGCAGGTTGGTTATTTGTCAGTACCTTAGGATATATCACCATATAGTTAATATTTAATTAATAAGGCTATACTTCAAGGTCTTGACATATAATATTGAAACCTCCAGGACTAGGTATTCTTAGCGTTGTAGAATCCATTAGGAACATAAAATTTGCATTATTATTGGTACGTTGTTGTTTAGCAATTAATAATAATGTCAGCATATGTTACGTAAAGGATTTAACAAACAATATTCAATGTATTCCATGCATCTAAATGATGATCATGAGCAATTGTGTAAAGATCTTCCCAAAAAAAAAGTGGATATAAAAAGAATTGTTGCCAAGATCTATGTTTGTTTTGATTTCTTTGTAATTCATCCATTTTTGAAAAAAACCCCGGACCCAAGAATAACCTCTTGGATTAATAATACATGGTGCAATCTAGTCGGGACATAATAGAAAATATCTATCTGATAATTTTCTTCACATAAATCTTCATTTGTCATGAGGAAGAACGAAAATCTTTTATTTTGGCGGTTCGATCGCTCTCCTGACTCATGGAATATAATTCCATGGTTAGTACACTATTTCTCTTACACATTTGTCTTCGAGTACTTAGGACTCATTGTGAATGTAGAAATCCCTGATTTACTACAGGGAAAAACTTCCCTTATCGATGACTAAAAGGCTCTTAACTTCCAATTAGTAAAGGGAATTCCTCATTGAAATGAGGAACAGAAACTCGTTCTTCTGGTTTTACTTATGATTCAAGCCATCCAACTTTATCCATTGACTCACTTGACTTAATCACTTGCACTCTCAAATTTATTTGATCTTATTTCAAAATGAATCCATTTGTTCAAACAAATTATGGACACATGTAAATAATATGCATTTACACATGCATTTAATTCCTTGGATAAAATCCACTTCTGATCAAAAAAGAAAGTCGAGATTCTTAGAACGACATGCTATTTTTTCCATTTTATTGACTTTTCAGAATCAGTCGCGGTCTTACTAATTTTACCGATGGTATAGACGAATTGAATAGTTCATCCAAACATGTAAAAGACCATAGTCACACTTAAAAGTTGAGTACTCTACCATTGAGTTAGCAATGGTAGAGTACTCTGCTAGATACCATTGAGTAGTTCATCCAATCTACCATAATTAAACATTGATATAACAGTTAAACATTGATCTATTGATTACTCTGTGCAAAGTTATAACCTAATAAGTAGCCTAGTCTCGAATAGCTAATCTATGGAACGTGTAATTCAGAAGATATTATATAAAGGAACTAAAACTATTCCATTAATGTTGGATCCAATTTAAATGTTCTTATAAATATTTGGAATAGTTTTAATATTAGAATACCCCTAATGGTTGGATTTCCAGCCCCTCCTCCCCTTTGATATCTCTTCCACCTGTTTCTCCAAGATCATCCACCAACCCCAATACTCGGTTCATTTCCTCTCTGTGACCAGCTCCCACCCCAGCCGAGTTTGGTTGAATAGCTGCTTCCGACCCTCGACAGAGGATGTAGAAGGAATAGATCATCCACATGATTCATACCACCCTTCTCGATTCTTCCATCTCTCATTACAGCAGGAGGATGCATGCCTGGTGTATCAGAACCACCATCTCATTCTTCAGCCCATTATCCCGATTCGATTGAGCCTTTCTCGTAGAATAGCCGATCCTAACCTATCTCATCCTTCTCGTTTTTGGATTTGATACTGCTAATATATTCTCATTTCTCTAGATGGAGGGCCTATTTATCTATCCGGCAACTATCATCGCCAAAACAGATCGAATTCAGAGGGAGGGATCAGAGGAAGGATTCCGTTCATCAGCAGGGATACGAAGAGGTAGGGATTTATCAACCATTTCTGTTCAACAAAGGGGAGGGGCCTGCCACTACAGATGCCAAATGATATTACCAATTCTTTTCTCGCCCCCTCCTACTAACTTCTCTACCTGCTCACTCGAAGGATCAAACTTCTTCCAGATCATCAGAGTTCCCACCTTAAACCTCCCACCCGACCCCGGTACGACATCAGCTAGTGGATTGTTCTATCGATCTAAGCATTGGAGCTCGAGATTCTATATGTAACATGAATGCCCTACTCTTCCTCATGTCCCTAACTCCTAATCCAGACTTAAATGGGGGCGATTGCGGCTCAGATGCCGGTCTGACCTGAGCAAGATCAACTGCTACACCCCAGGCGGATCATTCACAGGTTTTTATTAAGATGTGTATCTCTCTCTCACGGGCCAGTGCTGGAACTCATAAACATAAATAGAGGGACTCATTTGAAACAACCAATTGAAGAAAAGAGGGGGGATACGATCCAGCCACAGGTAACATCCCTATGACTAACTTGGTTGTGGCCATGTCTCCCGAGGACCGTAGCATGGGTAGCATAATATTTAAGTAGAGGCGTAGGCAGTTTACCGAGAAGCACATAGTTACCTAGCAACACCTACTAACCCATAAGCAGGAGAAGCAGGTGGGGGGGAATTATAATAGTAGTCTAGCACGTTCAGAGTTTTTGCACATTCCATCCAGGCATAGCATCTCTTTCATATAGATATTGATCCCCAGCAGCATAGGCATGAGCACAAGTAGGTTACCCATTGCTAGTTCATGATCCATATCCAGCCACAGTAGTTTCTGACCTAGTAGAACCAGACTTTCTCGATCCATGTCCAGATTCTTGTGAGCATGATTGAGATGTAGTAGTTTATCCAGCTTATCCAGTAGTTCCAGTAGCATATCCAGCAGTAGAGTAAGCGCATCCAGTAGCAGCAAATAGACGGTGAAGACCCACCCTTTCTGTTGATTATTAAGCTATCGTTGAAGAAGTAGTCGATCCAGAAGTTTATCTAGCAGTAGCATTTTCACCAATAGTTTATCTGGCAGTAGCATTTTTTCCAATAGCATAAGTAGAGGAAGGGTGGGGAGCCCCTATTATTCTATGGGTCGGGCTTGCAGCAGTTGGTTCAACGGTTGATTTAGTAGTCCCAGTACAAGGTAGCAAAGCCCGGGATTGAGACTAAAGGTGGCAGGAGCAGGACCAGCGGATCTATACCAATAGCCACCAGCTACTACAATAATATAAAAGAGGGGCTAGTCATCTAAACCATAAAGCTTCTCGCCAGGGCAAGCTATACTACTACCAGCCTTAGCCGAGGATCCATACCCATAGACAACACTAGGTGGTCCAGCAGCAGATCCAATAGCAGTTGCTTTCGATGAAGTCGTTGATGCAGCAGAAGTGGACTCTATTGTTTATGTCGATTCAGCAGCCTATGTTTATTATCTACTACTAGGGGAGCACCTACTAGCTAGAGCTAGGCTAAGGGAGAACCTACTAAGGAAGGACTTTTGGGAGAACCTAGGAAGACTTGGAAATTATGTGCGTTGAACCCTGTTCTCGCACTGATGTGCTCCTAAACCACCCACATATAATCCTAAGGCCATACCGCATGCCTAGAAAATAGTAGGGCCCATGCATGGCCCTTCAAATAGTAGGGGAGTTGGCATGTTACATATAGAATCGGGGTAGAGGAGAGGGCCAATTATAGAGTCTAGATCATAGGGCTGTGGAGGCAACCTCTGAAAAAATGTTCCAACTAATATTCTCTCCCGCCCACTCTTCCCTTTCTCTTTAGCACAACACTGGACCCTACCGAGGATAGGGGCCTGCTCAACTATAATTGGAATAGATCACTAGAGATGAAGAGCTGGTCTCCAACTAGATCTAATAATTCCGCTTAGAGACAAATCCTTGTGCCGCTCAGAGACAAATCCTTGTGCCACTTAGAGATGAAGAGCTGGTCCCCATAGAATTGTAGGGTGCCATAGAATTTATAGGGGGAGAGAGCTAGTCTCTTTTATGGCTGGAAGTTCTTCAAAAGTATGAAAAGTTCGAGGGCTTTGTACCATCCATTCCAGTGTGGTTGGCTCGATCGCCCAGGGGCTTGGAGCACTCGTGTTCTTTTTACCACTTGAAGCTATTCTTAAGACCACGAAGAAACGATGAATCCCAACTACGGATACATGAGAGCCAGAGCTGCTAAGGGCATTCCATTCGGTGTAAGCATCTGGATAATCTGGAATGCGACGTAAATAGAGGGACTCATTTGAAACAACCAATTGAAGAAAAGAGGGACTCTATCTATGATAATAAATAGTCAAATTTTAATTCCAATTTTTCCTAATATTGCGCGGGATTGATACCAATTGATCACTAATATTTATTGGTATTTTCGAAAAAGTAGCTAAAAACATATTTTTAGCATATTTCCACCTTGTGGAAGTAAAAAGCCATAACCATGACCTATATGTTTGAAACAAACCCCATTTCTCAAAAAAAATATTTATTTGAAGGGTCTTAAAAGAAACTAAAAACTTGAGTTCCTCTTTATTCAAAAGGTTACCTATGGCTTTGTCTTCCATTATGTTTTTGAAACTTTCTTCTTTTTCTCCCAATTTATTCATTCGCAAAGATATTTCAGATAGTAGATCATCTGGATAAGATTGAGTTTGAATAAGATCTATGTTTGAACAAAAATTGTTTTTGTCTTTAGAATACTGGTCAGAGGTCTTTAAAAAAGGATGGCAAGACTTTTTGTCAAAATTGACAATTTGTGGCCTTATTAAAGGATATTTAGAAAGATCTCTAATCGAAATTTCTATATTACTATCAATCAATAAATTTAATTTATGAAGTAAATTAGACGATTGATGAGAATCATGGATTAACGCTTGGTCACGTAAATATTTATCCAATAATATATTGACTTGTGACTTTATGAGTGAGATAGTTTCTTTCTCTGAGTACACAGCTCTTATTTCAGCAATATACAAAGAAAGCGGGTTGTTATGAATGGGAACTAAATTGGGAACTAAATTTAATAATTGTCCATATGTTATATTCTTATTTTTGATATGAATCCTTTCTATGTAAGAAGCTAATCTTTTTTTATAATTGAAACGAGGACGGTGTAAATAATATAAAAATTCAAGTATATTTGCTTTGCAAAAAGAAGCTCTCAATGAATTTTGATTAGATAGTTTTAAGGGATTTAACCAATTATTGAATATTGCCCGAAGACTAGATAATTCCATGTAACTTTTTCCATTATCGAATACGTCAATAATCAATTAAATTATCGGTTTCTTCTCATCCAAACCTGATCGTACTAGTGTTTTTTGTAGATCGATTCTCGGGGATTCAAGATTAGGAATTGATTTTTCTCTTTCTCTTTGCGGATTGATAATCTCGTCCCAGATAATCTTATAAAATTGAATCTTGTCCGAGATAACCTTATAAATTTTATCCTCAAAAATTTTATTGGGATTTCCAAACCAACCCCAATGTTGAGTAGTCCATAACTCAATTGGATTGAACACTCTATTTTTGAAATTGTTTTGTTTGGAAATGGACAAAAGATATTCTAATCTTTGTTGAAAGTATTCGATCTGAATGGACAATACAAAAGTATTATTCTTCTTCTTGTCAAAAGTTCGAAGAATAGAGTGATTCAACCTTTTTTTCTGACATATTCTCCAACTTGATGAATATTGGGTAATTGCATCTTGCGTTACATTATTCAATTTTATCCAATTTGTTCGAATTGGATCTTTTAAATTGCGACTCGATGTTTTGATTAAATAGATTCTCTCTAATATTATTAAATATGTTAGGACCGTTAATAGCTAATCTATGGAAGGTGAAAACATTTACATGAGCAAACTTCTATATAAAAAAGGTATATAAAGGATTTAAATAGGACCATAAAATTTGAATAGGACCATAATGGTATACGTTAATAGCTGGAGGAGAGAACTAAAACTATAGTTCTATGGTCGTAAAATGACCTTGAACTATTTGGTATCCCGTTAATTCAATATTTAGTGGACATGTAAAGAATTGCTGAAATTAATAGCTTCCATAGATTGGTGTCTACAACGCTTTCTTATTATTTGTTCTATTTCTTGCTTAATATATTCTAAATAAAAGGAAAAGGAGATGAAAAAAAGTATGATGAAGATATTCAAAATCCTTGGGATTTTTGCAATATTTTCCTTTTTTATTAATACTATTTTTGCAAAGAGTGGGTTTGCAAAATGGATCTTTTGTCTTATAGAAGCTATAATTGTAGTAGCTTTTTTCTACTGGCTCTTTTTTTAAGGTAATAAAAACCATTCTAATTGGATCGATCCAATTAGGCCGATCCAATTTTATAAATATTTCTTAAAAAAAAAAGAATATTTATAGGATTTGTATCAATTATTATCCTATCATTAATCATACAGTTTACAAGAAATAATAAGTAAAGATAAGACCTTACCTTCCTTTGTGTTCAAAGAAAGATAAGATCTTATCTTTCTTTTTCAGTTTTTACTTTCATATGTACAGTATCTCTTATAGATACGCAATACATCTGTTTTCTATAAAGATGATCCTAATCCAGAATAAGAACCGTAGAAAAAAATACCTATTAAACCAATAATGAGAATACCAGTTAAAGTACCTATCAACCAAAGAGGGATCTTTCCGGTGGTATCGGCCATTTCTATTACTTCCTTTCACATTTTCTTAAGTAGTCATGTTCAATACATAAACAATAATACATAGAAGTATTCGATCTCACCAAATTCAATTAGGTAAGAAAAGAAAGTCTTCTCACTAATACATAATGGATTGAATAATTTGAATTGAAGTTTGCAGCTCCATTTTGCACTTTGGACCCTTAAGGGATCGATCTAGTTGAACGTAGCTTGGAGAAATTCTGTGTGTTTGGGTGCAAAAGAGGACCATTCCTAGCATAAACATACCTATTTGGATGCATTGGAATAGTTCGTTTGGTCACACAAGTTGCAGAATGAAAGTTGCACCACTTTGCAACTTTCCACTACTTCCATTTGACACTTTTTTCATCAACTAAAAACTGGACACCATAGGAAAACCACTCCAAAATAATAAAAACCAAGAGAGGTTATTGTAGAGGGGCCCAACATGATCCCATAGGATTAGATGATAAGTTTCTAAGCTTCGCAGTATCCAAGTAACAACATGCTGAAGTTTGCACCCATTTTGCACTTTGGACCCTTAAGGGATCGATCTGGTTGAATGTAGCTCAGAGCGATTCTGCATGTTTAAGTGCAAGAGAGTACCATGCCTAGCATAAACATACCTATTCATATGCATTGGAATAGTTCATTTGGTCACACGAGTTGCAGAATGAAAGTTGCACCACTTTGCAACTTTCCATTATTTCTATTTGACACTTTTTCCATCAACTGAAAACTACACACCATAGGAAAACCACTCTGAAATAACAAAAACTGAGAGAGGTTATTGTAGAGGGGCCTAGCATAATCCCATAGGATTAGATGATAATTTTTTAAGTTTCACGGTATCTGAGTAACAACATGCTAAAGTTTGCAGCCATTTTGCACTTTGGACCCTTAAGGGATCGATCAGGTTGAACATAGCTCAGAGCGATTCTGCATGTTTGGGTGCAAAAGAGGACCATGCATAGAGTAAAAATACCTATTTGGATGTGTTGGAATAGATCATTTGGTCACACAAGTTGCAGAACGAAAGTTGCACCACTTTGCAACTTTCCACTACTTCTATTTAACACTTTTTCCATCAACTGAAAACTGGACACCATAGGAAAACCACTTTGAGATAAAAAAAATCGAGAGGTTCTTGTAGAGGGGCCTAGCGTGATTCCATAGGATTAGATAGAATTTTCTAAGTGTCATGATATCTAAGTAGCAGCATGCTGAAGTTTGCAGCCATTTTGCACTTTAGACCCTTAAGGGATCGATCCAGTTGAACGTAGGATGGAGTGATTCCATGTGTTTGGGTGTGAAAAAGGACCATGCCTAACATAAAAATACCTATTTATATGTGTTGGAATAATTTTTTTGATCACATGAGTTGCAAAACGAAAGTTGTACCACTTTGCAACTTTCCACTGCTTGCATTTGACACTTTTTCCATCAACTGGAAACCATGAGAAAACCACTCTGAGATAACAAAAACTGAGAGATTTTATTGTAGATGGCCCCAACACAATCCCATAGGTTCAAATATAGATTTCCTAAGTGCCATGGTATCCGAGTAATACCCCATCAAAGATTGCTACCCTTTTGCATTGTGGGATTTGATGTTTCATTGAACTGCACGGTTTCGTAAAAGTTTGTGTTATGTTTTCAATGGAATTTTATGGGAAGAAAACTTAACTCTATTTTAGTTTTGGTTTGGTTGGATTTCAAGTAATTTTGTGCATTTTAGAAGCCAATTACTGAGGGTCAATTTGTATACCCTTTTTTAAGGGTTTTAAGTGCATTAAAATGTCATATTAAACCTTTCACCCACTGTATGCTTCTATAACTCCATGGAAAGGCTTAGTTATGGTTATAAAACATGTGTGCATAGTTTTGTGTGCAAGGGAGGTGAATAGAGGGTTTTTAGGTGATTCCCTAGATGTCAAATGGTGCATTTTTTAGTGGAAAATGGTGGTTTACTACTAGGGTTTGAAGAAATATTTGGGGGCAGTGATATCTCTTGAAATTTTAAGCTTGTGCAGACCTTTTTGAACGTGTTTAAGGCTTTGGTTGGCTATGGGAAGTTTCAAATATGGGTTTTCAACAAACCCTTGCCTAACTTATAGTCTCCAAATCTCATCAAATGGGCTTATCTTTTAGAGAAGGTTATCCAATGGCCAACCAAACATCAATCAACCTTTAACATAGACCCTAAGACAAATTCCCAAGAGATCATACCATGTTTTTTTTTACCATCATTAAGATCCCATAGAGCGCCTTAAATAAAGGCTACTAAATTAGCCCTATTTACAAAGAGACAACCTTTTAAACACTAGATCTTCACTCAAACTCCTAATACAGCAATATGTTATGTGTCAAAACCTCCAATTCCAAGACCTCTACACCCCTAATACACCAAACCCTCTATTTCAAGCAAAATACTTGGGGTTTTAGTGAAACTTCTATCTCCCGATCCTGACATACCTAAACAAAGCACCAAACACACTTACTAGACCCTGAAAATGGTGAATAATACATTACATGGATAGTTCTTCCTACATTTTATCAAAACACCACTTGAAACCCTCATTTGCTTCATGAAAATACCCTGTTACAGCCCTAGAACATCATCCCAAACACCGAACCTTGACTCCACAACATTACAATCAGGTTAGGCATGTATTTTACAAGTTAGAGGACCCATTCCACAAGTTACAGTAGGCACAAAAAGTGGAATGGGTCCAATTACATCATGAAACCCTTCAATCCAAGAACACTGTGAAAGTAGGTAGCAGCAGTAAAAAAAAGATAACCTTCTTGCCCCTCCTAAGGTTTGGACCACATCCATTACCTCCACATAAACCTCAACATCCTTGATCTTCTTGGTTCCCATGCCTTGATATGGTTATGCAAATGAAAATGAAACAAAGTAATCATCTCCTTCTCTGTTGGCTGGAAGACTGCATGCTTAATGTTTTGATACATGATATCAACTCCCTCTTTTGCTCTCATGGTTGAATATTGAAATCCAGTATGGTGGGCCTCCAGAGTTCCAATTATCTTTATTCCTCTTCCACCAAATGCTAGCCTGATCCACACATCTGCTAGCCTAATTGGCTTTGTTTTTGAAAGCTAAAGTTTCTCCTAAGTCAACAACGTAGCTCTCTTTGCCTTTTCAGACTCTTTCATTGCTACAAATCGTCTCTTGTATTTAATCATCTTTTCCACATGGTTGATGTGCTTTGAATCCTTGCATCTAAAGGAAATTTCCTTCACATAAATACTGCTAGGGAATTTCAATGTTGCCACTATAGTTGTTATTAAAGCTGGTACCTGCAACATGAAGAGTGATTCTCATTCCTCTTCTACATTAGAGGGTTCATATCCTTGATCTAACTCTTCTGAATTATCAAAATCAAAATCACTAGCAGAGACTTTGAAAGGAACTCCATGAAAACCAAGCTCTCTAAATAGTATACTAAACTCTAGTTCAAAATATTTTAGATGAGGCTGCTCCCATAGCTCTCTTACTCACTTGAACAATCCTTGAAACTTTGTATTGATTTTATTTTTCATTTCCATCTCTTGTTGTTCTTCCTCAATTTCATCAACATCATACATTGACCTTCTTGCCCCTCCTAAAGTTTGGACCACATCCATTACCTCCACATAAAACTGGACATCTTTCCAATCATGCCTAACTATTGAGCTTGTAACTAACATGAATTATTACATTATAAATCAATTGACCATGTAATATGACCTTATTCAATTGACAATCTACTCAAAACACAATTTACTAACTTAAATAATTCCATGAACCAAATTTTCTCAATAACCTTGGTGCCCCTATGCCAAATTTCAATATTTCAATAAATGTAATTACAAGTACAAATCTCATTACAATGCCTTAGGTACTCTGTTCTCACAGATATTTTGGTATGTGCAGGATCATGGTGAGCCAAAAAGTGGCAATATTTGTAGGGTATGTGGCTGACGACTTTTTTTTCACCCAAAATTAATGAAACAAAAATGGTTTTTAGAGGAGATTCTCAGCTTTCCAAAAATATAAATTATGATTTAATTTGAATTTAATAAATAATTATTATTCATTTTCTATTAGAATTACAACTAAAGTCCTAATCGATAGGCTGATTGAAAAACATCTATAACTTTCAAATGGTATCATATTTTTTGAATCCAAAACATGCGTCAAATTCTATGCTTCGCATACTATAGGATTAAAAAAGAAAAATTAAATTTCATGAAGTTTTGACCAAGTTAAGGTGGTCGACAGCGAGTTTTTATATTTTCTAAAATTTGTAATAAAAATTCATAATTAATTATTTACTTGGAAAAAATTACAAAAAATATGCATCACATCCGGACATGAGTCCTCTACTTATATATTAAATCTTACAAAAAAATATTATCATTTTATTATGGTTAGGGTGGTCACCTACTTCTTATTTTTTCCCTGTTTATTTTAGAAATTTTCTACACATTCAATTTTCTACAAATTCTATTCTTACATATTTTTGAAATAATATAGATAACTTATTCAAATATTTACGTCAATTTTCCTAACACTGATTTTTCTAAATTTTTTGGCACTTAAGGACCTATTTTTTGCATGATGATCCTGCACATACCCTTTTACAATGTCACTCATACATTTGAGATTTTCTTATAATGTCTACATCATAGGTTCTCATTTAGAGGTTAACTTCAAATGAGTAACTTGAGATTCCCTCACAAAGCTTCACTTGCTCTTTTATAATGGCTTCAAATCAGAATTGAGATTTTTCAAGATCATCAAAATAAGGATGTTGCATTGCTTTTTTGGCTGAGATTCTCTTCGATGGCTCAAAAATCGGCATTTTCTACAAGGAGAGACTAATCAATTTTTACTAGTTTAGTTACAGATATACGCAAAGTAAAAGAATAAAAAGAAACAACTCATCCAAAATGGAAATGAAATGAAAATAGATGGAAGGAACTTACAGATAGGCATAGCAGTCTCTCAACTTAGTCCCTCCTAGTCATACATCTTCACTGCGAGTTCCAAGATACCTATTGCACACAACACATCTCATGAATCTAGAATATCTTGAAATTCAAGATGCTCCTATAATGTCTACATCATAGGTGCTCATGATAAGGTTAACTTCAAATGAATAACTTGAAATTCCCTCACCAAGCTTCACACGCACTTTTGTAATTCCTGAAAATCATAATTGAGATTTGTCAGGATCATCAAAATAGGGATGTTGCATTGCTTTTATGCCTGAGATTCTCTTAGATGGCTCATAAATCTGCATTTTCTGTAAGGGGACACCAATCAATTTTTACTGGGTTAATTATAGATATGCAAAGTAAAATAAGATGATAGCATTGGCATCAAACAAATTAATGTGGATACAAGTATAAATTAATAAGAACCATTGTGCATATACTTACAAATTAATCCAATGAACCCTCTAGATCTGCTTTACTCTTTATTGTGTCAAGTATTGCCTCATGGTC
Source organism: Sequoia sempervirens (assembly GCA_007258455.2). NCBI lineage: Eukaryota > Viridiplantae > Streptophyta > Pinopsida > Cupressales > Cupressaceae > Sequoia > Sequoia sempervirens. The sequence goes on from VDFB02270651.1 coordinate 445,957,391, forward strand.
AGACTCATGGACCTTCCACAAGGTCTTGTTCAAAGGTCTACCCCCATATTTTCTCAAACACACATTGGATACCACAACAAGGTTCGAGTAATGAAGAATCTTACGATGTGTGTCAAAGTCCTCAAACAACCAATGTTTAACACTCTTATGTGTGTACCTTCTAAGCCACGTTCCAGTAACAACAACTGAGCATGTAGGGTATTCGATGTTTTCTCCATCTATAACTGGGGCTTCCAATTTCTTTTTGGCCTCAACACGACACAAGTAATCGTCTATTCCCTCTTCGTTTTCTTCATCTGTAATAATTGCATAAACATGCCCTGCATTGATATGTGGATAAAATCACTTGAAATTAGTCAACATTACGAATATAGTACAAAGCAAGATAACAATATGGAATTTCAAAAACTAAGCAAGTAGATATATTACCTGGTTGAACTAGATTTGATACGTGGTCAAAGACAACCAATGATTCCATCTGTGTTAGTTCCAATGTTGTCAGAGGGCGATATGTGTGAAGTGGGATAAGATAACTTGTCAACCATTTTTCAACCCACTCCCCTAACTCACAATCATTCCAGACTTGCATTGTACATGAAGAACAAAAGCATGCCATCTTATGTGTATCAATACTCCATGAACCTGCATTTGAGCTAAGGAAAGAGTGTAGCTCACTCGATCCTATTAGTGTACAACAATCCTCATATGGTGCAATTTTAGTATCGTCCATCAACCAAAAAATTCTATGAATTGAAGATGTACCTTCATTACCTAGACCCATCGAAGCATTACACCACTCAACAATTGAACTTGCATATGTCAACTTTGCATTGTCTTTATACTTTAACTCTTCTTGTGCTAATCCTCTTTTCATGCATGCTCCTGCACCATCATGCTCCCCCTTTCCATGCCTGGCCTCACAAAAGTTCCACATATGCTGAACACCTATAGTGAGATGCATCCTACACAACCAGTAGAACATGTGTTCATTCTTGAATTGTGTTGCACAATTATTCGACCATATTATATGTTGACCGTATGCTATGCCCCTCCGAGCCAAATCACTATAGAACATATGGAAGCAACCTTGCATGAACTTTGGAGAATGTATGCGATCATCACTAATATAAAAGTGATACTCCCTCAATACCTTCCTTTGATCCTCTATACTATCAGCTGCATGAATGAATGCTATGTGCACAAATATTGAAACCTGTGCGGATTTGTAATACTGTGACTACACCTCACACTATGCCTGTAGAGTGTAGTTCTCTGCAAATTCAACCACTGATACTATGCTACCAACTGGAAAGGTGTCCTTGCATAGCTTGAATTGTGTTTCCATCCATCAGGCTCTATGGGTATGCCTTGCATACTCATACACTAGATTCTCATGAAACATGGACATAAACTGATACATTGGAATCTTCTTAATAACCAAATCACACCTTTTTTTCTTGAGACCTATCTTTTGTAGCATATTCCATTATTTTATAGTTCTCAAAATCTACTAGTTTATGTCCCACCTCATCTTCAATTTCCATATGTTGGCATACTGGAATTCATTGCAAGCCACCGCAATGCTTGCATGAACCATCCAAGAATGTTGTCCTATAGAATATTTGGCCATCCTCTATTTGACATAATTTTTTTGATAAGAACTCTCTTGAATATTTTGGTGGGACTTCTATGCCACAATCTTGCAAAACATCATTAGTATGCAAATCTAAACATATAGAACAATAAACATCATAATGGTTAGAAAATTCAATATGTAGTCTATAGCAACAAGTAGTGTGTGTGTGTGATTTATCTTGACATAAAAAGGTTTAAGAATTTCAAAAAAAAATTGAGAAATACTAATTTGAGGATAATCATTTTGAAATTTATGAAAAAATTGGGTTTGAGTTGTATCCAAAAAATGCTTTGGATGTGGCTCATGGTTTTGACTACCAATTCTCCTTCTTATGAAATCCCTTTGATTTGGAGATGGCATTGTATTATTCTTCCAATAATCTTCAATTAGTGTTCTCAACGCTTCAACAAATTTTTTATCTTTATGTGGCAGTCTTCTTGAGAATACCCATAATTCATTTGAATCGGTGCCCTCGATTCTTTGCTGCATTTGAACGAATTTTGATAAAGTTTTTCTACTAATTCCCATTTGTTCACTTTTCTTTTTAATGAGACGAGATCTCTTTGTTTGATATCTTACCAAATTTGATGTAATGACACGTCAGGTGACATTACTATCCTTTGAGCATGAGGTCTTACCCACACTCTCATAATCATCCATTAGATTCTTCACAATAGTGTTTTCATTTGATGCATTCGATGTTCTCAACCCAAGAGTCTTCATGATGTTTATGTACTTTAAACCCTGCATCATTTGAACAAATAGTTGACATCTTACGGTCCCATTTAGCCTTTCAAATAATATTTTCCAAATCTTATCAACATATCTTCTACAAGTGCATTATGGAATCTTACCTTCCATGTGCTGAAAAATATCCTCATCAATATTAATAAAAAACTTTGGCTTTCTATGCAAAATTCTAGGTGATGTTCTCCCAGGTACATACATCTCAACATTAGCAATTACATCAGTATTTAATTGAGGTGGGCTAGATTGCACCTTTGATCGAGGGTGGAATAGAATACATACCTTGAGGTTCACATTGGGATGATGGTATAACTTCTTCGTCAAAACCGAGTGATGATGTACTCCCAACTTCAGATGTGGTGGATGGTGTCCAACCATACTCACTTGTGGTAGATGGTGTCCCTCCATATTCGCTTATGATTAATGGTGTCCCTTTGTGCTTCCAATTTCTTTTCTCTTTTTGACAGTTGAGGTTCCTCTTCAATTGGCTTGTTTTTGTCAATCGTTTCCAATTTCTTCTTTTCACGATATGTCGCCACCTATTCTCTCTCCTATTCTTTGAAGGTTTCATACTCTTCGGTTGTTAGATCTTTCTTCCTTGTCCATTTCTTCGACATGGCAGATAATTTTACCTATAGCATGGTAATGAGACGAATATTAGTTCCTCAAAAATGTATCCATTAAAATAAATGAAATATATATGCCATTTAAGGCTTCATAAATAAACAACATAGGTGATGAGGTAGCTAAATACTGATGAGGTAATTTAGAAATAGATGGAAAGCATGGAACAGGTCTTGGGGAACCTGTTGGAGTCTTTTAAAGGAATTAGGGGTGTTGGGGTGTGCCTTGACAAGTTGAAAGCTTCCTTGTACAGGCCTAGTGAAGCCTTGTTTATGGCTTGTAAATCAATCTTTTGATACATTTTTTTTGGGTGTTTGATCTTGTGCTTTTGGGAACTTGTGGAGGATGGTGTTAGGAGTCTAAAACCATGTTTCATTTTTTGGTTAATGCCTTTAATCAATTTTTATTTTGACTGTCCTATTGGTGAATGTTGCAAAGTTGCATGGGCTTGTGTAGGAGCAATGGAAGAATGGATGTTTTTGGGTGCAAGCTCTATTTTTTTGGTCATGTTGTGTTGTTTGAAGAGTGTTTACATCATCCCCAAGTCCTATTCAGATGTCTGGTTGTGTGAGTCAAATTGAGTGGTAGTGGAAACTTAGTTTGTGCCCAATAACTCAAATATTCTCCCAAACACCAGAGAAACTCTTGATGGTTTTAGACACCCATTTTAGATTTATTACACATATCTCAATGTTAGTTACAAGTCCTTTGGACCAAATATCCAAAAACACCCCTTCTAGGCTGACCTAATTAGGTTGATTAGGCCTAATTTGCAAAGAAACATGACCTCAAACTTATCACATGACCTTGAAACCTTGGGGAAGCATTTCTTAGGTTCCCAAACCTCCAAAACCACAACTAGATTCCTCTGGTACAAACAAAATCATGTGAAAACCCTTGTTTTATGCACTATTTATGAAGGTTTATTGAATATGCTACTTCCACAACCTCCAAGACTTCAAAAAAAATTTGAAAAAAGGACATCAAGCATGCACATGAATAAAATTTTAAAACATCATGAACTCCCATAGATTCTCCCAAACCCTAGGCCTAAGCCCTCATTCACATGCATTTTTGTTCACAACAATAAATTACTCATATTGTAAGTTTCCACCCCTAACACCTATAACTCAATAAAACCACACCAATGGCTTGAAATGAGCCTTATTACATCCACAAAACATTAATCTTGCACACTTTACATGTAAATTCAAAAACTTTCCTTCAAAGGCTACAAAGATAACTTTAGTGCAAGATCACCATTTTTCACATTTTAACACCTAAACTCAAAAACCCAACCTAAGACATGCTTAGTGGTCTTGATTGACCTTATTCAAAACAAAAAATTCTCAAAGACTCATCCACATACTGATTAACCTCCTACTTACCATCAAATGATCAAATAAGGAGGATGAGGTGTAGATACTCCTACACTAGGGTTGTAAAAGTGTATTAAAGAGGGAGACCAATGGTCACCTCTTTCAAATGTTAGTTTTGGAAGTTGAAGTGGTTTGTTTTAGGAGGGAAAAATTATAAAATTCCATGAGAAACTTTAATGGAGGATGATCCTTGGATTGGGCATCAAACCAAATGAGGAAATGTTGAGTTTTCCTTAAGAAAAATGAGGTTTTGGTGAGTGAAAATGAGTTTCTAAGTTGGGAAACATCATTTTATGTTAGATTGAGCATGAGAAAGTTATTTTAGGCTTGTTTGAATAGTTTTCAAGTTTTGGAGTGTTTGGCAAGTGCTACTTTCAATAAAACCTAGGGTTTTTATGCCTAGGGAGAGGGTTTTATGGTTTGGGTGGTAAATGATTGAATATCTGCAATATAACATTGTAATTTGAGGTTTTGACAGATATAAAATTCTGACCCAAGGTTTCAAGAGATTACCCAAAGTTTTGAAGGTGGTTCCTTTGTAAAAGTGGGCTAATTTGGGCCCTTAAAAGCATAGAAAACCTTATTTGTATAGTTTGGTACAAGACAAGCATTGGTGATTGTTGGATAATTTGAAAGGCTCTGTAATGGGTCCTTGATGTGTGTTTTGTTGTGAGTTGAAATGTTGTGTGAGTGGAATTATACCCGATTGAGTGACTTTGATATGCTACAAGGAACAATGTGAATATGCTAAATGAAGAAGTCCTGATGAAATTGTAAATTGAAAAATGTGTTTGCATATTGGAGTTGTGTATTTGTGTGTTATAGGCCTCCCTCTACTGTATTAGGAGTATATTCCAATTTTTTATAGAATTGTATGGAAAATTTGGTAGCATAGATAAGGCAATCAACTAGTTTGTATAACTGTTTGACAAAATAACTCAATGAAAGCTTTGGAAGCATACACAAAGTAAGTCAATTGTTAAATAAATAAAAGTCTCAAAGATATGTGGTTTAAAAATGTAATTGGAAAGTGTATAAAATTGTGTAATTTAAAATTTCCATTGACAACCTAAGGTTGTAACATGACAAACAAACGATGATCAACATGGAATATGTAAAACAACAAAAATGAAAGCAAGCCATAATAGAATGAAATAATATGTACAAAGACTTCGCATACCTAAAAAACCAGAGTTTGAAATGGAGGAGTTCTACCCAATTATGTAGCCTTTGCTTATTCTTTCCTCAAACTCCTCAACAATTTGACTTTTTCAAAAGCTTGTTCCCCTCCAAACTTCAATTGTATATCAATTATCACTAGAATTCAAAATTGAATTGATATTATATTCCTTTCAATGTGAAAATATGCTATTTCATGCAAAGGTGGTGAAAAGATCATGAAAAATGTGGTGGAATCTAAAAATCATGCATGGACACTTCACTCAATCTTCAAAAAGCTACTTTTGTTGGAGCACACGCAGAACCAAGAGAATATGTAGAATGTGGGCCGACATCACAGCTATATTGTTTTTTTTTTACTGTTTTTAGTGCAAGACAAAACACGCTCGAGTTATAATGTGAGCATGATATTTCTTCCTAGAATGGTCTTGTCTCTACTTCTAAAAACTGTTCTCGTGTTATCATAAAGTTGGTTTCTTTTATATATTTATTTTCTCTCTTTGTCTATACTCTCTCCCACTCTCTCACACCATCTCTCCCACCCTCTCACCCACTCTCCCACACTCTCTCCCACTCTCT
>VDFB02270651.1:445963634-445991412 GCA_007258455.2 Sequoia sempervirens
TTCGACTCTAAATAATCGCTAATAATGGAATAATGGGAATATAACGGGCTAGAACCTTATGGTGCACCTTTTGTTACTTGATCTGCTCGATATCTACTGATATGACATTCCGGGAATTCTATTGCAAATTCCTGTTGTTTATGATATATAATATGATCATTGGGACATGCATCTATTGCTTGATACTCCATTCCGATATCTTTCATAATGGCACATAAATCTCGGTATGAGCGAGGTAAAATATTTGATGGTGGTAACAAAATTCACCAATCAATCTACAACAAAAAATAATTTGTTCATATAAAGAATATTAATGGTACATATTTCATCCTTTATTTACTAGTGATGAACTAACAACAATTAAAATAGATGAAAAATGATGACATTTTATGACATACCCACATCCGTGAGATTGCTATGTTTTACAAAGCATTCATAACCTTAAAGTTCAACAGCAACAATACAGCACAGAGAAGAGTTGTTTCAGAGCCTTCATATAGGGGCTCGTATGCCTTGTCAAGTACAGGTAAATCATGAACATCATCAAAGTCATCTTCATCATCATGATCAGCTCCGCCACTAAATGTGGCATGGATCAATGTATTAGTACCATCATCTTCAACTGTGTTTTCTGGCGCATGATCATCTTCCATAGGATCATTCACTTCATCTTCGATATTCACAGCTCCATGTTCATCCGCTTGCAAAACCACATTCTCTCTGGGCTGTGATAATCCATATCATCTGCCCTAGGGCGCCCCACCTTTATAATAATGATAAGACACAAACAAACCATGATCATGATCAAGTGATTATATATATATATATAAAATGTTAAAACAATATAAACATTTACAAATTCAATCAATATAAACACATATAATGAACAACTTACCAATGGACGATAATCATGCCCCCCTTCAACGTGACCATGCTCGGCCACAATGTTTCTCAGTCACAGGATTAAAAGTCAGTTCGTTTTAAGCCCTTTGCAATTGCAAGGACAATAACATTTCCCATCACCCTTTCTTTCAATCTAGCCCACAATCTATCAAGTGCCCCCTTCATTTTGTTCTCGACAAATAGTATCCGGACATGATTTTTCTTTGCCAAGCTTGACTATTTCTACCTTCAAAAATATCAAACTCACACTCCAATAATTTTTATTCATAGACAGTAATACAATCTAATAATTCTGATATTTTACACCAAAAAAATTTGACATGCAACCACCCCTGCAAAAGAGAAGATAGTCTGAAGTTAATGACCCCAAAAAAACACTTTACAATGCCAATTATAAAACTTATTAAATTCTAATTTTACTATGATTTTAACCGTTAAGACTCCTACTACAATCGTAATATTGAACTTGATCACAAAAATTCAACAATGGAGGTAGCGAAATAGTAAGAGCAAGTGACCTTATTCTATGGAGCAATGAGTCGAATCATCACTTGCTAATGTCAATAATGGATTTATCCCTAGTTAAAGATGCAATGTGTCACTTCTTATGACGAGCTTATCTCTAGGGCCCTCAACATTGAGAGCCCTAATAAAAAATAGTAGAAGCATTGGTAAGAGCATGATTAGGGTACAAACCCTAGGCCTCCATAGAAACATAAACAATAACTATAGTGGATTAGTGAGGTTGCAATACCAGAAAGATTGAGACATTGTAGGTAATAACAAAATCTTACAATCTAAATATTGTAGCCAATAACAAGCACACTATGTAGCTTAGTGACATTTGTAAATGAAATCTATGGTAAGAAGAATGACAGCCACTTTAGATGTGATAGTCAAAAAGAGGCTGAGCAGTGACAAGATAATAAAGCTCAAACCTTGCATAGTAAAGTGGAGATTTTAACAGTGAGTTTTCTTACCCTTGGGTCGTAATCTTAAGGGTTTTTCAAATGCTTTTGTAGTGTTAGACAAGGAAAATGCAATTAGGGAATGAGTATTCAAATGAAGTAACAGTGGTAATCATAGGTTCAATGTTTCTTCTTAGCCATTAATATTGTATAATGGAGGTAGTGGATTGCATGTTTGAGCAGTGTTTTGAGACTCACCAAAGATGGGAAAATAGTGAATAATACCTTGTGAACTGTGAAGTAGTGTCAATAAGGTTGAAAGATCTTAAGAACTACAATACAATGGAAAACAAATGAGTCCCCTGTGAGTAAGGTTTCCAGGGCATAGTTTGATTTTATAGAAGGATGCTCATGAAAGGAATCCTTCCGCGATATGAGGAGCCGGTTTGAGATTGGCACCGAGGCACCCACTTTAAAGGAAGTTAGCAAAGCAAGAATGTGCAAGAAAATCTAATCGCATTACCAACAAACAACAATTCACAATGTTATCTCCATAATGCCTTGAGTTTGAAGACAAAAATCTCATTGTATCTTCACAATGAAAGTGGTGACCTTAATGGTCAATCATTGGCAACCATGATTTTAAAACATGCCATTGTGCTTATGGAGGCAATATTTTAAGCAAGGCAATGAGTGGTGGTTTGTAACAGTAGAAGGTATGAAGGACTTGCTTTATATGCATACTATGCAGTCTAGCTTAAGACACTGTTCTTAGAAGAGATTGAAGGTGGATTATGGAACCCAAGGGTTACCATGATAAGGATTAAAGCAAATGTTGAGATCTATTTAAAAGCCACCGCCATGAAGATATTAAAGATGTCACATGCAAAAACCTAGTAGCTGGAGTAATGAATACAGTGCCAAAGAGGATAGTGTGCAGGGGCAGATTTAGGAGATCTCCACATTATCTAATTACAGGGAAATACATCATTTATTTATTTTTTTAATTATAAGAAATCATTCTAAACCCTATATAGGATACATTGATACTTCAAAAGCCTCTGAAGGAATTTCAGATTATGCACATATATGTCAAGTAACATTCATAAGGTTTAGAAAATCTTGATCACTCTCTAGAATAGCCCTCCATTAACATGGGTTGTGCTTTGAATGCACTACAATTGATATAATAACCACTGCGATATCAACCAGAAGTTATAGGCTCTTTTATTGCAGCAAGAGGTAATCACTCTTCTCGATCATGCTATAATTACATCCTATCCTCGCTAAACTTGAGACAACCTAATGCACCCAATGATGATTATTGACACCTACATTATAATAACCCGGGAATTAACTACATTAAAATGAGTGCCTTCCATTTCTATCACAAAATAGCCACATTAAACTTGGGTCACACATGAATGCATCCTGTATTTGTTATAGCACAACTGTGCCAAATGACCAATACAGCTATGGATCACATAATTACATTCACAAGAATCTGTTCCTCCGTTGTGATCTTATGGTGATTCCACACAACAAAATCTGGACATGAAATTCTCAAAACCTCTACAAATGAAATCTGATGAGATATTGCTTTAAAATATGATTTTCAAACCTGGAACTACAAATCTGACTTACTGAATTCTGCAAAAAGACAATGACTATCCTCAACCTCGTGATATCTTCTTGAATTTTTTCTGATTTTTCCCAGGAAAATCGTCCGTAGTTCTCCACAAACTGTCTCAAGTAGAGCAAAACACTGTCGCAATACATCAGGCGCGAACTCACTTTTCTTTATGTCGGCCAATTTTATTTTTTTAATTTTTTCGTTTGTCTAACATCTGGACTTAAAATAGTTTATTACTCGGACGCACACCAGTTCGCCGATAGCTTCGGACGGACGCCGATAAACTTTTGAAACAATTGGAAATTACACATCAAATTTTACAAGCACCCGACGAACATCGAATTTTACATATTTTGTCGGACAGTTTCGTCGTATTTTGCAGTCAAATGTATTAGTGTGGAGAACCATTCTGACACAGAATCTATTGAATATGAATGGGACACCATTTATAATGATGAATTCTGGAGGGATAAAGAGGTTGATGTAATACACTAGTACGCCCCAACTCTAATTGAAGGTGAAGGGTCAGGGTCCCAACCACAAGAATCTGAACCACAAATCAACTATGATTCTAGTGATACTGAGTCAGATCTAAACGAACAAGATTATCATGAGGACAGTATCATCATTGACCCACCTCACACCTCAGATCCTATAGACCACTCCGTTAGGACCATAACCATAGCTGATTTCACGCAACTTGATGACCCGATACCTTTGATTTATCCTGATCTTATTGATTGGGATTCAACCGAACCTATTGATATACCTATGTTTCCAAGTGATGAAGCTATTGTAAACTTCCTTTCGGCAGAGGATGTAAATGATTGTTCCATTAACGATTTTTGATACAAAGTCTTTGATCAGGAGAGTGTCAATTCTCCCAGCTGCAAAAGTAAAAACAAAAAACAAAGATCTAATGGTGAAAACTAGAATCTGGCAGTATTAGATCAAACAAAAAATATAAAATAAAGAGCGTGTCAGATGGTGAAAACCTCTTTGAGACACCAGACGATGGGAATCTTGACACTCTCCCGGAGCATTACCATAAGTGATCGCCTATTCTGATTGAGCCTACAAATGCGGTCAACCTTGAAACTTCAGACAAACCAAGGATCCTACAGTTGGCTGCATCAATGACAGAAAGAAATACTAGAGTTTATGGAATTTCTGAAAGAAAATCAAGTAAATTTTGCATGGTCTTACGCTGACATGCCTGGTCTTGATCCCGATCTTATCATGCATCACTTGTCTATCAAACCAGTGGCCAAGCTAGTGAAACAAAAACTCAGAAAGATGCACCCTCATGTTGCATTATTGGTTAAGGAAGAACTGAGAAAACTCCTTGATGTGGGCTTCATAAGACCAATCGACTATGCAGAATGGATCTCCAACATTGTTCTTGTATCCAAGCTAGATAAAACTGTGAGAATATGCATAGATTTTAGTGATCTTAATAAAGCATGTCCTAAGGATGACTTCCCACTGCCAAACATCGACACTATAGTTGATCTAACAGCTGGCCATGCCATGTATTCATTAATGGATGGTTTTTGTAGCTACAACCAAATCAATATTGCACCTGAAGACCAGGAGAAAACAACTTTCACATGTCCATGGGGAACCTATTGTTGGAACGTCATGCCTTTTGGTTTGAAGAATGTTGGGGCTACTTATCAAAGAGCCATGACTACAATCTTTCATGACATGATGCATATCTTCATGGAAGATTATGTAGATAACATATTGGTAAAATCATACACTAGAGGACATCTTGAAATATTGTCCAAAATATTTGCAAGATTGGAGAAATTCAAAGTTCGCCTCAACCCCAAGAAATGTGTTTTTGGGGTCATATCTAGAAAACTCTTGGGGTAAATTGTTTTAGAAAAAGGAATTGAAGTAGATCCCACAAAAGTACAAGCAATTATGGAAATTCCCCCACCAAAGAACATCAGTCAGTTGAGATCATTACAGGGATGACTACAGTCTATACGTAGATTCATTGCACAATTGGCTGACAAAAGTTTGCCTTTCACACATCTACTGCATAAGAATGTTCCTTTCAAGTGGGATGAAAAATGTGAATTGGATTTTCAACAAATCAAACCGTATTTAATTACTCCACCAGTTCTTGTACCACCAAATCCAGACAAACCACTAATCTTATACATTGCTGCAACAGAGACATCTCTGGGGGCACTGCTAGCGCAAGAAGACTCTATAGGAAATGAACGTGCAATTTATTACATCAGTAGAACACTAACAAGTCATGAGCTCAACTACACTTCTATTGAGAAGGCTTGTCTGGCAGTAGTCTTTACTTCATAGAAGTTTTGACATTACATGTTAACCCATACAATCAATCTGGTTTCAAAGATTGATCCACTCAAGTATTTATTAAGCAAAGCATCATTGACAGGAAGGTTAGCAAAGTGGGTAATGATTTTGAGTGAGTTTGACATCCATTATGTTGATCGCAAGGCAATCAAAGGACAAGTTATCACTGATCAATTAGATGAAGCACCACTACAAGCAGATCATCCCCTGCACATTGAATTTCCAAATGTTGATGTCTTTACTGCAAAATCTAAACAACCATGGTCCTTATACTTTGATGGTTCTTTCACTCAACATGGATCAGGGGTAGGCATACTTTTCATCACCCCTCAAGGACACACCATTCCTCGATCATATAGGCTGATGTTTCCATGCACTTACAACATAGCCGAATATGAAGCATTGATCACTGGGCTTAAAATAGCGCTGAAATGGAGGATTACAAAACTATAAGTATATGGCAACTCACAGCTAGTCATTTACCAGATCAATGATGATTATCAAACCAAAGATGACAAACTAATACCATATAAAAAGATGGTTGATGACTTCAAGAAATATTTTGTGGACATCAAATTCACACAAATTCTAAGACTGGACAACAAAGTAGCTGATGCCATGGCTACAATCGCGTCATTGCTACAACTCCCAGAAAATTAGTCTCGCTATGAATTTCTGGTGGAACAATCATTTACGCCTACTTATGATACCCCTGAAAGCCAAATCATTTGCCACTTCGTAGGATTTGATTCACCTTGGTATAGAAAAATTTATGCCTACCTCAAAGACGATATCTTACCACCCGATTTATCCCGTAACCAAAAACGTAATTTTATTCGTGAATCTGCTCGCTACACTCTTATCGTTGACACCCTTTATCGTCGTGGTCTTGATGGTACTCTACTTCGATGTCTTGAATGTGAGGAATCTGACAAATCTTTACAAGAAGTTCATGGTGGCATCTGTGGTACTCATTCGAGTGGACTGACATTATCCAAGAAATTGATTAGAATGGGTTACTACTGGCCTACAATGGAGAGGGAATCATTCACTTTTGTGAAAACATGCTCAAAATGTCAGATTCATGGGAATCTCATTCATGCTCCCACACAGGAACTTCAACCATTCACGCCAACCTGGCCATTTTCTCAATGGGGGTTAGATCTAGTGGGCAAAATTCATCCTTCTTCATCGAATGGGCATAAGTTCATCATCACAGCTACAAAGTATTTCACCAAGTGGATTGAGGCAGTCCCTCTTACTAAAGTTACCAACAAACAAATCTCAGCATTCATACTCAACTATATTATTTTTCGATATGGCATTCCCAACTCCATTATTACAGACAATGGACATCCATTCAAAAATCAGGATGTTGATGAACTTTGTGAGAGATTTCACATTCAACATAGATATTCAACACCTTACTATCCACAAGGGAATGGTCAGGCTGAGGCCTCAAATAAAACAATATTGAAAATCTTGAAAAAGACTATGAATGATTCAGGGAAGGATTGGCATGTTCAACTCAATCCCGCTCTATGGGCCTACAGAACTAGTGTCCGCATGCCAATAGGAGCAACACCATTTTCCCTTGTCTATGGAGCAGAAGCCATATTACCTTTAGATGTTGAGATTCCCTCACTCAGAGTATCATTGAAAGGTCTTACAACGGATGATGAATACAGAGTTTCCCGACTCCAAGAGCTTGAACTCCTAGATGAGAAGAGACAAAGAGCAGCTGATCATTTAAAAGCATATCAACAAATGATGTCTCGCAGCTATAATCACAAAGTAAAGCCACACACCTTTCAAGTGGGTGATCTTGTTTTGAAAGAGAACCCATGTAATCAGCAAGACAGAGAGAAGAAAGGAAAGTTCAAACCAAACTGGTTGGGTCCTTATGTGGTTATCACAGTCTATGGTTCAGGAGCCTACAAGCTATCAACGCTAGAATGGGACCTGTTTGATGAACCTATCAACAGCATGCACCTGAAAAAGTATTATGTCTAAAAGAAGTTATCATCATCAGAAAAAAGTCCTAAAAAATATCCAAAAAATCAGAAAAAGTCCTAAAAAAATCCAAAAAATTAGAAAAAGTCCTAAAAAAATCCAAAAAAGTCCTGAAAAAATCCAAAAAAATCCAAAAAGTCAAAAAAAAAATCACAGAAAAAGTCCCAAAAATGGTTACCCTAGTGAAAACCTGGCAAACAAGCATCTTGGTAGTGCAAAAAAAGAAAAGAAAAGTCATAGGGTGAAAACCTGGCAATAGGTAGTCTATTGACAAGAAAAATGCAATAAAAACAAATAGTGAAATCCTGGCAAACATATGCTATTTGTAGCTCCCCATCTATTAGTTCATGTTCTGCACTTAACTTTTTAGCATTCTTTTCATGCATCTTTTTCATCATCTTAGGGCCACACCAGCACCATGCTATCATCATTTGCCTCGAGCGATAATGTCTTACCATGGCTTGATTATTGTACATATTCATCTCAGCAAGTTGTGTCAATACTGAGGGAAAAAGATACTGGGGGCAACCAACTTTCAGGTTTTACTGAAAGAGCTAGAGAACAACGTCAAAACCAATCACGTGAACAAAACAACCAAATCAAACCAAAACATCCAATCATTGATCCATATCACGGTAACTTTCAGTTGCGTACCTTATCATGACTCATATCTGGATGATCTATAATCTGAATAATGTTTGGAATCACAGTATTTCATTTTTGAATAATGGTTGTTTAATTTTCGATATCATTTCTCTGGAGCACACTCGATGATGTACTGAACTAGAGTGGTAAGGAAAGATGATGATTTTTCTTTGTCTATTGTTTGGAGGTTAATCATTTATCTGTTGTAAATATGTCACGAGACGTGATGATTTATCATTGATGACAGTTCCAAATTTGCATCAGATGGTGGTTAGTCTTTGTCTGTTTATGCAAGAAATGCTCAGGTCATCTCGGTTCAATTATACCTAGGTGCTTGTGTTCACTTGCTATATAAAAAATCATGAAAGTTGTACTCAAGTCATCATTGGTACTAATTTCCCCTCTGATGCTTGTACACACTTCCAACATTTTAAAACGCTCTGTGATGATTTAAGCAGGCTAGCCAAAAAGCTCAACAAAATGGTTAGTTTCATTTAGTTGCATTTCATTTTGGGTCATTGTACATAACTGCATATGGGATTTGCATCAAGAGTTTTGAAAGGCCGACGGTTGCCATGTTTCTTTGGACTATTTGTAGAGGACAATGTGGACGTTTGGTTCATTACTATTATCATTTATCACCTCATCATTCATTGGCATTTCCATCATTTCATCCATTATCATTCATATTAGTTTCATTGTCATTTCATCATTTCATTCATTATTCATTCATATTAGTTTCATTATCATCTCATCATCGCATTACCATTATCATCATTTTATTTTCGTTATCATTATCATTTATATTATTATCCATTATCATTTCATCCTCATTCCATATCGTTTATCATTTTCATTATCATTCCATTGCATTATCATTTATCATTTAACATTCCATTTCATATCATTTAACATTGCATTATCATTTATCATTTAACATTTAACATTTCATAATCATTTTCATTTAATATTTCATTATCCATATCATTTATCATTTTCATTTTCATTCCATTCCATTATCATTTATCATTTAACATTCCATTTCATATCATTTAACATTATCATTTATCATTTATCATTTATCATTTAACATTATATCATTTAACATTTAATATTATCATTTAAATCATTTAACATTTCATAATCATTTTCATTTAATATTTCATTATCCATATCATTTATCATTTTCATTATCATTCCATTGCATTATCATTTATCATTTAACATTATCATTTATCATTTAACATTTAACATTTAACATTATCATTTAAATCATTTAACATTTCATAATCATTTTCATTTAATATTTCATTATCCATATCATTTATCATTTTCATTATCATTCCATTGCATTATTATTTATCATTTAACATTCCATTTCATATCATTTAACATTATCATTTATCATTTATCATTTAACATTATCATTTAAATCATTTAACATTTCATAATCATTTTCATTTAATATTTCATTATCCATATCATTTATCATTTTCATTATCATTCCATTGCATTATCATTTATCATTTAACATTCCATTTCATATCATTTAACATTGCGTTATCATTTATCATTTAACATTATCATTTATCATTTAACATTTAACATTATCATTTAAATCATTTAACATTTCATTATCATTTTCATTTAATATTTCATTATCATTATCATTTCATCATTTCATTATCATTTAATATTGCATTATCATTATCATTTAACATTACCATTGTCATCATTTCATTACCATTGTCATTTCATCATTTCATTTTCATTTCATTCACTGCATCATCATTCATTTCATTTCTTTCATATATTATCATTCTCATTATTTTCATTAACATCTCATATCATCCCATTTCTTATCATTATCATTTCATGGTCATCATCATTTCATCATTTCATCATCATTATTAGTTATCATTATTTTCATTATCAAATCATCAATTATCATTTCATGTCATTAACTATCATTTCATTTATTTACCATTTCATTATCATTCTAATCCCATTTATTATTCATTTATACATTCATTCTAATTACAAATCATTATATTTTCATCACATATCATTTTATCATACATCTTATCACTATCTACTCATCTTAATTTTATACTAGTACTCATATCATTTTATCATACAAAATTCATAATACATATCATGAAACAACATTCATTTTTTTTATCATATTACCATCTTTTGCCTGTATTGAAAAATCCAAAAAAAAAAAAAACATTCCATATAAATCATCCACCTGCATAACATCATCAGTATGCATCATCAAATCATCATCATCATAATAAAAACATCATATCGAATCATCCTGCATATCATGTTAATCATTAACCCATTCAAATGCATACCAAAATCCATAACACATAGAAATAAATGCATATCACATCATCATATCATAAATGCACAAAACATAATCCAAAATAATCATCACCGTTGCATATCATCACTCATCAAAAATGATACAAATGTCCACATGTCCAATGAAACTAAAATGTCCAAAGAAAAATACATCAGATATGATAAAAAATCAGTATACATGCTCCCCAAATGATACACATATGTGCACTGTGTCTACTAACTGGTCGATGCCCCTGATGGAGCTGGTCCGGAAGGAGGTGGCCTGCCACTGGTGCCTGCGTTTGGGTCCTATCGAGGTCCAGTCACTCCCCTGCTTTGTGTATGTGTCCGTGATCTACTCTTGGACCTGCTATGGGACCGCAGGTATGGCTCTCTGCAATTAGAAGGACACAACTCCTCGTATCTGACTTTGTAATACTCAGCCTCCCTCGCCATCTCCATGCCCTCTGCAATGGCATCCCGTAATGATGCACTCTCTACGGTGCCCATCAACCTCTACGCAACACCCTCAGCCTCTACTGCTCTCCGTCTAAATGCATCTCTCTACAATCACCTAAGCTAAATGTGGGCCTGGGGCAGGTGCCTGTGCCTGTGCCTGTGCCTGAGCCTGTGCCAGTTGTGCCTGTAGCTGCACAATAAATCCCTATGCCTGCCCTAGCTGACTCTGTAACTATCCCTATTGTCCCTGTAGTGCCTGCACCTGGGCCTAAAGCGTGGCTATCTAAGATGAGGATCCCATCCGGATCACTATCCATCACCCTATCCCTATCCTCGGCCACCACATGATCTGCACACCCCTCAAAATATCCAGCCTCGACCTCCCTAGCACCTAGCCCTCATCTCCGCCATCATCTCCATCATCTCCATCTGAACTCTCCTCCTCCTCCTCTCTGCTCTCCTCCTCCTCTCCTCCAACTACTCCCTGCTCACCGCTGGCCACATCCTCCTATCTCACTGCCCCTGGCTGTGGTGCTACTAGAATGGGTGCTGGCTCATTAGGGCTGGTAAAACGTGGAAACAAATGTGTATGAAAATATGCAGAATACTCATCAGACATGCCTGCATCAATAATGTCTTGCCTGTCATCCCATGCCTCCGACGCTAATGACATGAACTCTGTATATGCTATCTAATAAGAAATACATGGCCCCCATCCAGCCTCATCTTTGCTTTGGGAATAATGTGCAACCCCTTGTGGCATCCCCTGCATGAATCCAAACTGCCTCTGCACCCGCAATGCCAAAAACCTCTCAAGAATGAAAGGAATCCTCCCTATCAAAAACCGAGGAATGCATACATATGGAATCTCTACATCATCTATATCCCATGGCTCACAATCAAGGTATGGTCGCCATACTACTGTATCCATATCATCTAACAGCCGCCTGCAGTAATCCACCTTGCCCAGCTTGGGCTGGGTAAGGAACATAACATACGTATATATATAAGGCCTACTTGGTGGCCTAACTCTGGGGCACGCCGGTCTCGTCACAGCAAAATTTTCCCATGCCCAGATCTACAGCAATGTCACACCATAGGACAAACTCGAAGAACCCCTGTACACCACCTGGTGCAAATCATGATATAGATGCGCTAGCATTCAACTCCCCCATGCATATCTCCACGGCTGTAGCAACATCTGCTCCAAAATCCTATCCATCCCACTGATAATTCCTTTTCCCGGTGATCCGGACAAAGGAGACCTCCAATGAATGCACCCAAAACTGCAAGCAAGGTTGGATATCCTCAAAAATCAGCCCATGGTACCCAGTACCCAGCTATCTGTGCATCTCCGTACACCCTCCTCAAAGCATCTGTACCCCTGAGCTCCTTGTGATCATAATACACAAGGGAACCAACCACTAGGATACCTAATATCCTATATACGTCCTCAGGAGTCACCGTCACCTCACCAGTTGGCATATGAAAGGCGTTGTGCTCTGAATGCCATCGCTCTACCAGTGTCGTCAACAATCCTCTGTTGACCCAAATCGGCGGCATAGCCAACAAGGATCTCAAACCACACGTATCTATCAAAGCTATCTCAGCAGGTGCCAATTTAGGTATCCTATCCCATCCTGTTGAGTGCCGCTCTCTAATCTGAAGGTTTTTAAAAACCTCATATTTCATCACAAGGATAATTCATCAAAATCATGACAATTATTCTCAATCAAGCAAGATCAATTAGACTCATATCTATCAAGTGAACCATATCAGTGACCTATATCAGTGACCTATATCAGACCCATATCAATGACTCATATCAATGCATCATATCAATTGACCCATATCACACAATCAATCCTATCAGAAAAAAATAATACACGATCTATCTATTTAGATATCATATCAAATCTGCTCTACCATCAATTACTATTTGTTTTCTATCACAGAAAGCAAATTTATCAGAAATCATTTATCAGTTCAATTACTCTTTGTTTTCTACTCTAGGAAGCAAAGTTATCAATCAATCATCAGATTACTTTATCATTTCTATCCATATTAGCATGATGACATGACAATTTACCTATCTGTTAACTAAGGAAGCAATATAAATCATCATTTTCACATTACTATCATCAAAATCATCAATTCTGCCTATTTTACCATATGCGCTACTCTGTGGACTCTATGCGCTAAAACCCATATGTGCCGTTCTTTTCACGGGATGCGCTAAAACCCGTATGCGCTGTTGTTTTCACTGGATGCACTCAAACAGACCCCCAATGTGCATTTTCCTATATGCGCTACTTTAATCACCCTAAGCGCCACTGTTTTTTCCTTATGCATTTTTTCCTGAATGCGCGCTTGTTTTTCCTATATGCGCTTTACTCCTAAATTTTCTATCCTACCCTATATGCGCTCGAGTTTTTACGGGATGCGCTAAACTGGTTTTTCCTACATTTTCAAAATCTAACCTATATGCGCTACTATTTTAACCCTAAGCACCAGATTTTTTTTGAAAGTGTGCAAACTCATCTAAATGCGCTAAAACATCATTTTTAAATCTAAAATCCATGATTTTTTTTATTTTTTATTCAAACATAAAAATTTGAAAGCATAGGTGGTTAGATCGACTCACCAGTGGTCTGTACGCTGCTGGCCTCTGGTATCGGCGAGATCTCTCGAATCGGTGGTGATGATAAGGAATCTCCATGTCGCGATGTCACTCTCAGAGTTACAATATTCACCAAAGTCAAAAGTGCAAATGACTTGTCTTTTTCAACTTTTTACCTTTTAAAAGGTCAAACCAAGGGTAAGTTTGTTGCCTTTTTTACTTTATTTTCAAAATGGGACATTTCTTTTTCATTATTTATCGTGAGCTAAACCACTCTCTCTCTCATCCGTGATTTACCTCCCGAAGGGGCATCATTAGCGGAAGCATCAAAAGCATATAAGGGGCAAAAATTTTATTTTCTTTGAAGCAATGTGTTTCACACATCACTTCAAAGAGGGGCAAAATGTATACGTCTAAAAATGGTCATGATTAAGCTTGTTAATTAATTGAATATGATTTATTTAATTAATTCTCCTAAAGTCATCTACATATAAATAAATTTAATTATTTATTTATATTGTTCATTTTTCTAATTCTGCTACCTTAATTAAATAAATAACTTTATTTAATTATTGGCATTTCCCATATTCTTCTTAATTAAATAAAATAATTTTTTTATAATTTATTTATATTTGATTATCACATCATTCCAAAGTTTGAATATTTAAATATTCAAATAATGGAATATTCCATTCACCCCATAATTAAATTAAATATTAAATATTTTATTTAATATTTTCCTCACTCTAATTTCATTTCTAAAACATAATTAAATATGATTTATTTAATTATGTGGGTTGCCATATCCATCTTCACTTCCAAATTCTAAACTCACCCTTCCAAATTCTTGACTCACTCTTCGAAATGGAAATTTCCCTTCGAAACTCAATGACAGAAATTGAAGGAAAAGGGAAACCTTCCATCTCCCTCTGCACTTTTGAAAATCTCCCACCGTCCATTCGAACAAGTTTAATTTGGGCCGTCGATCGAATCAGCCAATCGAATCCATTCGAAAACTCTATAAATGCCGGTGCAAATCCAAGCTTTGGTTACACACTACACACGTATACACCTACGCCTACCTACGCATTCATACGCATTTACATACGAAAACGCACAATCAATTTATGCAAATCACATCATTTTCAGCATCACAGCCATACTTTCATTTTAGCATAGCTTTGCATTTAGCATAATATGCATCTTAAAATCTCGTTCTTTAGCTATCCTTTTGTTGAGCTTGATCTGCTAATCTAAGAGCCACTAGAAATCAACAAAATGCTAGAGTTAGAGAGAGATAAGACGGTTTCGGGGAAGCTGCAACAATGGTTTGCTTATTTTGTTTATTTTTTAGTTTTTCCTGATTTAATGTCCTATTTATGTGTTTGAATTTCATTTAAATTGATCCAATATTTCACACACACACACAATGTATTTTTTTCATATTTTGACTATATTAAGGCTTTCATATTTAATTTCTTTTGTTGGTGTATTCATTTTTTTTCAAAAACCAATGTTTGGTATTTTTGCAAAAAAAAATTAACCGTTCATTGAAATTTCAATTAAATTTCATTTTTATAAACTAGACTCCATTCTACACATATTAAAAAAGAGTTTTTTGATTAGTTTTAAATTTTTTTAGTGGGAAGCACAATCAAATTTCTATTTTTCAGAATGTATCCACTTTGAAAATCAGTAAAAAATCATATATTCATTAAAAATTTAGTAGAAAAATTGGGGATAAAATACATATTTTTAGCTAATTTCTCACCAAAGTGGCTTTAAAAGTACTTAAAAAAAGTTAATATTTTAGAGGGCCATAACAAATGCTATGTTATAGTTTTTTGAAAAAAATAGGACCAATTTATGTGGCCCTCCTTTTTGAACCCCTTAATATTTACCATTTTAAAATAATTAGTAGTTTACAAAGTAGATTCAAAGCACTACGACCCTTGCTTTTGTTGCATCTTAAAATTTTGAGTGCAACTATCCTCAATTTCTCGTCCAAGGTCAATATTTCCTGATTTTAGAAAAAAAAGTGGCCACTTAAGACCCCTTTTTGGCCCCCCATCTTTGTGCACTTATTGTTAGGATAGGTGACATTAAAATTGCTATCCTAAGTTGATTTATGTGTCTCCGTGTTCTTTGAAAAGTGTTCTAAGGGACATGAGAGACAAAATAGTTATTATTTATTTTCCTATGACAAATTATAATTGCATTCAAGGAGGTGGACCCATTAAGGTGGCAGTTACAAAACATCCTGGGAGAATATTCCTCTTTGGCGTCCAAATTTCTAGGTTGGTACCACTTGATTGTGCATGTCCTTGTATGTTATTTGCCTGTTTTACATGCTCTTGCATGGTTGGGCACCCAGGTTTGCATGTTGGTGCATTCTCTTGGATAAATTCATTAGATCTATTAGAGAGTTATGGATCACCTAGGTTTGACCAATTCTAATTGGGTGTGGGTTAGGTACCCATGTGAAGGCTATGTGATAATTTAATATTATATTCCATGTTTATGGGCTATCCACTACGAGGGGAGTGGGTTTTTCTAGGTGGTTTTTCTTGTTGTTTTGGAATACCATTTGTGGTATTCTCTCCCAAAAACTTCTATATATATTGGAGCCTTGACATGGTGGTTTAGCATGAGTTATTTGCAGGTTGTTAGAGCGACAAAATACTGTCGTATTATAGAGAGGATTCTTGTATTGATGTACTTCCTTGAAGATTAATACAAACATTGAATCTCTTTAGGTGTGGAGTGTTTTCTTGTAAGGGTTTCTCCACATATATCATGTGTCACTTGTGTTGATGAATTGTGGTATTGCAGATTTTTCTTTCATTGTTGCAACTGTCAATCACTTAATCATTTTATGGTAATATTGTAAACATAATTTCAGATTTGCAATCACTTTAATAAGTTCATATTGTTGCAAGTTATACATTTATTTCCAACATTTGGTATTAGAGCTAATGGTTCTATTAAGAGAGGGATGCCTTTCTTTTGACTGTTGAAGGTTTTTTGGTTGCTATGGGAGCTTGTGCATTGTGGGTTTTACAGATTTGTAAAGAAGATTATAAACCATGGATTCTACCTCTCATCTAGATATTAAGAAGTTCAATGACACTAGCTATGAGATGTGGAAGTTGAAGATGGAGGATCTCCTTGAAGAGAGGGATTAGTGGTTGGTAGTTTCAAATGAAAAGAAATTAAAATCAATTCGTCTGATGAAGATTGGAAGAAAATAGAGAAGGAAAATGGAACCATTCAGTTGTTTCTTGTAGATTTCATCCTCTTGAATGTTTCAAAAGAAGCCATCACATAAAAAATGTGGAAGAGGATAGGTGATATCTATCTGAACTAAAAGTCTTACTAATAAGTTGTATCTTAGATATCACCCTTAAAGTCTTACTAATAAGTTGTATCTCAAAAGATGTTTGTATTCTTTGAAAATGAAGGATGGCGATTCTATTGCAGAACATTTAAATACTTTTAATATGATTATAAGTTAGCTTGCCTCTATAGATGTTAAGTTAGAAGTTAAGAAGATAAATGTATTTTGTTGCTTTCCTCTTTACCTAAATCTTTGGAAAATATAATTATTGCATAAGTAGTGGTGGTATAGAACTGAAGATGGATAGTCTTATTGTAATAATTCTTTCGAAAGAGATGAGGAGATAGTCCATGAATGTAGGCTCCCAAGATGCCTTGCATGTGCGATGAAGGTCCAAAGAAAAAGGGGGGGCTAAAGGGGACAAGAGAGAGACAAGTCTAAAGGACATTCTAAAACCACTGGGAAGAGAAGAGTAAAGTGTTGGAATTGTGGTAAGAGAGAGCATGTGAAGAATGAGTGTAGAAACAAGAAAAAGAGTTTGGATACTTCCACATAATAGTCTTCAAAATATGGTGATTCTGATGCTTTATTTATTTCTACTAACATTGTTAGTGATGATGCTTGGTTTATTGATTTAGGTTGCTCCTACCATATAACTCCTCACAAGGAGTGGTTTACTTCATATTCAGCTTATGATGGGGGAGAATTTTTCCTTGGTGATAATATCATGAAGAATATTTTTGGTAAGGGAAAGGTAAAGTTTTGTTTCAGTGATGGAAGGGTTAAAACTTTCAAGATCATGTTCTACATATTCTAGGACTTGCAAGAAATTTACTTTTAGTATCCAAGTTGAATGATACTAGAATGCATATGACATTTGACAAGTCTACTTGTAGGTTGGTAAGAGGGAGTTTGGTGATAGCTAAAGGATGTCAAATTGGGAATTTGTTTAGGCTTAATGTATCTACTTTTTATAATTCTACTAATGTAACTGACACTAAAATTGCATGTATGTTGTGGCACCATATATTGGGTCACATAAGTGAAAAAGGTATTAAGAATATTTTGAATCAAAAGTTGGTTGACGATATTTTTAATTATTCTGTTGGTAAAAATGATTTTTGTGAGCATTTTGTGTTTTGTAAGAAAAATAGATCATCTTTTCCTAAAGGGACTAATAAAGCTAAGATATTATTAGAGATCATTCATTCAGATTGTTTGGACTAGTGGATGTTAACTCTTTTAGAAAATCTTGATATTATGTTACTTACATTGATGATACATGTTAAGATACACCTACATTTATTTTATGCATGGAAAATGTAAAGTTTTCACTAAGTTTAAGGAATTTAAAGCCTTAGTTGAGAAGCAAATGGATTATCAGATAAGGGTGTTGAGATGTGATAGTGGGGGTGAATATTGTTCTAGGGAATTTGATGAGTTCTACAGGTATGTAGGTATTGTTTGAAAAAATACTACTCCTTATACACCTTAACAAAATGGGGTAGCAAAAAGAATGAACTGAACCTTGATGGAAAGATCTAGGAGCATATTGAGTGGTGCTAAAATTGATAGATGATTTTGGGCAGAAGCTGTAAGTATTGTATGTTGTTTGGTTAATAGATCTCCTTGTTCAACTCTTGTTAATAAAAATGCTTATGAAGTATGGATAGGTAGAAATCCTTCTATTTCACATTTAAGGGTCTTTGTTTGTGAGGATTTTGTTCATGTGTCTCAAGAGAAGTGTTCTAAGTTGGATCGAAAAGCACATAAATGCATATTTTTTGGTTATAGTGAGAATGTAAAAGGTTATAAGCTTTGGAATTCACTAACCCATAAAATGGTTTTCTCTAGAGATGTGATTTTCAAGGAGTTTACAACTTACTCAAATCAAGAACAACAAAAGGAGAAAGATAAGACAAAAATAGTGCACTTTGAGACAAATATTGAAAAATAGGAAGATGTACATGTGGAAGAACAACTAGATGGATTAGAGGATGGAGAAGAAGAAGAGGGTTTAGAGAGTTTAGATGATGTGTAGGATGAGTATGTAGAAGAACAAGAGAAGAAATAACCCCTTACTCCTACCATGAGAAGATCCACAAGGCAAACAAATTCAGATGACAGGTATAGTCCATCCAATTTCCATTGTGTATTTTCATGGTTGAGTAATGATGATGAACCTAGATCCTACAAGGAGGATCTTTCTTCATAATGTTAGTTTTAGCCCATAATTGAATATAAGTAGCAATACAAAAATAATGAACACAATAACACAACAAATACCCTGGGAAAACCCTCCTTCTTGAGGGAGAAAAACCCAACAACAATATATCACTTATATATTGAATGAATGAACAACAATTTGGTTACAATATGGCCAAACACAAGGACGATAATGGGTCCAAAAATAAGGCTGATCTGAAAATAATGCTTCTCTCTTAGAAGAAAATAAATGATCTCTTCTCTTGTATTGATCTCCTAGAAACAAGTGATCGATCTGTTGTGTGTGCGAATTCCTCCTTATGTGAACTTGTCTTAGATGAAAAATTGAATGAATGATGAGAGCATATTGCCTTCTATATATAAAAAATGTTGTGTCTTTTCATGAAGGGTCAGCTTACTTATTAACCAAGGTGTCACTTTATCAAGGTTGACCTCATTTAAAATAAATGACATAAATATTGAATTTGCGCCTTTGAATATTATTTGAATTTTTATTTAATATTGATTTTCTCAAGAACAAAAATTGAGGGAGAAAGAACTCTCGCCGCTACACATCAACACTCTCTCTTAGCTAGGGAGGTATCTTTCTCAATATCCATGTCATGGAGTCCCTAAACATGACACCTACAATGGCTACACTCATTTGTGGGAAGGGGCTCATCACAGAGTCACTCAACGTGATATCATCATGGAGTCACTCAACATGACATCCACCATGGCTACTCCCATGTGTGGAAAGAAACATGTGTACAAGTGCCCTTCATGGAGTCACTCAATGTACTTTCATCATGGAGTTTCTCAACATGACATCCACCATGGCTACTCCCAGAGGGTGGATAAACACAAGTACAAGGAAATCATCATAGAGTCTCTCAACGTGATGTTCTCATGGAGTCTCTTAATATGACATCCACCATGGATACTCCCAGAGGTTGGAAAGAACCACATCTCCATCTCAGAGATGGACAAGGGCTTTCACCTTAAATTTCTCCATCTCAGAGAAAATGCATTAACAAGGGCTTTCACCTCAAATTTCTTTGTCACAGAGAAAGATGCATTATAGAAAATCACAAAAGATCGTTGATGTTGAGTCTCCATATTAGCAAGGGTTTCATTCTCCAAAACTCCAAGCTTGTCTTGAAAATGCACAAACTTCACTCTGAAGAGAGGCTTGGTGAGAATATCAACTATTTGATCATCAATGCAAATATATCTCAACTGAATAGCTTTCCTCATTACCATATCTCTAATATGATGGTATTTAATCTCAACATGTTTTGTTCTGTCATGAAACACTGGATTGACATATAGCTTCACACAACTTTGATTGTCACAATGAATAACAGTCAGCTCCAATGATTGTCCAAACAATCCTGCAAGGAGCTTCCAAAGCCACATTGCTTCTTGAGCTGCTACACATGCTGCAATATATTTGGCCTCTGCAGTGCTTAGTGCCACTGAAGATTGCTTCCTGCTATACCAAGAATTCATCATAGACCTCAAGCTAAAGAAACATCCAGAGTTGCTCTTCCAATTAGCTACACTCCCTGCCCTATCAGAATCAGAATAACCTTGCAACTTTAGGTCTACACTGGAAGTATGTCTCAAGCCATATCCAACTGTGCCACACAAGTATCACAAGATATGCTTAGCTGCAACTAGATGAATTTTCCTTGGTTCACACATGAACTAACTGAGGGAACTCACTACATAGAAAATGTCTGGTCTAGTATTGACTAGATACATCAATGATCCAATAAACTACTTGTACATGGTAGGGTCTACCAGATCTGAACTAGCTACAGACTCACTTAACTTCTTCAGATTTTTTTCCATCGGTGTAGACATAAATTTGCAATCCATCATCCCAAATCTCTTCAATATTTCTATGGTATATTTACCTTGACTCAGAATAATCTCATTGGGTCTCAGCTGCCACACTTCCAATCCTAGAAAGTAATGCATAAAACCTAGATCCTTCATCTCAAATTCAGAAGCTAACTCCTTGCATTTGACAATGAGATATTGTGCTCCAGTAAGAAATAGATCATCAACATAAAGAACAAAGATTAAAGCCTCAGTATCAAATACCTTAAAGTAAATATTTGAAGCAACATCATTATTGGAGAAGCCCAAGCTCATTAAGTATCGATCAATCCTCTCATACCAAGCATGAGGATCCTGCTTAAGGCCATACAAAGCCTTCTTCAATCTACAAACATGAGATTCCTTCCCATGAATCACAAAGCCATTAGGTTGCTCAATGTATACTTCTTCAATTACACCATTAAGGAATGTTTCCTTCACATCCATCTGATGTAGCTTCCATCCCTTAGCTACTGTAATAGCAATAATAGTCCTGATGGATGTATAATGAGCAACCAGAGAAAATTTTTCTTCATAATCTATTCCTTCTTTCTGAGAGAATCCTCTAGCCACAAATCTAGCTTTGTACTTCTCAATGCTTCCATCAGCTGCATGCTTTATCTTGAAAATCCATTTAGAAGATACAATCGATTTCCCTTCAGGTCTTGGTAATAGATTGATATTCTTTAGTCATAGCATCTCTCCATACTTGCTGAATTGATGCTTCCTCAACACTGGAAGGCTCAAACTCAATGATATGACTCATTAATGCTACATAGCCAAGAAAAATCTGTGGTATTTTTCCTTCTTTGAATGTGCCTCTAGGAGTTGTAAACTTTTCTGCCTCTTGCATAGTTTTCCTAGCCCATAGAGGTCTCTTTTGACCTATGACAATATCTCTTGGCCCATCAGTTGGTTTGAAAGGGTCAACTGGATCAATATCCTCTTCTAGTTTAGTAGACTCCCTTTGAATCTCAGGAGTATGATCAACATCCATTTCTTGAGGAGTCTCCTAGTCTTCATCATCTATCTCCATGCATGAACCTTTAGATATTTTGAATGCAACATCTTCTTCAAAAGAGACATCCTTGTTGATCTCTATCTATTTCTATCTTGGAATGTAAATCTTGTAGGCTTTTGAAGATTCACTGTAACCCACAAATATTCCTTTCTTTCTAGATGGTTCTAACTTAGATCTCTTATCTTTAGGAACATGAATATAAATAGGACAACCAAAGATTCTCAAATGACTAACCTTAGGTTTCACACCTGTAAATGCTTCTTCAGGAGTCATATTTTCCAATATTCGATGAGGGCTCCGATTCTGAACATACACTGTAGTTCTGGATGCTTCTACCCAAATGAAGATTTGTAAGTCTTGATCATGGATCATAGCTTTGGCTGCCTCAACTATGGATCTATTCTTCCTTTCTGCAACTTTGTTTTGCTGGGGATTGTAATGAACACAAAACTCCCTCTTAATCCTTGTCTCAATACATAAGTTATGGAAGCCTCTAGTGGTGTATTATCCTCTGTTATCATATCTTAGAACCTTGATCCCTTTTCCAGACAAATGTTCTACTCGAGCCTTAAATTCTTTGAATTTATCAAGTAATTCTTTAGATTCCTTAGACTTCAAAAAATAAATCCAAGTCTTTCTAGAGTAGTCATCAATGAAAATTGCGTAATACCAAAAACCACTCAAGGATGCCATAGACATTAGACCACACAAATCAGAATGAACAAGATCTAGAATAAATTTTGATCTACTTTCACTACTATAAAAAGGGCCCTTAGTATTCTTACCCATTGCTAATCCTCTACAAGTACCATCATCTCCTGACTGAGTTTTGGAAGGCCAATATCCATTTTCTCCATGGATGGAAGAGCTCTGAAGTGAAGGTGAGCAAGTCTCCTATGCCATAGCTCACTTGAACTGGTGGAATCATCCATCAATGCTTGAATTGGACGAATGGAAAGTCTATATAGACTCTCTTGACAAAAACCAATCACTCGGGTTGTTTTGATGCTAGAGTTCTTTGGCCAAGCAAGAAATTTTCCCTCAAAAAATGTGACTTGATATCCTTTGTCCTCCAAAGCTGAAATTGATACAAGGTTCCTCTTGATACCTGGTACGAACAAGACATCACTCAAATGAAGAGGGATGCAAAAATCTAGGTGAAGAGAGGTGGTTGTAGCACCTTTCACTAAATAACAAGCATCATCTCTAATTATTACTTAAATGTTGGTTTCTCTTTCCACCAAATCTGAAAGATGCTCTCTATATCCTGTAATGTGCCGAGAAGTGCCACTATCAATCAACCATGTGCTACTATTGGTTGGAACATTGCTTGATAGACTAGAGATGAATAGAAATACACTTGAGTTATCTCTTGATTCCTTCTGAGGAGAGAATCATCCACATCCGCAATAGAAACATGTTGCTTCGGTCTTGTTGCACAATCTCTAGCATAGTGACCATATTTTTCACATTTGAAGCACTGAATATGGGAGAGATCCTTCTTCTTTGATTTAGGAGTAGCATCCAATTTCCTGTCTCTATTCCTCTTGAAATTTCCTTTTCTCCCTTCTCTTCCTTTCCTCTTTGAAGTTTGATCAACAAGAACATGATTGTATTTATTGTGAGAGCTTCAAACATTACCTCTCACTACCAACCTGGATTCCTCTTGAATGCAATCTACTCTAAGGAAATCAAACTTTGGTAGCTTAGATCTTCCACTAATACCTTGGATAAAAGGCTCCCAAGATTGAGGAAGATGGTTAAGTGCCAACCAGAGTAAGTCTCTATCTTCAACTATATCTCCATTGGCATATAGTTGATCCAACTTCGTGATCTTCATGAAGAAGGAGATGCATGAATATCCTTTATCCATCTTGATGTGATGAAGTTGTTTCCTCAAAACAAGAGCTCTGCTAGTGTTATTGATCTCATACAATCTAGGCTCCAAAGTCTTGAACATCTCTCTAGCTGTCTTCAACTTGGAGATGATAGGCACAAGGTGATCCTTCACAAAATCAATCAATATATTCTTGACCTTTGTTCCATTCTTCCCCCATTGTGTTTTCTTAGTCTCATCGAAAGGCTCAGGCACCTCGCTCTCCACGAACTTGAGAATATAATTTTCTTCCAATGCAATAAAAACTCTAAACTTCTAAGAGGTGAAGTTGTAGGCACCATCAAGTATATCTTCAACCTTGAGACCATTCACCATTTTTGAAGCTAAGATAAACATCCTAAGATGAGAAGAAGAGAAGAAGATTACACATCTTATACAAATCTGATCATGATCTTGCTTAAACCCGCTCTGATACCATGTTAGTTTTAGCCCAAAATTAAATATAAGTAGCAATACAAAAATAATGAACACAATAACACAACAAATACCCTGGGAATACCCTCCTTCTTGAGGGAGAAAAACCCAACAAATATATATCACTTATATATTGAATGAATGAACAATTTTCTTACAATATGGCCAAACACAAGGCCGATCTAGAAATAATGCTTCTCTCTTAGAAGAAAATAAATGATGTCTTATCTTGTATTGATCTCCTAGAAGCAAGTGATCGATTTTCTATGTATGCAAATTCCTCCTTATGCGAACTTGTCTTAGATGAAAAATTAAATGAATGATGAGAGAAAATTTCCTTCTATATATACAAAATGTTGTGTCTTTTCATGAAGGGTTAGCTTGCTTATTAACCAAGGCGTCACTTTATCAAGGTTGGCCTCATTTAAAATAAATGATATAAATATTAAATCGGCACCTTTAAATATTATTTGAATTTTTATTTAATATTTATTTTCTTAAGAACAAAAATCAACGGAGAAAGAACTCCTACCGCTACACATCAACACATAAGAGAGTGAGTCTTGGATGTAGGCCATGCAAGAGGAGATGATGGCTTTTGATAGTTGTGATACCTAGGATCTTGTGAGTTTTCCCAAAGAAAGGAAGCTCATTGGTTTCAAGTGGGTATTTAAAAAGAAATTTGGAGTAGATGATCAGTTAGAATGGTACAAGGCCAAATTGGTGGCCAAGGGCTACTCCTAGAGAGAGAGAGTTGATTTCAAAATTTTTTTCTCTCTTATTGCTAAGTTAACTTCTATTAGATTCCTATTATCTATTGTTGTTGATTATGGTTTTGAAATATAGAAAAGGGATGTTAAAACCATTTTCTTGCATGCGGATCATGAGGAAGAGATTTATATGTGACAACCTAATTTAGTTTTTTTGTGAATGAAAAATAACACTTGGTTTGCAAGTTAAAGAGATCTTTTATGGATTGAAACAGTCACCCAGGATGTGGTACCAGAAGTTTGATGTCTTTGCATTGAAGTTGGGTTTTGTTAGAAGTGAGGAGGATCATTGTGTTTACATTAAGGTTATTGATTATTAGATTCTAATCATTTTCTTGTACAGGTATGTGCAGGATCATCATGGAAAAAACAGGCCCTTAAGTGGCAAAAAATTCAAAAAAATCAGAGTTAGGAAACTTGACGTAAAAATTTGAATAAGTTATCTATATTATTTCAAAAACATGTAAGAATAGAATTTGTAGAAAATTATATGTAGTTTCTAAACCACTAGGTTTATTTTAGAAAAAAATTCTATTTGGTGAAAATTTGAAATTTTAATGCAAGAGTTAAAAATAAGTAGGTGTCCTTCTCACCTCACCCACCACAAGAAAATGATAATATTTTTAATAAGATTTTAGATATAGGTAGAGGACCTATGTCCCAATGTGATGCATATTTTGTAATTTTTTCAAGTAAATAATTAATTATGATTTTTATAACTTTTAAAAATAATAAAAACTCATCATGTCCCACCAATCTTAACTTGGTCAAAACTTCATGAAATTTATTTTTTAAAAATATTATAGTATGCAAAGCATAAATTGTGACACATGTTTTGGATTCAAAAACTGTGATACCGTTTGAAAGCTATAGATGTTTTTCAATCAGCCTATCAATTAGGACTTTAGTGGTAATTCAAATAGAAAATGAATAATAAATATTTATTAATTCAAAGTAAAGCATAATTTATATTGGTGGAAAGCTGAGAATCTCCTTTAAAAACCCTTTTCGTTTCATCAATTTTGAGTAAAAAAAGGTCATCAGCCACATACCCTACACATACCCATCATATCACCACTTTTTGCCCCATCATGATCCTGCACATACCCGTACGTTGATGACATGTTTTTTATGGGTAACAACAAGGTGATGATTAAGGAGCTTAAGACTCATCTTTTTGGCACATTTGATATGAAGGATTTAGGGGCTAGAAAAAGAGATCGGGTTGACATAAATATTTGGTTAAGTCAGAATAAGTATGTTGATACTATTTTATAGAGGTTTAATATGCATGATTGTAAACCAATAAATATTCCATTTTAGTTGGTACTAAGTTGAGTTTAGACATGTGTATTAATTTTGATGATGATTTTGAGAAGATGCCTAATGTTCCTTATGCTGGTTTTGTTGGTAGTTTGATGTATGTAATGGTTTTCATTAGACTAGATATAGCCCAAGAAGTGGGAGTTTTGAGTAGGTTTATGTCAAACCCTGGTAGAGAGCATTAGAATTTTGTTAAGAGGGTGTTTAGATATTTGCATGGTACTTAAGATTATTGTTTGGTTTATCATGGTACTGATGATGTGGAAAAGTCATTAGATGTACATGGTTTTGTTGATGTAGGTTGGGTAGGTGACTTGGATAGTTGAAGGTCCACTAGTGGCTATGTTTTTACTTTGTTTGGAGGTGCAGTGAGTTGGATGAGTAAGAGATAGCCTACAATTGTATTGTCCACCATCAAAGTAGAGTATATCCAACAACTACACATGCTTCTAAGGAGGCAGGTTGGCTACAAAGACTTGGTAATGACATTAGTTTTGATTAAAGGATAGGGTAAGTGCACCAAAATGGTTCCCAAAAAGGGGGCTTAAGTGGTCACTCTTTTTTTTTTTTTTTCTGAAATTAGGAAATAATGACCTTGGACGTGAAATTGAGGATAGTTACACTCAAAATTTTGAGATGGAACAAAAACAAGGATAGAAGTGCTCTGAGTCTACTTTCTAAACTACTAATTTATTTTGAAAATGGTTGAGATTAAGGGGTTCAAAAAAGGGACATACACAAATTGGTTCTATTTTTGTCAGAAAAACATAATATAGCAACTCTTGTATGACCTGAGCATAGTGAAATTTTTGTAGTATTTTTAAAATTGCTACTGTCAAAAGTTAGCTAATATTATCTAGTTGATGCACAATTTTTTTGATAATTTTTTCATGAATATTTTATTTTTTACTAATTTTCTAGTGGGCACTTTCTAAAAAGTAGAATTTTGGCCATGCTCCCCCTACAAATTTTGGAAAGTAATAGATTTATTTTTATTTTAATTTTTTAAAATTTCTAGAATGGAGTCTAGTTTCTAAAAATGTAATTTATTTGA
>VDFB02270651.1:446007487-446098741 GCA_007258455.2 Sequoia sempervirens
ATACAACTTGCTAATTATTGAAATTTGACCTCCTGATTACTAAAATTTAACATGCTCATTACTAAAATTTGATTATCTGAAAAATTATAAGATCTTCCAAAAACTAGAATTTGCATTATAACTCCTAGAGATTTGAAACCACTCTTAAATATTAGATACTATATACATGAAACATAACTTAAAGCATAAGAAATTAAATGTTCATATTTAAATGTCAAATTATACTTCTATTTATTTCATGTATATAGTTTCATTGAAAGATAAGAAGAAAGAGAAAAAAGAGGAGAAAGAAAAATTGTTAATGCAAAATAAAACACAAGCATGTTATTATGTGCTTGTGTTTTGTGAAAGCATTCACATAACATGAGCCCATTATAACATGCTTGTATTTTGTGAAAGCATTCACATAACGTGAGTGTGTTATAACACATATTTTTTGAAATTCAAAACATAATGTGAGTATGCTATAACACACTCACATTTTGTCTTGGTAATGACCAAGCCTAGGCTCGATCACTGCCAACCCATAACACAAGCATGTTTTGTTATATGATCTTTACATATCAATTCATAACATGATCTTTACAAGATCATCAATCAAATCACTTTTCTATATATGTTCTTGTAATATTTCCTTTCTTGTAGAGGTATGCAAAATATCACCAAGATGTAATTTGTGAAGGGGATACGTGTTAGATAGATCTATCTAGCCTTCATGAGTGGGGATATGTAGAAGTTGAGGAGTTATTACCAGTTAAAACTGCATCTACAAGGACAATAGGTCTTTGAGCAAGATTGGAGATGAGGAACTTTGATATTTACCTATAGAAGCATCCTCTCCTTTGTATCTTGAATAATCTTAGGATTATCTTCATTCATCCTTTCATTACTTTCAGAGTTCTACAAAGGAGCAACATTATTTTCCAAATGAGGGACAATAGCCTTACTTGGTTATGTGCCTTGGGTACTACTATTTTTCACTGGAGGAGTAGTCTCATTCTTTTTTTCATCACCAATAGCCATATTGCCCTCAAAAATTGATAGATCAATGTCCTAAGTGGACACATCAAGAATAACTTACAGGATAGTGTCATCTGAAGAAGCATGGTCCATGCTCATATTCATTTCCTCAAGGATCTTGGTTGTCTTCTCTTCAGATCATTTTTCCTCTTCCTTTTCTATCTCCATTCTAGAGAAAATTTGCACTTTTTGTACACCTAAGATGCCTTCTTCTTTATGCTATCCATAGGGTACTTTCATATCTTTCAGACTAGATGTATCTTCTATATTTTTATTTTCCAGAGGATCTTGTGATGCACCATCAACATTAGCTTGCATCTCATCAATGATTTTCTTTGTAGTGACTTTAGTTTCATTTTTAATTTTCTTTTGTATATCCTCATCTAGGCTCATTAAAAGATCTATTCTTCTCTTGTTTTGAAGCTCTTTTTGCTTGTCTTCTCACAATATTTTGTTTCTCTTCCTACGAGATAGAGATCCCAGACATATCAATTTCATATTGTTTCATTTCTTCATCATACTTTATGGCTCCATCTCCTCTTTGTCTTAATGCCTTGGCAAGGCTATCTAGAGATTTATTGACAATTTCATTGAAAGAAATGTTTTGCATCAACATATACTCAATGATAGCATTTTCAATTTTCCTTTTATCTCCTCAAGGAACATCCAGATGTAGCATCATTGTTTCATTTAGTAAATCATTCTCCACAATTCTATTTAGAATTGCACTAAAGTCTAGGGGGTCATGTGTGACCGAAGGAGCCTTCTCATTCTTTTCTTTAGCAATTCCTTTGCCTTTCATTTTTTTTAGGGATATATCTTCTTCTTTTCTTTGAATTGCACTTTTCTCTCTTTTCTTTGAGATAGAATATTCTACATCTTCTTCTCCAATTTCCTCAATATGATTTGATTCTTTCCCATTTGATTTTTCTACTTTTTCCTTTTTTAGGCTTGGCCTTTCTCTTCGAAGTGATTTGAGATGTGTATTTTCTTTTACTGTCAGAATTGTTTGAGTGGATTTAGTAGGTAGTCGAGCAAATGTGAAAATAGTAGAGGTTCTACCTGATATTCTTGTATTGGATTACATTCTAGAAGAGCATATTTGACATTATAAGCCACCACAGGATCATTAGATGTACCTGTAGACACCTAAATTTGCACACTTAATTTATCCAAATTTCTATCCCTTCATCTAAGCATCCCTATTTTCATTAATTAAGTAATATCGCTATTATTTAATTAATATCCTTACCTCGCTAATGTCTAAGGTACGCATTTAATAAATAAATACCTTATCTCTTTAACTCATTATCAAATGAATTAAATAAATATGACATTTATTTCACTCCTTCACATGTCACATCCCTTCTAATCCTACTATTCTCCTGTCTCATCATTAGAGATGTGCACATGCCTAATACTTGATTAGGATGTGTCACATCCTCCAACTTTTGCAAGTGCTCTAATCTCTCTTAGCCACCTAACCTTCCTTTAATCTTTCATTAACTAGCCTAATCAACCTCTCAAGGAAATTTTAATTTCTTTTATCCTTCCAAGGAATATAAAATTCATTTTTCTCTTCCCCATGTGATCTTTGACTTGTCACATCAAGTCACATGTGAACTCTTCCCCTTTTCCCATGCAACTTCTAGAATCTTTGACTTGTCACATCAAGTCACATGTGACAAGTACTTACCTTTTTAGGCACCTTGTCTTAACCAAGGTACTTTCTACCTCTCCCTTTGGAACCTTGTCTTATCCACAAAATTCCCCAATCATGTGAATTTTAAATTTACTTTTTATTCCTCCAAGGAATCTTCTCATCTCCCACTTCTCAAGGTACATGTCCTTCTTCCACATCATGTACTCTCCTTCCACCTCACCTACACATCATCATTTCCAAGCCACTTCACATGCCACATGTCAAGATGTGAGGGCTTGTGAGTCCTCAACTCACCATAGCCCTACATCTTGACCTTGTTGGCTTAATCTCAATTGTCTATTTCTCTAGAGAATTCAAAAATTTCTATGAATACCCCTTTTTTTCCCTCATTTTGAGAGATTGTGTCTAACAAAATCTTGCAAAATCACACTTGAACCATACTAGCTAGAATTTTATTTCTTGTATACACCATAGCAGTCCCATCTGTTTTTCTATCCATATTGTATTTTCTCAATCATACCTCTTTTTTCCATCAAGAGGAGCATGGAGACAATCATACAACCAGACAACTCAACAAGGTAAAATGTTCCATTTTGTTTTGTTAAGCTTAATCATTTGCCCAATCTTGAGGTGTAGGGTGTTAATCTTTGTTTTCTTGCACTCTTTTGTTTGTTGCTCGTTTTTTAACCCATATTTTCACCCGTTCACATGTGACAAGTGCTTACCTTTTTAGGCACCTTGTCTTATCCAAGGTACTTTCTACCTCTCCCTTTGGAACCTTGTCTTATCCACAAGATTCCCCAATCATGTGAATTTTAAATTCACTTTTTATTCCTCCAAGGAATATTCTCATCTCCCAATGTACTTTCAAGATACATGTCCTTCCTCCACATCATGTACTCCCCTTCCACCTCACCTACACATAATTTTTTTCAAGCCACTTCACATGCCACATGTCAAGATGTGAGGGCTTGTGAGTTCTCAACTCACCATAGCCCTGCATCTTGGCTTTGTTGGTTTAATCTCAATCATCCATTTCTCTACATAACTCAAAATTCTCTATAAATACTCCCTCTTTTCCCTCATTTTGGAGGAGATCATTTTCTTAACCAAACTCTTGAAATAATTACACTTGAACCATACTTAGCTAGAATTTCCATTTCCTTGCATACACCATAGCAGTCTCATCTATTTTCCATCCATATTGCATCTCAATCATACCTCTTTTTCCATCAAGAGGAGCATATATCACGTCAACAATCAAGGGCCAACCAAAAGACAACTCAACAAGATGCAGGTTGCAGAGGAGTGGGCCCAACCTAGCAAAGGGATGAACCTGACCTCGAGGGGAAAACCTGACCTGATAGACAGGCAAAATTGACCTCCAAAGGCAGACCTGAACTTGCCCAGGGGTGAACCTGCACTCCAAAGACTCTAGAAACTAAAAAATTGCAATTTCTTTTATAGAGGGGAAAACCTAACCTTGAGGGGTAGACTTGACCTGACAGACATGTGGACCTAGCCTCCAAAGGCAGACCCGACCTTTCCCAGGGGTGGACCTACCCTCCATAGACTCCAAAAACTAAAATTTGTAGTTTTTTCAATGAGGGGCGGACCTGACCTATTCCATGGGTGGACCTTCCCTCTTCTAGGGGCAGACCTGACCCAACAGAGGGGTAGACCTGACCCAACAGAGGGGCAGACCTAACCTGAACAACTTTTTTAGGTCAAAATTAAATTTTAAGCATGTTTTTTGGCTATTTTAAGTGTTTTTGACCTCCTAATGTGTCTTGTTTGTGCCTATGCAAGCGTCTAATCAACATCTGGCAAGGAACAAGGAGAAAAATCACTAACAAATTTTCCTTGCAGGGTTATCTATTTATCAATTGTTGCTTGTTGTTTTTAGATAACTTAGGCACATAGATTAATTAGGGTAAGTCAATTAACCTTGTGTATCATGTTTTCGGTAAGCTATTTGACATATCCAATCCCCTTGTGCCATTTGGCAATCCTAGGTGATGAGAAATCATAGCTTACCAAGTCTTTATGTCTCCCTGTTTTCTTTTTATTAGGGAACCTGCTTGGGGATTTCATCACCCCAAGGGATGATCTCGACCACGAGTATCGATGGGGTATATAAAGGGGGGAGAGCCAAATTTGTACCCCAATCCAACCACGTTGTAATGGGCGAAGCGTCGAGAAGACGTGAAGAGTTGGTCTGAGCCTCTAGTATCTTGCTAAGGTTCCTGACTCACGCTTGTAACGGGTTGGTGTTCACAGTTTGGGCATCATGTACCGAGTGTATATCAAGGAATCCTTAGCAACCATGTTCATCCTAAATTAGAAGACTTTGTTGGCCATATCCCATTCTACTAGTCTTAGGATTGTCCTACTTGAACTATTTTCTTTGTGTGAAACGAGTAATTCTTTGTTCAGTTGAGTCAGCCTTATCCTTTGATTCATGCTTAATGTGTTTTTGGGTCCTTTGCCTTAGTCTTCTTTTCAAAAATCAAGTTTAGACCAATCTATGTGTGGACCTGTCCTCTAGGGGTGGACTTGACCTGTTCCACGGGTAGACCTGACCCTTGAACCAGCCCCTTTTCAGCCTGCTTTAGTCAATTTTGACCAACTTTTGTCAGACAGGCATAATTGACCTCTAGGGGTGGACTTGACCTCTTTGAGGAGCATACCTAACCCTTGATCAGTCAATTTTATCATCCATTTCATCATTCTGAACCCCCATTTCATCATTTCAAACTCTCATTTTGTCATTCCGAGTCATTTTTTACTCATTACGAGTAGTTGTTCAGCTATGCTGATCATTCATTTACTTGTTTTGAGTAACTGTTCCCCCATTTCAAACCTTCTTCTATCATTTTGAACTCTCATTCTACCATTCCAATCATTCATTTACTCATTCCAAGTAAACAATCACCCATTTCAAACCTTCGTCTATCATTTCAAACTCTCGTTATGCCATTCCGATCTTTCATTTACTCATTTCAAGTAAATGTTCACCCATTTCACACCTCCTTTCCTCATTTTGAACTCTTGTTCTATCATTCTGAACATTCATTTACTTGTTTCGAGTAAACATTCACCCATTTCAAACCTTCGTCTATCGTCTTGAACTCTCGTTCTGCCATTTCGATCATTCATTTACTTGTTTCGAGTGAACATTCATCCATTTCACACCCTATTTCATCATTCCAAACTCCCATTCAATCGTTCCAATCATTCATTTACTCATTTCGAGTAAACATTTAACCATTTCGAACCTCCTTCTATCATTTTGAACTCACGTTTTGTCATCCTAATCATTCATTTACTCGTTTTGAGTAAACATTCATCCATTTCGAACCTATATCTCCTCATTCTGAGAGTCCTTCGTCCATTTCGAGTCACCCTTTACTCGTTCCAATTACTCATTCATCCATTCTGATTACTCATTTATCCATTTTGAGCACTCATTCTCTCATTTTGAATACTCGTTCGTCTGTTTCAAACCTTCCTCCCCTCATTGTGAGAGTCATTTATCCGTTTCGAGCACTTCTCCATCCATTCCAAGCATCCATCTTCGTGTTTCATGCATCCGAACAGCTATTTTTTGACCATTTTTCACCCAAGGGAGAACCTTCCCATCTAGGGGCAGACCTGCCCTCTAGGGGCATAATTGACCTTTTCCAGGGGTGGACCTGCCCATCCAGTGGCGGACCTGTGATCCCAGGGGCGAACCTGCCTAGCCAGGGGTAGACCTGCCCTCCAGGGGCAGACCTGACCTCCTCTAGGGGTGGACCTGATCTCCTCCAGGGGTGGACTTGACCTCCTCTAGGGGAAAACCTGACCTCCTCCAGGGGTGGACCCACCCTTTAAACAACATTTTCCACCCTCCGTTCAATCATTTTGAGCACCCATTTGCCCGTCATCAACACTTTTCCATAAGTCATTGTTTCATCACCAAAATCACATAAGTGCTAATTATAACATCATTAGATTCCATATCCATCATCAAATCATCCATCCCAATCACCTAGACTTTGTTTTGAGGGTTTTGATTT
This sequence comes from Sequoia sempervirens, assembly GCA_007258455.2. Taxonomy (NCBI): domain Eukaryota; kingdom Viridiplantae; phylum Streptophyta; class Pinopsida; order Cupressales; family Cupressaceae; genus Sequoia; species Sequoia sempervirens. The sequence continues at coordinate 446,014,229 of VDFB02270651.1, forward strand.
TTATGCAGAAACTTTCAGAGGCCATAACTTTTGACTCGGGTGTTTGTTTGGGCTGAAATTTTATGGGTGGTTTCATTATGAGTTGGAATGTGGATTCTCAACCAACTTTAAGTCGGTTGGACCACATTTCACCAAATTTTTGAGGCCTCAAACTTTCATCTTGACCCTCAAAATTGAAATTTAGTGTTTTTTTCAATTTTTGAAAAATCTTTTTCATTAATAACTCAGAATGCATATCTCAGATTTGGGATATTAGTTAGTAATTCTACCTATCTTATTTTTGGATTTTTTTGGGAAAAGACTGGACTCTCAATGGTATGTCTGTGAAGTTTCCTAAAATGGAAAAATTTGATAATTTTTGAAAACTGCCAAATCTAGTAAAAATCTGATTGTCAACACCTTGCGTCATCTAGTTAAAACCCCTGAACTTGGTTTAGAATCAATCCTATCATGTCCTCTAATCCAATCCCAATCTGAACTTTGGTCCATCAATAGTCTCGCAAGATCATTCATCTATCATCTGAATCACATAGAGAGCATCTCTAGGTTAGGTATCAAATCATCGTTTTCCCCATTGAAATCCCCTAAACTTCATCTTGAGTTATTATCCAAATTGACCTAAGTGTCTGATCTGATCATCATCATCAACATCTACTTAGGATTGTCATTTGTCTTGAGTCATTCAATCATCGTCATCAACCCAATCAATTCATTTTCAATCTCAAAGTGGATTCGGTGTCACAATCATCCATTTATCCTTTAATCCAATCAATCAGTATCCTACATCACCTAGGGTAATCTCTAAACGGGGTTTAAAGTCCCTTTCGTCATTCTATCTGATCCATTAGTCAATCTTATCAATCATCGATCGATCTTATCCAATCTAATCCAATCGCATCCTTATCCAATCACCTTCGACCCAATTAATCTACTTCCATCTCAAAGAAAATTTGGTGTTGAGGTCGTCCTTTGGTAATCAAATCCGATCATCAAAATCAATCCCATCGCATCATCCAATCATCCTAATCCGAGCTTTAAATCCAATCCCGATCTAAGCTTAACCTAAATCCCGATTTGAGCTTTACTCCATTCCCATCCAAAATCTTTGATCCATCCTCTTTATCCTTTCATCATCATGAATCCTTATCCTCCATCAATAGTAGTCAAGGGAAACCCTAATTGTGTCGACAATGATAATGAAAGTCTTGTCGATCAAGAAGAATATGACATAGATCCCCTTGACACTATCATTGCTAGTAAGCTTTCTCCATCCTCTTTCCAAAATCCAATCACCCTTTTGGGTTATCCCATTATGTCTTCATCCATGCCTAATCATGCTCCCTATGCTACCTTTGACAAGGGATATCCATCATATCCTTCATCTACATCATCCTCTTATCCTAGTCTGCGATCACAATACCCCTATATTAATCCCCCGTCCACATCCTTCTATCTCAATCCTTCATCCGCATATACCCACTACCCTAATCTTCCATAGAAATCTTCTCACCCTAATCCTACATTCACACCTTCCTATCCTAATCCAACATCCACATCAACTTATCCTAATCTAACATCCACATCTTCTTATCCTAATCTGACATCCACATTTCCCTATCTCAATCCGCCATCTCAATCTTCCCATCCTAATCCAGCATCCTAATACCCTTACTACAATCCACCACCAGCATCCTCATGTCCTAATTCTCCATTCCAATACCCCTATCTTAACCCTTCATCTAATCTTAATCTCCCATCTATTCCTAGTCATGCTTCAAATCCCATTCCCCCATCTAATCCTCGTCCACCAATCCCTAGTCCTAATTCCCCACTAATCCATAATCCCTCATCCACTCCTACTATGCCATCTCAACCTAGAGTATTCAAGTTTCTCACTCTAGATGTTCTCCAAGGACTTATAGAAAAGAAGACATCTCCCACTCCACACCTTGAGGTTGTGGAATCATTCCATCCCAACCCATCATCCACGATCATTAGTGATGAGACCCTTCCCCACTGAACACCTATCATTGATGATACCACTCCTAGCACCACTCAAACTATTGAAACCATCACATCCTCTAAATCCACTGAGCCCCCATCTTCTACCATCACATCTACTGAATCCAATCAACACCCACCTCCTACTCTGATAGTCGTCAAACCCATCGATGACACCCAAATCCAATCCACTTCTCCCACTCCTAGTGTCACTAAAATCCATTCCCATGAATTTTTTGAGTCCCCCATCCCTCCATCTTCCCCATTTGAGGAGTCCTACCACGACTCCATTATCATGCCTCCTACACATGATGAGTCATGCCAAGAGCCTGATCCAAAGCATGCCAACATATCCCCTTCTCCAGATCAAGATCCTACCATCCCATCTAGTCCACCTCAAGATCACAGTCCCCCATCCATTCCATTCCATGATCCCCTTGTCATTCAAGATTCCACCACTCCATCTCCATCTCCATCGCATGATCCCACTACCACAAATCCAGATCCTATCATATTGCCTAATCTCTCTCTTGAATCCTTATTGCTCACTCATCCTAATTCAAATGCTTCTATCCCATCATCTCCCTCTCATGATCCTCCATCGTCACCTAAACCTACTATCCCCACACCACTTGTATATCCCCTTGGTACCCTCACATTCTTCCATGGTGGTCTCCTTGCAGAAGAAAAACACAGTGTATATACCACCTATCATCCTCCGCCTAATAATGGACTCGCATCATGTTTTTATAATAACAGTAATCCTATCATGGATCGAATTCTCAAGAACATGAACTATCAAGGAAAAGGTTTAGGCCTTCATGAGAAAGGTATTTTAGAGCCCATCCAGGTCACAAAACAAATCTGTATGCAAGGTCTTGGACCTATTTCCCAAGACTCACAATCTAAAGATTTTGGTACAACATCTAGACATCCTCAATGAGCCTCTTTCAAAAGAAATATAGGCTCTTCCCATCGCTCCACCAGACCATATGCTGCCATCCCTCCTCCTCCCTCGTATCACCTCAAAACAACCATCCATATTCCTCCCTCATCTACTCCATCCATTTTGGGTCCTTATGTCCTTCCACCCACTACATATGTTTTGGACCCTTATACCCCAAAATCACCTCCTCTATCTCATCCTATTCATCCATTCATCACATATCCATGTCATCCATCATAAACATCCCTCTCACATGTCCCCTAATCAGGATCAACAAAGGCACATACCTACACATCCTCCATCTACACATAATCCTCATAATCCTACCTCTATTGCTCCACATCATCCTCCTCGCCTCCATCCCATTTCTATCAAAAGCACTTTGGATGTTAAAGAAAAAATGCATAAATACAAACATCTGCATAAATCTAAAGCTCCCCATGTCCCCTCTAAAAGACATGGTGAAGAAAAGAAAAATCTAAGTCCAAATAAAATCAATAGGCCACAAAGGCCCACCAAAGCAAAGATCAAAACCATGTGGATCCCAAAGAAAAAAGATGCAATGCCTTCAAATGAAAAATTTGTAACCACATCCAACATTGCTCATCCAAAAGCTAATCATTTTCATCCACCCTCTCCTAAGTCTGTTTTGGGTCCCTATGTCCCAAAATTCACTATTCCATCTCCTCCATTATCTCCACATTCTCCATCCATTAATCCTCTTATCTTTTCACATCCACCACCACATGTGCCAATGTTGGTATTGAACACATCTCCCCATCACATATCCACCCCATCATTCCATCCATACACTTTCCAACATCCCACCCATTATCCCACATATCTCCCCTCTCAAATCCCTCTAATTCATCCTCTTGCATAATCCATTTCTCCTAATAAGGTTGTACCAACATCCAACAGTCGATTCGAACATAAGCTCTTAATACCTCGTATGGAACTTTATGCTTGAGTCCTTCATCCATATCCTTATCATGTATCTCCTAAATACCCTTATCCACATCCCTATCTTTATTTATCCCCATCCACATTCTATCCAAAAAATTCAAACAGGCCAAAAAATTAAAAAAAATCAAAAAAATTGAAAAAATAAAAAAAATCAAAAAATAAAATATTAAAGAAAAATAATGCATCCAATGGTGAAAACTTGGAAAACAAGTTCCTTGGATAAGTACCATGATGAAAACCTAGAAAATAGGCATCATGCGTAAATCCCCCATCTAGTTTCCTTCCACACTTGGGGGCAACTGCATCCCCTTCAACCATCTCCTCCATCCTACCTATCTTCCACATGCTGCCATCATATCCCATTTATCTCCAAATCCATCTATCCTCCTTGTAATCTTGATATTGATAGGGGAAAACATATAAACATACTTTGGACACCTCTTGGCATACATTCCCCTCATCCACACACTAACCTAATCCTTATTAGCATTTTTCTACCTTCCTTGTCCATCCATCATGCTACCATTAATCTCCCTTCCTTATCCAGGCATCCTATCCATATCCGTATCACTCCCTTATTTTTCCCATCATACCATCTTCCATCCCTCATGCCTCACTTTATATGACACATCTAGAGTGGGGCATCTTCTTCCTTTGTGACATAAGTCCTTGGAGACATCATTCATCCAAAAAATCCCTATCACCTTCCCATCCTTATCTTCATACCTATTCTTATATCCTTACCAATCCAAGCAATCATTTTCATCTCCCTATCCTTATCCCCCTCTCCATCCATCATAGCATCCCTTCCATCTCCTCATCCTTATCTTCCTATCTATTCACCTCTATCCTCGTCCCATCTTGCACTCCCTTGTCATTGATATCTAGCTATAGGCTACTCCCCACACAACCCAATTCCATCTATCTCATCACACATCTTATCCATCTCCTATCCTTTCTCATCATTCATCTATTTGTCATATCATCCTCCCAATTCATTTTGATGATTTCGATAACTATCCCATCCCTGAGCTTCATGCAATCATCATCATCCTATCCAATCCACTAGGTCTATACCATCCCATCGTCTCCATCTCATCATTTTCTCCCCTTCTCAGGGTTATCTTCTCATCATCCTTTATCCATCATTTTTCTTTGGCCTTTTTTTGAACTTCATTGCCCCTATGCTTTCATGTACACAAGGTCAATCATTTGATCTGCCCTCGGGGCTCTTCTATCATCTATCATCGGTCTTTCTACTCTATCTATCTGCTCCTTTATCACCTATCATCAGCCTTTCTTCTTTTGTCTATCCAGTCTTTGTCATCCATCATCAATCTTCATCATCCTCTTTCCACTTTATCCATGGTCAGTCGTCAACCTTTTATCGAACTACGAGGGCTCTGTGCTTTCATGTAGGCAAGACTAATCTTTCATCGGCCCCCGAGCCCCTAGGTCACTAGGATGTGTCAGTCTCCTGTCTTGTGTCATGTCTCTTGTGTCATGTCATCAAGCTATGCCCTTATCTAGCTGGTTCTTAATAAAAAATATCCTCTTGTATCATCAGATCCAATCGGTTCTGAATATCTTGTGTCATATTGATCTTTCAATTTAGTATCCATCATCAAACTCAATAGAATGCATCCTTCCTAACAAACCTCATTAATCCCATCCATCCCCTTGATCCTATGGCAAAGGACATTTGAAATTGATTGCGATATTTTGATGCTTTTGGATTTTTTTATCACTTGAGCTCCCTATCATCACTTGTCATGGTTGTCTTGATCCAATATCTCATGGTGTGCTTTGACTAGTCAACATAGGGGCGTATCTTGATCTTTTCTTTGTTGTTGTCTTCTCGGTTGTCCCATGTAGTACCCACCAAGATCCCTGAGGTCTTGTTTTATGCTGTGGCATCCTTGTGTGCTTGTGGTTATCCCAATACCTAGCCTGACCAAGGTCATCGTGACTTTGGGGTTTTGGGATAGCCTTCTTGTTTGATGTGTTTGTTTCATGCATTAGACACTAATCTGCCTTGGTCCTTTATACCTTGGTGTATCGTTTCTTCTACTATAGCAAAAATTTGTTCTCCTAAAGATGGAAAATTGCATTTGGATTGCATTTCATCTCCATCCTCTCATCTATCAAAATCCCCCCATCCATTGATCCTTCATCACTTTCCCCTCCCAATCTCCTGCAACCTTCTCATCCTTTCTTACCCATCACTTTGCATCATCTTCCTCATATACCCTTTGCATCATCTTCATCGTATACCCCTTGCATCATCTCCTCCATTTCAAGAGCACACCCGTGTTCTCTTGAACCTACATGTCCTCTCGAGGGGGCATCCTTCATCCCTAATTTTCATCATTTTTTCCCTTAGTAGTCACTCCTTTGAATGACTAGGGCATCTTTCCCAATCTAATCATCTTCTTCTAGGTTCTATGTTTTAATATTCTTTGAAATGATGCTACTTCGTAACACCATCTCAAAGAGGGGAAAAATATAGACACCTAAATTTGGACACTTAATTTATCCAAATTTATCCCCTTTCATCTAAGCATCCCCTTATTTGCATTAATTAAGTAATATCGCTATTATTTAATTAATATCCTTAATACCGCCAAATCCCTAAGGTATTTAATTAATAAATAAATACCTTATCTCTTTAATCCTCCTTTTCATCAAATGAATTAAATAAATATGACATTTATTTAATTCCTCACATGTCACATCCCTTTCTTAATCCCAATTATTCTCCTAATCTCATCATTAGGGATGTGCACATGCCTAATCCTTGATTAGGATGTGTCACATCCTCCAACTTTTGCAAGTTCACCTCTAATCTCTTCTAACCACCTAACCCTCCTCTAATCCTTCATTAACTAGCCTAATCAACCTCTCAAGGAATTTTTAATTCCTTTTATCCTTCCGAGAAATATTAAATTCATTTTTCTCTTCCCCATGTGATCTTTGACTTGTCACATTAAGTCACATGTGAACTCTTCCCGTTTTCCCATGCATCTTCTAGAATCTTTGACTTGTCACATCAAGTCACATGTTATAAGTGCTTACCTTTTTAGGCACCTTGTCTTATCCAAGGTACTTTCTACCTCTCCTTTTGGAACCTTATCTTATCCACAAGATTCCCCAATCATGTGAATTTTAAATTCGCTTTTTATTCCTCCAAGGAATCTTCTCATCTCCCAATGTACTTTCAAGGTACATGTCCTTCCTCCACATCATGTACTCTCCTTCCACCTCACATACACATCATCTTTTTCAAGAAACTGCACATGCCACATGTCAAGATGTGAGGACTTGTGAGTTCTCAATTCACCATAGCCCTACATCTTGGCCTTGTTGGTTTAATCTCAATTGTCCATTTCTCTAGAGAATTCAAAATTCTCTATAAATACACCCTCTTTTCCCTCATTTTAGAGGAGATCATTGTGCTAACCAAACTCTTGCAAAATTTACACTTGAACCATACTTAGCTAGAATTTCCATTTCCTTGCATACACCATAGCAGTCCCATCTATTTTCCATCCATATTGCATCTCAATCATACCTCTTTTGCCATCAAGAGGAGCATATATCACATCAACAATCAAGGGCCAACCAAAAGACAACTCAACAAGGTAAAATGTTCCATTTTGTTTTGTTAAGCTAATCATTTGACCAATCTTGAGGTGTAGGGTGTTAATCTTTGTTTTCTTGCACTCTTTTGTTTTCTACTCATTTTCTAACCCATATTTTGGCCCGTTCATAGTACCCTTGATATCTTGTAAAGCTCCTCTTTTCTTTGAATTCTGAGTTACATGGAGCACCAAAATATCTATGTAACTTTGCACAAAACCATCCTCAACCTCATAAGGTAGTTTAAATATCCATACCATTCTAGGTTCAACTACCTCCATAAAATAGTGATCCTTATTTACCACAAAGGTAATCTCATTTTCATATTTTGAACCAAACTAGGTTGAATCCTATATCTCCTCTGCAACTCTTGTTGCAATTTTTTAAAGAAACCAAGGTACATGGTAGTATATGATTTTTCAATTGGAAACCCATCCATTTGCTTCTTGATTTTTGTAGTTTCCAAAGTGAATTTATCCCACATTTTTCCTTTGAAGCCGGGCAATTCATTTAGGAATAAAAAAGGTAAGACATATGATCAAGGAACCAAACCTGAAGTTGCACTTGGTCTCCATTGTTCTTTTCATGTTTTCTAATAATTGTTCTCTCAATAGCTCACATAGGTCCATAGTGGGATTTTCTTTCACCAATTGATGAGCAATATGAATTATTATGGTAGTAGCAGACGCTTCCCTATTTGTGAAATAGATTTTGTACACAATACCCATTACAACATACTGAACATTAGGATCCATTATATCTTTTTTCTTTAGAGATCTCTTATCAAACTTTACACCAGTGAGTTCCATAACAATTTCATTCTTTATAGATTTCCATACAGTGGTTGGTCCATAGATGTAAAGACCAATAACAACCCTAATAGCATCCTTGGTGATCAAGTTGGGTTTTTCTAACCAAATGAAATTGTCATGAATATAGCTCAAGATGATTCTTACCCATTCCTCAAGTTTTTGTAAAAGTATGGAAATTATTTCCAAATTTCCAACCCTTTTGCAGTGATGTTCCTATTCTCCAGCTTGTAAGCTTCATTCTCATTTAGTAACTCATGTCAAACCCTTTCAAACGAAGAGGTATGATTAATTTCATTTAGCTTATGGATATAAGTTCTTACATCCTTGCAATACAGAACATCCATTGAAATATTTAAAAATACTCCATATTTTTCTACATCCCTTACTTTGAATGGAAATTTCTTGTATTTTGGCCTTAGCCTCTCAGTAACATCAATCACAATTGGTGTAGCCATGATACCACTTTTTGATACTAGGGTTCAAACAAAGATAGAAAATACTTGGAAAATTGTTGTTAGGGTTTGTTCACAACACACACACAAAGAGTCTTCTTCCCTTCTTCCTTAGCACTTGCATACACTTGACACTTTCAAATGATATTAATTTAATTAAATTTATGAACAAAATATTTTTTGCACCAACCCTTGTTATTCTACAATAAATGAACTTATCTTCTTTTGTCGCTTAGCAATTTGTATAGTCTAAGATATTACATAGATCAAGGATCCTTCATGACACTTTTTCAAAAGGTGTGATTACTCTAGACGCACGACCAATCAATTTCATATTGATAATCACCATTATTCCAAAGGTTTCCGCATTTCATACATTTTAAGGGTTCACCAGAAACTATAATTGCAACTCCGCCTAAATCAATTCTCCTTTAAATCCTTAGTTATCGAAGGACTCATTTGCACCATGTTGAGGTAAAAAATCATTCTTTATTTTATTTTCTTCCTTCTATTTCCAAACTTTGTTCATTTCCTTCTCTTGCTGACAGATAATAGGCTTTTTTGGGGAGAAAAAATCTTACACTTTTTCCCTTGTAGAATCTAGCAATGTGTCATGGTTTATTGAAATTGTATCAAATGGTACTAACTTATAGAGTAAAATTGCTTCCTATCACATTATATTTGCAATCAGCAACGTTATGAACAAACTCGTTGCATGTGTAGCAATAGCCATAGAAGAATTGAGATTTCATAGCATTATTCCTTATCATCTTACTTCTACATTCATCAATCTTGTGGAAAAAATTGCTGCAAGTATAGTACTTACCATGAAATGATTGAGTGTTTTTGGAATTGTACCTTGAAGGCTTGAAATAATTTTGGCTCATTTTTCTTCCGTATTCAACTACCTTATGACCAAATCTATTACAAGCATAGCAGTTACCATTGCACCTAGTAAGAGAGGTTTGTTTGTGAGCAAGATTTTTAAAGTTCTTCCATTTGCTCTGAACAAGAGTGAATCCACCTTCTTTCTTGTTGTCATGGTTTATCTTTGCATCTCTAGAGGATGTTTCTTTAGGATTTTTTGTGTAGGATCTCTCCTTCCTTGTCTTAGACTGTCCTTATTTGAAGTTGTCATATAGATTTTTAGATGCATTGACCATGGGAATTTTTCCCTTTTCAAAACAAAGTCCATTTCTCTTTTAAGGGTTTTTGAGAGTTAATTAATGCATCAATAATTTTAGAGCCTCCTCTTAGTTTTAAGCCTTTGTCAATTTTTTCTTTGGCCTTTTCAAGTTCTTTTTCAGGGATACAATCTCTTCCTCTAGCTTTAGACACTTAGTAGATTTATTATTGAACTTGATATTTAGGAAATCCTCAATCCTCTTGTCTTCTTCAACTTTGACTTTTAATTTTCAGATCATGTCTTCAACTTCTTTTCTTTTCATCTCACATCCATTGCCACCTTCTATTTGATTTTTTAGTTTGCAAATTTTTTCTGTTGATTCTTTAGCTTTTTCCTTCAATTTATCTATTGTATCTTTTTATTTTTCTAGTATGCACTCATATTTTATGTTTTACAACCTTGATTCATCCAGATCTTTAAGAACAGACTAGAGTTCCCCTTCAAAATCTACTTCATATTCTTCCATACTAATATCCCAACCTTTAGGTTCCATTGATTCTAGGTTTGGTTTTAGAATAAACATATCATTGATTTCTACAATAGAACCCATGTGTTCAAGAGCAAGATCAACCTTAGTTTTTAAGCTTCTTAAGGAACTTGGCTTTTATACCAATTGTTAAGCAAAAATATGTGTTGAGATGGAGGGTGAATCGACATATATTAAAACTTAACTAATTTCATTTGCAAATTAACAACTCACCACATTAATTGAAAGGAACAAAAGAGAAAGCATGCATCACATAGACACACTAGGATTTTATGTGGAAAACCCAATTTGGGAAAAAAACCACAGTGAAGATTAACTCACATTATATGTAGCTCGCTGCTAACAATAAATTATAATGTTTAAGGCTCACTACCTGTGGACTTGAAAACTAAGGTAAACTACCTTAGAGAAAGATACAATGGACCTAATGAGACACACTATCTTATAGAAGGATACATGAATTTTCGATTAAGAAAACTAATTATGAACTACTTTGAAGAAGCATCTAACACATATTGATGATGTAGTCACTATTTTGCACAATTAGCCCTTTACACTGATTTTGAACACTTCATATTTTTTAATCTGCCCTTTCACTATGCACTTGCAATCACAAGACTAAATCTTTCTCAAAAAAATAATGTAGATCAACAAATCATGACTCTTCCTTAGAGTCTACCCTATTAGAACCTTAGTAAAACTTTTACAACATATCTCTATATGTGGTACATCAAAATGAGATTTTATCAATGTAAACATATTATGGACATATCAAAACATGAGTATCATCCTCCACATCACACTTAGATATCATACTGATCATTATTCATACATCTAACTATATTACTAACTATATATTTTCACTTGCACTGTCTCTGAAATATATATAGACTTCAACATATACATATAACATCAATGACAACACCTATTGCTAACACAATCTAGTTCTAGTGCAACTAGCTCTCACCTATCCTTTAATTTTTATAATTTATGCTTTAGAAGAGACTGTGGTCCAAAAGTTGAAGAGGATGCCTCCTCCCATGTGTGCACTCATTGTCATTTTAGACTTTTTTTGAAGAAAAAAGGTGATCTAGTAGAAAATTTTTGTCAATCAGATAATGTGGTGATGAATGATGGGTTATTACATTATTTTTTTCCTTATCACATACAATTATTTTTATATGAATTTATAACATTTTATATTTCATACTAAAAAAAATTAAATGTAAATTGATTTTTAAGTATAGAATTGAATTAAAATTATGCATATATTATACATTTTACGGTGTAATGTTATAGTGTGGTATGTTATTGGTCATCCCACCAACAATTTGTATAGTTGCATATGTTTTAGATGTAAAATTCTCATACAATAGAATAAATTAGTAGTTTATATTTAGAACAATGTTGAATATTTGAAAATTATTTTTTCTTGAATAGGTGGGCATTACATCACCATATATCATGCATGTTCATAGGGTTAGTTGTGGAATTAGATTCACTAGCGTACACTATAGCACATTTTAATTTTTTACTTTCAAAAGTTTAATTTTATTATTTATGTTTATTTGAAATTATAAGTTAAATTTATTATTTTTGTTTAGTTGATGAGCTCAATTGTCACACCTCCTAATATACAAGAAAAATTAGATGCTTTTTCTATAGTAATTTCATCATCAATTTCCCTAACACAAATATAAGTATGAAAATATACATTTAATTATGATTAGTTTGTATCAATTAACATCATTAGATATCTAAAAATAATTGATAAATACATTCTTATTATGGTATGAATTGATGTGATCACTCCTATCTGAGGATAAACCTCTCTTAATGATACTATTTGTCATGGGAAAGAACAACTAGACTGCCAATATGTTGTAAGTGTATTATTTTTATATCATTTTAAAATAATATTTTTTAGTTATAGAGTTTGGTACAGTTCTAATTTTATAACTTGTATATATAGGTTGAGCTAAAAAATAGTGAGTGGTGCAAGAGATCATAATAATACAAGACAAAAATTGATACAAGATGTGAGACAAGGATATCAATATTTGTTGAATTACGCCTAATCCATGAAGAATCAAAGCATAACGGAGCCACTAATACTCTAATCTCAACAAGATCATTCAAATGAAATTGAAACTAAACATTTATCAAAACCTAACATACTAAATTATGAAATCTTTTAAAACATCTACTCTAATCCATCTAAAACTTATCCCATTGTGGAATTAGTGTTGTGTTGATGTGAAACGACGACCCATTCCCAATCCCATGATCAATGAGCCAATTTTAGTCGATTCTATGGAAGAGAATCAATGAAACCATTGTGATTGATGTATGAAAACCTATTTTATGCTAAAATGAACATGGTGCAAGCTAAGTTACCATGATTTTATGCTAAAAATATATAATTATGCTATTGCTAAGCTAATCTAAGCTAAAAGATGAAAACCCTAACTAAGATGGACGCATGGAAGCCATTAATGGATTCTCTAAGCTATCATGCAATTTAAAATTAACTAAGATAAGATAAAAAGTAAGTGAATATGAGTGTGAGTGCATATGAGATTCAACAACATAAGTTTTCAATTGAAAGATGGATCCATTTATCTCCAAATAGTGACCTATTTATAGGAAATCAATTGAGAAATGGAGGGTTGAGATTGAAAATATTAATAAATGGTCCAAGTTGAAGGAGATGAGAAGCATGGATCATGGATTCTCATCAATGGATGAGAATGCATGATGATATTTTAATCAAGGGCTCACACTTGCCTCAAACAAACACACTTTTGACCTACTCACACAAGTCAAAGGTGACTTGTTCAAAAGTTTGAAGGTTAAAACTTGTTTAAGAAGCCAAGTGAAAATATCCCTTTTTCAAATGATGGAGGAATAAGAATATTCTTTTGGAATATTCTCATTGGTGAGGAAAATTGCAATTTGCAAATTAAGACAAATTTTTAATTGTGAAAAAAGGGGATAAGGAATATTCCCTTTTGCTTAGAGGAAAGTTAGTTTAATTGCTAATTAAACAAGGTTTAATTATGCAATTATTAGAAGAATCAAAGTGTTATTCATTAAATTAAATGATTTAATGAATGGGGGAGAGATGAAATGATATTTAATTAAATAACTTAGGGCTATTTAATTAAATAAGATGACATGGGGAATTAAATTAAATGTTTTGATTTATTTAATTTAATAGGATGAAATGTTAGCATGAAAAGGGATGAATTAACCAGATTAAATTGATTAGGCTAATAGATGAAAATGATGCAATTAATTAAATAGCTAGGCTAATTTAACTAATTAAGCGAAAAGAGGATGGGTTAAAGAGGAAATGATGTTAGTAAATTTGTTTCAAATGTATGATAACGATTAGGACATTTTTCAATGTCTACATTTTTCCCCTCTTTGAAGTGAGGTACCTATTGCTTCTATTCAAAGACTCATGTCTTTCGAGTTAAAACAACTGCTTAAATCAAAAAATATTTTTTAATTTTTTTTAGATGCCCCAGTGGAAGGATAAAGCTGACTCCTTGCCCCCTTAAGAAATAGGGCAAAAATTTTGAATTTTGGGTTGATTTCTCAACAAAGGTTAAAAGTTCCCTCAAGTGTTTAGAAAGGCTCTAGGATACAAGTATTATGCCAAAATCGCAAAAAATGATGCAAAATTAGGTCTGGATTGGAAAATTGGTGAAAATGATGATAAACCCTATCTTCAAGGTTAAATTAGGGAAAAAAACCCTAATTTTCTACCTTAAATAAGCCAAGAAGGGTCAATTTCAATTCATTTGTGCATTCACACTTAAGAGATTCTTGCTTCTTTTGAGCTCTAACCCTTCAATGAAATAGCACATCGAGAGCTTCCCAGGCACATCTCTGATCAAGTTTGAGAGCTCCACTGGCTTCCAAGCGCAGGACCACTGGTATGTAACTCCAAACTTGATTTGAAATTTAACTTTTCAATGCATTTATTATGCTTTGAAATTTAATCTTTGGCGGCGTCGCTATATAGCGATGCCCAAATTGAAATCGACGACACCCAAATGAATTAGAGCGACGTATATTCATATGGCAACCCTATTCATGATTTAAAATTAGGGTTTCTAATTTTAAATAGTGATGCATGCTTGTTTAGTGATGCACTTGCCATTTTAGAAATTAGGGTTAGGGTTTTCCAAAGGTTAAATTGTGATGCCAGTTTATTTGGTGACACATTCCTTGATTTGTAAGTTTAAATTCCTTGGGTGTCACAATTTGAAATTTGAATATAGCAACACTATTGAACATAGTGAAACTATTGTGATTTCTAAGCTAAAAATTTCAAATTGAGTCAAATTTCTTGATTTCCTGATGTCGTGTGCTTTGTGGATGCAGGAGGTATTTCCACCGCTGATGTCGCGAGAGCACCATCCAACCGTTTTGGATAGGCTAGATGATTTATCAGAGTTGCACCAAGAGCACCTGAGAGAGATTGGTCTTTGGTATGTCATATATGCACCTGTGATTTAGACACATTTAGTGATGATGACTTCTCTGTGAGAGAGATGGCACAGCGAGACCTCATCTTTTCACCTTCCGACAGGTGAGGTGACGGTGACTCTAGAGGATGTTTGGAGGATTCTTTGTTTTCCCATACATGGAGATCGTGTGATTTATGACACTAATGTTGGGTTTGATGCCTACCTTGAGGTCATGGAGATGGATTAGATTGCTTTGGTTACATCACATATCAACCTCAAGTCATACAAAGGTAATGTGTCGACCTTCAGATTGATTATCGCAGCCATCATTTCAGGTTTGGTTTCCCTAGACAGATGCAGTAGAGGATTTAGCCCAGGATGGGGCTTGGTGTTGCATCAGATGTTATACAGGAGGACACTATTTGCATGGGGGCCCATGATGCTAGCCTCCTTATATCATGATTTGCATGATTTTATCTATTGTGATGGGAAAGCCATTGGTGTAGGGGTGACTATTGCATATTTGGGTGTGGGAGCACATCATCATGCTTTGGTCTATTGTTCAAATGGTGGACATGGAGCCAGATGATCCTATCATTTGGAGATACAAAGGTGACATTACTCTGAGTCACACTAGAAATATTGGGCTCTAGTATTGGACATGGGTGATTGATGATATGATAGTTTTCGCTGGGGCCCATGGCTATAGATGCCACCATGGTTCAATGATATTCAAAAATTATATTTTGCTAGGTAGACCCAATATATGTAGGGTCGAAAGCATCATATTATGAGAGATATCTACCAGACAAGGTAGCCCGATAGTTCGGAGAGGTCCAAGATAAACCTGACGATGCATACAAGGCAATTTTTGTGAGGTCAACATGAGAGGTTCACACATGAGGACTGATTATCCCAGCTCTCGAGGTAGTAAACAACTTCAGGAAGTTAGTGGACCAGCCTTGGGCTTATGATCAAGGACGGGTGGTAGGTTAGACTATGCCTACATATGATGCTTGGTTCATCCCTCCCAACGATTGACAAATCCAGTGGGTGTTCCACCCAGAGGTAGAGGAGTAGGGAGAGCCAAGGGATAGGGAGGCTAGGATGGCCAGGATGGTCAGGTTCTAGGGGCCCCACTGATTATATAGCAACATCCATAGGTATAGACATAGGTACAACCTCAAGTACATCCATAGGGAGCACCACCACTACCACCACCAGATGCCAGAGATGCGTAGATTTAGCAGCTACAGTAGCAGGTGCAGACATTAACTAGTGAGCAGGATCAAGCCCGCCAACAGGTTTTGGTTATTACTACTAAGCAAGACCAAACTTAGCAGTAGGTGGTTTTTGTCATGACTGGGAGGGATTAGGCATTATAGCGAGTACAGGCCATGACAATAGAGAGAGATCAGGAGGTTTCCTGATGCCAACAAATTGAGATTATGATGGCAGTGACTCATGGTCAAATAGTTTCATCATGGTTGTACCGAGAGGCAGTTACAAAGATTGTGTATTATAGGCAGCATTATCATCTCGATGTACTAGTGGCATTGAGATATCCCAATTTTTCCCAGTGGAGTGATGCACAGCCACGAGCAGCGGATCAGCCTGAGAAACA
The DNA here is from genome assembly GCA_007258455.2 of Sequoia sempervirens. Classification (NCBI taxonomy): domain Eukaryota; kingdom Viridiplantae; phylum Streptophyta; class Pinopsida; order Cupressales; family Cupressaceae; genus Sequoia; species Sequoia sempervirens. Next base: position 446,030,823 of record VDFB02270651.1, read on the forward strand.
GGGTGGAGAGGGTAGTAGCCACCAGGGCTAGTTGATTATGTATAGAAAATTTTTTATTTTTCCCCATTCTTTATGATAGATATACATTCATGGATTCCTTTTTGATAGCCTTGTGGATATTTGTACCTTTGATCGATGTTCATACACTGAACCAAATTTTGTACCATGACATGCATTTTTTTGATATATATATGATATGGATACGGATGATTCATGTTATGATGTGTTCACCTTATTTCATGTATGGATGCATTTTATTTATGCCTATGTGATATGCGATGATCATGATATGGATGGATGCAATGTTATGTTCCTTTTCATTATCTTTTCATGATATCATATGGATGGATGATTATGATATGCAGATGGTATGGATGCAACTGATGTGGATGTATTTATTTTTATATATTTTCTATGAATTTTCTGATGACGATGTATGCATGTGGATGTATGGATGCAAATGCTTATGATAATGCAACGATTTGAGATGCTTAGAATAACAAATCTATATTATTCATCACATCTGAAATGATTATATAGAATGTATGATGTGATATGCAATGATTATGCTGATGGATATTTTATGATTATGCTATGATTATCAGATGCGTGCATGTTGATGGTTTTTGGATGTAGGATTGATGCATTGATGATTTTTTTGTTGATTGTCAACAAGGTTAGCGTGGAGAGAGGATAGAAGAATAAAGAATGGATAAATGTTGGTAATGATTGCTTCAAAAGATCCAACAAGTCCATGATCCATCGAAACTTTATTAGGGATGGTGATGAGACAATGCAAAATACAAGATGAAAATGTAGGACGAGGCATTCCTCACACTTCAAGAGTGGAATTTTTCATCTTTCCTTATTGTTTGATATAACACATAGACATGATGCATCAAGGTATTAATAACCAGGATGATGTTGTATCTAGTGTAATGGACTTTGACTCGACAAACAAATAGGATAGTTCTTGTTCACACCTTGACATACAGAAATTTTGTTGGAATGTGCATCAAAAGCTTAAAATATATTGGACCAAAGCATCTATAACAGTCAACAACATACCCTAAACATCCCTCCTACATACAACTAAGAAAGTATGTGCCAAGATTATTTTACAAGATTATCCACAAGTACAACAAATGAAAGATAATGATCGATACCCCATTCCTTTCTCTCTAAATCATTTTTAGATAGACATCCTTGAGAGGTCTTCAAAATGGATCATTAAGATAAATAATAAGGAAAGATCAAAGAAAAACAGTCAGTGTTATCTATAGCTCTTGCCTAGTTTAAGTTTAATTGAAGTGATAACTAATATTGATGTCCATCGTAGGAAGGATACATCCTAGGACATGTTGATTAGAGGGTTTTTTGATGTTAGTACGATGATGCTAAGATGATTCATTGCTTACAAACTTCACTGATGCATTTACCTATGATCTAGACTTTAGATTTTGACTTTTAGGTTTGCACTTTATGACTTGCCATGTTTTCTTTCTATTTGTTTCACCAAAGGTTGAACATCATGATCAATTTATTATGTGTGAAAGTTTATTTCGAATGAAAGTGAGATGGAATCCAGATGGGTTTTGGATTTTCTAGAATATTTGAATGTTTTTGATATTTTCAGAGATGTTTTGAGGTTGTTTTTGGTCTTTTTGAAAGTTTATGCAGATGTTTATGTTTTCAATTTTTTTAGGTTGTTTAGAGTTTTCTGAGATATTTGAGGCTTTTTAGGTCTTTTGAATGTTTTATATTATTTTTGGATTTTGAATTTTCAAATGTTTTTGGGTTTTTTGAGATATTTGGATGTTTTAGGGATCTTCAAATATTTGAATGTTTAGGGGTTTTCCAAGATTTTTTTAGTTTCGACCAAGAACCTAACCTAAAACCTATCCTAGGGGCCTTGGGGGCTGATCAAAGATAATCCTTTCCTATGTTATTTACAAGATGAAGATATGAATAGATGAAAGACGCCAATTTATTATGACGAACTCCTAAAGGACAGACCTAGGGTGTCTCGAGGGCACATCAATGATGGCCTTGCCTACGTTCAAGCTCAGAGATGATGTAGTTTGACAAAAGGACTATTTTTTGGATTTTTTATTTTTGACCTTTTTAGGGATTTTGATGTTTTCTGAATGTTTTGGCTTTTTCCTTTACAATTTTTTGAATGCTTTTGGATTTTAGCTATACAGGATTTTACAAATGTTTTGGGATTTTCTAGATAATTTTTTATGAATGTTTTTGGTGTTTTCTGATAAAAGATTACCTCAAGATATACAAAAACCTGATTATGATCCATAATGAAATTCCCCCAGTGTAACAGGTTAGACTACTTTGATATAGATAGGACATACTAACCTTTAAAATATGCCAAGTAGTGCTAAAGGGTTCATGATACCTCACAGTTTCAATCCATGATAAGGACGCGGATGAGGGATAAATGGTGATGAAAATAATGATAGGGTAAAAGATCCAAAGAATATATGGAGGTGTTTTATTTACGCAAGGTGCCTGTTTGCTAGGTTTTCACAAAGGTACTTGCCCAAAGCACCACGAAGTGGTTTTCACTAGAGGACAATTTTTTTCTTAACTTTTTTCAATCCTTTTTTTAATTTTTTTGGATTTTGATCATTTTTCATTTTTTTTGTATTCTTTAATTTACACCCTTTAAGAGTAGGCATAAAAAAATTTGAGATGCAAGCTGTTGGTTGGCTCCTACAAGGGTTTTCCTTTAGGGGTTGACATCTAGTATGCTCTTGATCCATAGCTTGTTATGATGATAAAGGGACCCAACCATTTAGGCTCAAAATTTCCTTTGATGTCTTGATCTACAACGTTCTTTTGATTCTACTTTAAGACTAGATCTCCTACCTGGAACGACCGACATTTGATTCTCTTGTTATAGCTTTGTTTCAGTCAGTTTTGATATACTTGCAAGTGATTAATGGTTTATATACGACATTCATCTAGGAATTCTAGCTCATTTAGTGGAGACACTCTATATTCTTCCTAAGTTATCAGGTTCTGCAATGATGCTCATAATGATGGGAGCTCAACCACAATAGGCAAGATGGATTCTAATCTATAGACCAGGGAGAAAGGGGTTGCACCTATAGGTGTGCGAATATTGGTTTAATAAGCCCAGAGAGCTAGATTCAATTGTAGATGCTAGTCGAGACCGACTTCATTTACTATTTTCTTTAGTATTTTCAAGATAGTTTTGTTGGTAGCTTCTGCTTGACCATTACCTTGTGGATAGTACGGGGTAGAGAATCAGTGTTGGATATTGAATTTTTGGCATAATTCCTTCACATCATGATTTTTAAAAGGGGTTCCATTAGCTGAGATGAGGGTTTGTGGAAAACCATAACAACATATTAGGTAGTTCAAGATAAATTTGGCTATCTACTTCCCTGTTATGTAGGTCATAGGAATGGCTTCAACCCACTTTGTAAAATACTTAGTGGCGGTTATGATAAACTTGTGGTTGTTGGATGAGGTTGGAGTGATTTTCCCTATGAGGTCAAGTCCCCACTACAAAAAATGCCACGGTGTAATCATAGGTTGCAATTCTTGAGTTGGAGCATGAATAAAATCTCCATGTTGACACTGGATACAATTTTAGACATACTGATGGGCTTCTTTTGCCATGGTTGGACAATAGTACCTTGTCCTCAACAGTTTCTTAGCTAATGTCATACCACTAGAATGCGACCCGCATATGCCATCATGTGCTTTTGTTAAAGTAGTTAAAGCTTCCTCTTGGTTAATACATCATAGTAATGTCCCTTGGATTCTTCATCAGTAAAGGGTATCACCTAGGATCACAAATCGGGATGCCCTTTTAACAAAGGTCTTTTTTAGGTTTGAGATGATTTCAAATGGGAGGATTCCTCTTCTTAGGTAAGTAAATATGTCATGATACCACAAGGATCCAAGACCAACAATGACACACGAATTCATATTCAGGGATTTCGAAAGTTGGTACAAGAAGTTGTTCTACCAAGAATTCACATTGGGGGATGTTGTTCGGCATGTCTAGTAGTGATCCAATTGTTTCCATGGCATATGTTGCCTTGTTGCTCATGTGAGGAATCTATTCAAAAGTTATGTCTATAAAAATATCCTTGAGATTATCCACTATCTTCTTGTAAGGAGTGAGCTTGTCATATTTGGTTTGATAGTCATTGTTGACTTGGTTGATAACCAGTTGTGAGTCTCCATAGACTTTCATCTCTTGGATCTACCACTAAACTACTATCCTTAAACCTATTATTAAGGATTCATACTCAAAAATGTTGTTGGAATAGGGAAATGATAGCCTATAATAATTTGGGATGCAATCACCTTGAGGGGTGATGAAAATAATTCTTTCTCCTGATCCATGTTGGGTGAACGGTCTGTCAAAGTACATCTTCCACTGAGTTGTGAGATTGACAAGGAATACTAATTCATCAAGGAATTCAGATATCAAGGGGTTCTTTGCATAGATAGGTGCTTCTACTAGTTGGTATGCAATCACTTGTCCTTTGATTTCCTTAAACTCCACATACTCTATGTCAAATTTTGTTAGGATCATCACCCATTTAGCCATTCATCCTGTGATAGTTGCTTTGCGTAACGGGTATTTTAATGGATTGATTTTTGCAATAAGCTTGATTTGATGTGACAACATGTAGTGTCTAATTTTTTGTGAAGTGAAAACTACTACTAGGAATGCTTTCTCAATAGGTGAATAGTTCATCTCATAGCCCACCAAGGTTCTATGGATGTAGTAGATAGCCCTCTCCTTTTCATTTTCATCATGTTGTGTTAAAAGAGTTCCTAGTGTTGTTGGTGTTGCTGAGATGTACAAGATCAGTAGCTTGTTGGGTATTAGTGGTAGGATTACTCGAGGTGTCATTAGATAATATTTGATCTTTTGGAAAGCTTTATCAAAATTTTCATCCCATTTGTAGGTTATTCGTTTATGGAGAATATGCAAAAAGGGGTGGGTTTTGTCTGATAGCTAGGCTATGAACCTTCTGATGGACTGCAATCTTCCTTGTAATCCTCTCATCTGCTTTAGAGTTTGCATTGGTTCCATGTCTAGGATGGATATTACTTTTGTTGGATCAATTTCTATCCCTCTCTATGAAACAAGGAATCCCAAAAGTTTCCCTGATGTGATCCCAAAGACACACTTTTTTGGATTTAGCCTTACTTTGTATTCTTCAAGCCTGCTAAAGATAGGTCCTAAGACTTGTATGTGCTCACTTCTCTTTTTTTATTTTTCTAAAATATTGTCCACATAATCTTCAACTATTTTGTGGATTATGTCATGAAAGATAAGGTTCATTTCTCTTTCATAGGTTGATCCTACATTCTTTAACCCAAATGGCATCACATTCCAGCAGTAGGTCCCCATGGACAAGTGAACACAGTTTTATGTTGATCTTCCTTGGTGATTATGATTTGATTGCAGCCTGAAAAACCATCCATGAGTGAAAAAATTTCATTCCCAACTATTAATTCTACAATGAGATCGATATTGGGAAGAGGAAAATCATCTTTCAGACATTCCTTGTTCAAATATCTGAAATTAGTGCATATTTTGATGCCTCCAGTGAGTTTTGAGACTAGTACTAGGTTTGAAACCCACTCAGGATAATCTATCAATTAGATGAATCCAACATCAAGGATATTTTTTAATTCTATTTGGACCAAGAGTGCTATCTAAGGGTGCATCTTCCTTAATTTCTATTTGACTGGCTTAGCTTTAGGATAAATTGCTAAGTGATCCACAACTACTTCTAGATCAAGGGTTGGCATATCTATGTATGACCATGCAAAGTTAGCTCTTTGCTCTTTGAGGAATGTTGCAAGATTCTTTTGTTCTTAATCCAACTAGGATTCGACATAAAATGTGATTTTAGGTTCTTCCTTTGTTCCTACATTGATTGGAGTGGATTTTTCTGCTAGTACTATTGACTTCTCTAGATGCATTGCACTAAGGGGGAGATTGAATCCTTCATCCTTGGGAGTCTCAGAGAGGTTTTCTCCATTGGATGCATCCTTTTTTTTTACTATTTTAGGATTAGAGAGTGCCACTAGGTGGTTTTCACTCAAGGATCTGCACATTAGTTTCATTTCATTTATTTTGTGAATGAAGGATTCAATCGTCTCCCCATAGTATGCCTTTGTGTCGATATCTATGTCAAAGGCTACTTTGTGATCTTCCCATGGTAAGTTATCATGGATTCCCATGAATTCTAATATCACTTAATCATTTTTGAATAAATCTAGAATTGGTGGTCCTTGTTGGTCCATATCAATAAGTTGCGGGTATACTAGTCATATTTCAGTTGGTTGATTTCTTGAAAAAAAGTAAGTTATGGATATCATGAAGAGGGTGTTGTTCTTAAATAAGTTAGTAAGATCAAGGGGTATTTATCTAAGGTTGTATCATGCGATGTGGGTGACTAAGAGGAAGCCTCAACTCTTTTAGAGGAAATACCTTTTCCAATAAGTGTGACCTTACTACTAGTACAACCCAGGCCAAGATTCTTTAGTCATTTCTCAAGAATGATGGGTTCTAGTATTAAACCATTGTCATTCTATCCTAGCTTTTCATTCTTGTTATATCCCCAATTCAACATGAGTTGTAGACCTTTGTTGTCATCTTCCATGGGAAGAACAGGAACAGGTCATTCATCTTGATAGAGAAGTTTAGAGATGTCTTCTTCATTGATATCTTCTTGGTTCAAATCTCCCCACTTGGTGAAGTCAGTAGTTTCCATCTTGATTTTTTCGGGTTCTTTGGTGCTAGATGTGGGTTTCCCATGAGATTGAGGAGAAATAGTTAAATCTCCTAATATAAAGGTGTCTTTAAATAGTTTTTAGTTTCCACAACCATCATCCTGGATCACTGCTTTGATGTCAGGTATACTTTGCACAATAGGAATTTTTGCTGCAAAGGTAGAGGATAGAGTTGATGGGTCAACAAATGAGCTTGGTGGCATAGGCCCTTCATCATTTTTTTGGTATTTGGGGGATCTTATAGAACTTAGCTTCAAGAATTCTGTATTATTTGAAAGGCTCGGGGTCTCCATGGATAGTGATTTCTCTACCTTCAAACGGAAATTTCACACACTGATGATAGGTTGAGGCTACAGCTTTTAGAGCATGGATCCGGGGTCGACCAAGTAGTATGTTATAGGGAAGATCAAGATCAAGCACTTGGCATGTAGTTTATGCAATAAGAGGTCCCACTTGGATTGGAAGTATAATGATTCCTTGTGATACCCATTCTTGATCATCATATGCTTTGATGGTAGTACTCTTTGTCTTCTCAATAGTATCTTCTAAATAGCCTAGGATTTTGATCAACTGCAAGGTACAAATGTTCAAACCAGCACCTCCATCTACCAATACTCTTTTGACCTTGTTTTTTTGAATGACAACCTCAAGATGTAAAGCACGGTTATGAGATGGTTGTGATGGTAGGTATTATTCAAAAAAGGTAAGAAGATGGGTTGTGATATGCCCTACCATAGCTTGAAACTGATAAGTATCGATGTTCTTGGGAACAGATGACTTAGACAAGGTTTTTCCAATATTTTCGTATGTGTGGGAGATAACTTAAGAGTTCTAAGATTGATATATGTGTAGGGGTCTGCTTAACCTAATATAGAAGATTGCACTTGCTAGGATTAGATGTGGGAAAAGTAGGTTGTGTCCTAGATTGAGATGGGACTCCTTGAACGGTTATCTTGTCACATCGAGTGGTGACTCCATATTGTGTACCAGCTCCTTTGATGGTAACAACAGTAATAGCACTATTGTAGGAGGCAACTACATTGGAATAGGTATCTTGCACGTTGGTATAATTTTTATCTTTTTCATTGTTATTTTCTTTGTTATGATCCAACATAGGGTTCTTGTATATCTTAAGATCCTAATTCCTAGCTAGTACCTCAATAGATATGGTATTGCTTTCTATGAGATCTTGGATGATTTTCTTAAGTTTCATGCAATTTTTTGTTTTATGCCCTTTGATTTTATGAAAGTCACAAAGGTCACACTCATTGTACCATGACGGTTTCTCTTGTGGTTCTTGGTAGTTTTCAATGTTGGGAAGTGTTATCAGATTTGACTCTACCAATTTCTTCATGATCATTTCGATGGGTTCTGATAATTGTGTGTACTTGCATTTGGGATAGTTGTTACTATTTTTGTTTCACCTTTGTTGCATGTCAGTGTTACTAATTTGATTGTTTTGAGGAGGTGTTGTTTGTTGCACAATTGGCTGGATATTAGCAACTTGATTGTTATTAGGTCTAGGAGCACTTAGGACTACCTTAGCATCTACCACACCATCATTTGTCACATTTTTTTTCTTTTCCTAGACATGAGGTTTCTTGTTCAAACTAGTTGAAGGACGATTGTCTTTGTAATTTTGAATATTTCCTTGTGACATTAGAGCTCTCTCGATGTTAAGGGATCTAGGGGAAAACTCGTTGTATGATGTAATACACTGCATTTTCAATTGGAATGATAGATTTGGATCTAGATTGGCTATGATGATTCCTACTTGTTGTTCATTAGGAAGAGGCCACTTACTTTTACTAGCTCTTTGTCTCCATCTTTGCAAGATATTAGTGAAATTTTCTCCTTGATTTTTTCTAAGAGTGTATAATTCTTCTAGACTGACTTCTATGTCAAGATTGAAGGAGTAGTGATCAATGAATTTGATAGTGATTTCTTGAAAAGTTTTGATACCAGCAGGCAGATGAGAAAACCAATCCATACCATGACCTGTTAAACTTCTAGGGAAGAGGTGCATTAGATATGAATCATTGTAAGCCACTTCCATGCACATGACATTGAATTCTTTGATATGGTCTATAGGACTTCCTCTCCCTTTATATTTGTCAAATTTTGGGATTTCAAAACAAGGAGGGAATGGTATCATTGCTATGTTTCAGTCAAATGGATAAGGACACAATTTATGTCTATGGGGTTTGTCTGCCTTGCTCATGTGAAAGTCCTACATTTCTTGTGAGAGTACTTCCAATTGTGATGCTAGATTGTATTGCGGGTTGAGTGGAGGAACATATGATGGGATGATGGATGAGTTGTATGGGGTGTATGGTGGTGTGAGATTATCTAAAAGTGATGGATATGTTCCTGATGTATTTAGATTGATGATGTTCAAATGAGGATAATAAGAACCTTGTTGTTGTTGGGAATATTGTTTAACTAATAGGGCTTGTTGTTGAGCTTGTTGTTGTTGTACCACTAGGGCTTGCTATTGGGCCTATTGTTGTTGGTGTGCTATAAAGTTTCTTGTTGTGCTTGATGTTGTTGTTGTGTTGCTAAGGCTATTTTTTGTTGTTGTCAATGTTGTTGTGCTAAGGTTGCTTGATGAGCTTGATGTTGTTGTTGTACTAAGGCTACTTGTTGAGCTTGATTTTGTTGTTGTGCTAAGGTTGCTTCTTGTTGTTGTTGTTTTTGTTGTTGTTGTTGAATGGCTTGTTGATAAGCTTGTTTTGCTTGATGTAAAGCTAAGGAATATGCTTGCAATGTGGGATCAGGTGGTTGTTGAGACATCGATGGAAGATTGTGGATATTGATATTTTGAGTAGGCAATGGATTGCTAGTGGGAGGTGGAGGGTTCCCTTTATTTAACATTCCTTGTAAGATGGTAGAATGAGGTGGAGGAATGTATGTTTGAGGTCCTAATTGATTTGGCACAATAAAGGGAACTGTGGCAAAAGATGATGATGATGTCATTAAATTTTACACTAGTAGTGGCACACTAGGACCTTGAGTCCATTGATTGAAAAGATTTCCTTGTCCCATGTTAGGAGGATTACCGTGTGCAAAAGATGTAAACAAGGGATTTGTGACTATGGTACTTCTAGGATTGATAGAAATTGTAACCAATGGATTGTTTTGAGGTGGATTGATAGTGGATGAGGTGGAAATGGCAGATGGCATGGATGAACCCACTGAAGGGTTGGATAAAGATGTCACTATTTCCATTAAGGTTTTGTTATGTGATATATTATTGGCATTCCCTTGTGTTCTATTTTGAGATACTTAGTCTATACTACTTTGTGTAATGGTAGAAAAACTTATGGTACTCATGGATGTGGATGAAGAAGGGTGTCCCAGAAATGTCGAAGTGGTTGTGGAACAATGAAGCTCAAGCAGTGTGTGTAGCTATTTTGGAGCTTCGAGGATAGGAGGAGCACCAAAAGTAGGTGTCCAAGAAATTATTGGAGGTGGAGGATTTGTTTCAAGGGTACCCAAACGTGTACTACTTTAAAATGGTGAAGTGTTGCCAAAATATTTAGCAAGGCTTGTTGCAAGACTAGGAATGTAATTCTAATTTATCCCTAATGATTGGGTGATGAAGCCTTGTGTTAAGTTTTGTTCCACAAATTTCAGGGAGATAGGAGCTATATTTTCAAAGGCTCGATGTTCCATAAGTTCTTCCCTAGTGAGTTCAAAGGGTTTTTTTTGCAACATCTATCTCATATGGTCTAGATGGTGATGAAGGTTGTTGTGATGGTGTGACTTGACTCTTAGGATCAAATTCTAAAGGATTTGGATCGCTTGAGGTAAATGTAACTTTGGTTTTCTCCATGATTCTCTTGTGTTGTGATCTTGTCTTTACCATAAATTTTGTGTCACCTATGGGAGAATTTTGTTGAGTTTTGTAATGTTTGAACTCTTCAGTTGACTCAAATATAGGTAAAAGGGAAGCTCTAAGTCTTTTGGGAGAAATTGTGATAGTGGGGGATGAAAAAATGGATGAGGTGGAGATTGATCTTTGCAATCATTTTGAAACAACACTTTTGACTTACTCTTCATGTTTTGATGTTAGGAGAAAAGATGTTTATGAACTTGTAAATCTTTAGGGTAGATTCATGACCTTCAAGATGAACTAGTTCAAGGATGATAACTAACTTAACTAAGTGCATGTAAAAGGATACATCTCATACACAAAGTATCTAAGTTAGCAGGTGGTTTGGTTTGATTTGATGTTTAAGTCACAAAGTGTTGGTGTACTCCAAATTTTGCAAAGATAAGTGAAATGAGGGATGATGATGAAGGGGTGAGTGAGATGTTTGACCCAATGTTGATCTAAAGTGAGCCTTTGTTTTGACAAGATCAAGGTAGTGAGAATGATGCTAGACTTCTAAAATGTGTAAATCCTAAAGAACCAATGTTGATTTAGATGAGAGGACAAATGAGAATGTTCAAACCTATTTTGGCTCTCCTAGCTTGAGCATAAAAATTTCTCATCAAGGTGTAACGATTACAGTAACATATTGAAGCCCACTTTTGACCAAACCTTGTTCTACAATTCCTATGTCTAAAATGACGGGCTGGAGATTTTCCCCTATGGATTTTAATTGTTTGATGAATCATTTATGGTTTGGTGTCATGTAAAAAGATCAAGATTTTGACTCCAAAAGAATGCATATAATTCAGGACTATACTTCAAAGCATGTCTATAAAATTTTGCTACTGACCTATTTCTATTTCTATGAAGCGCTAAAAGGTGTTTCTTGAGAGCTTTTGGAGTGAGATGTCTAAGTCTAAAATGGTGACCTATAGACCTTAACTTAGGGATCTTGATTTTATGTGAGATCATGTGAAAATATTTTAAGTGTATGGAAGAAAGGAATATATTTATTGCCACGTAGGTGGTGGTAATATGGGCTTTCTAGCCTCACTATCAGCTTGTTCTTCTTCTTCGTCTAAAATGGTTGTGTTTCTCCACTGTGTATTTATTTCCTTAGTTTCAAAAGTGAAGCTTCTCAAACTGCTAATGAGATCGATTTGCTCTCCATTAATGAGTTCAAAGTTTGGTTAAATTATAGCACCTAGAAGATCAAGTTGTTCAATGGGAGCAGTCAGTCTCCAAATGGTCATGTCAGGTTCACTTGTCAATTTCTCTTGCTTAAGTGAATTGATTTTACCACAAACACTTGTCTTGATTATGTTTCCAAACTAGATGTTTATGTACAAAACATCATAGCTTTCACAATGTCCATTTCATGAGAATCATGAGATTAAAGCCACAATTTCCTATGTTGTCTTTGGGAAAATATGGGTTTGAGATTAATGTCAAGATATTTAGAAATCGCTAAGGATAAATCCTTAGGACAAATAGTAATATCAAGGTTAACTCAAGAAGTTCATATTTAAGCCAAAGTGTTTGAAATTTTGAGGATGATAGTGAATGTTTTTTTTTTGTATCATTTTGAAACCAAGCAAAGTGTTAAATTGAATCACAATCATTTACAATCCTAGGATAGAAATGGCCATATTTGTTGAGTCCCCACTTAGATTTCTCCAAACACTAGAAAATGTGAACAGTTAAAGATTTGGAAACACTGGCTCCCCTCGATGGCACACACTTCTAGAGACTACCAAATATCAAAATCCTTAAAATCCAGAGATTAAAAGGAATTTTTCTATTTCTACAAATGATAAGTACAAATGTGGGGTAGCTTCAAAATGACCATTCTTGCACCAACAAATATTAGAGGATTTTGGCTTCTAAACAAATTGGTTCTTAGTTTGGGTAATCAGGGACATGGCACCTTGCGAGCATCCGACAAGCCACTAAAGGATTTAATCAATCCTATTAGGGGCTCTTATACTTTTTACAGTAGTACCCCATTCTAAAAGACATTGTACTAAGGTCTTCATACCATGAGGACTTCACAATTTAGTCTTATCCATTTATATACCAGCTCGAGTGAAAAGCTAGTTGGAGTCGCCTTTGAATTGTTCTTAGGTAGGACCCTCTAAAGGTAAAAAAATTGAGGGAGTACACTTGTAGTTCGACCACCCAATTCGGATAAAGCGCAAGGAAGGAACACACACAATGTATCTTTCTCATACTAGCATGATTGTTCAATTTTAAACCTAAATTTTAAATGTGTGGATAATTTTTTAGACAACCAATGTCACTAGAACACTTTTCATTCTCAAGATTGTCATGAAGTGTGGAAGAAGTGCATACGCATTCAAATGACACAAATTGCAAAAAAAATTACAATACAATGAAAGCACAAGTTCGTTTTAAGCCTCAAAGCAATGATGAGTTCGTTTTAAGCACCAATTTGAAAAATTTAGTTTCCTTGTTCAATTTTAAGCCCAAAATAAAATGATGATGTGAAGGTTCAATTTTATCCAACTTTGAGCATTCATTTTAAACCCAATTGAAATCCAATGCATTTCCTAAAGTAGAAAGTAGAAAGCATAAAATTGAGTTAAAATTGCCTCAAAGCGTCAAACTCTTGTTACAATTATAGAATTTTTAAGATAGAAAAGCTTTCTTCACTTTCGCTTCATGTCTCTAAACCTATAAAACCATGTTATCCTAACAACCAAAACACGGTCAGCTACACATTAGTGGTCAAACAAATCCAAGAAATTAAGTCCAAAAAATAATGAGTGGTGCAAAAGATCATACTAATACAAGACAAAAATTGATACAAGGTGTGAGACTAGGGTATCTGTATTGACTGAATTACGCCTGATCCATGAAGAATCGAAGCATAATGGAGCCACTAATACTCAAATCTCAACAAGATCATTCAAATGAAATTGAAACTAAACATTAATCTAAACCTAACATACTAAATTATGAAAGCTTTTAAAACATCTACTCTAATCCATCTGAAACTCATCCCATTGTGGAATTGGTATCGTGTTGATGTGAAACGACGACCCTTTCCCAATCTCGTGATCAATGTGTAGTGCGCCTCCATGATTCATCCTTTTTTGATGTTTGATGAATGTTGTTTGGATGGTGTAGTTTAAGTCGTCTGGTTAAATTCGTTCTTGGAATTAAATTATTAAGTAAAAGTATTTAATAAATAAATATAAATATGCTTGTAAATGAACATAGAATTAAAATAAATAATAATGCGTGTGGGCAGTTATAAGTTTTAAATAGTAAAATATGGTGGGCGAATATGCTTTTAATTGGCATGAAGTCAATATCTTCCTTTGCATTCGTGTTGGGAGTGGAGTCCATAATGGAGGCTAAAAAATGGTTAATTCGCATGGCATAAATTTAAAATCTCTAAATAAGGGGCAGTTACTTTTAAGAAGAGGAGAATCTAAAATTAATGGGGGGGAGAGAAGTGGGGTGTTAATGTGCACGCTTACTCTGGGAGTCTTGCTAATTTTTCACAGCCTGTACTACATTGCTCAACACACATGATAGGATAACGGGGCTTGACCTGCCTTCGGGTGGGCATCTTACTCATGTAAACTATACCTCTGGAGGCCTTGGACTTTAGACCGAAGCTTATCATCTGTGGAGGCAATGCACATTCTAGGGATTGGGATTATGCTAGGTTGAGGATTGTTGCTGTTAAGTGTGGAGCTATGCTTTTGTGTGATATGGCTCACATCAATGGGCTTGTTTCCACTCAGGTATTCATTACTTCATTTTTATTTTATTTTATCTTTTGTAATGAACAAATAATTTTAGAGACAACCATATAAGGTATAAGTTGTAAAACTTGATATTTGTAAAATATATGGTTCTTATGTGTTTTCTTCACAACGGGATTTTTTGTTGGATTAGTACTGAACCATTGAAATCCGCTTAAAAGTTTCTTTAGCCTTTAGGTCTGCATACCCATCTTTCGTTGAATGGATATCACCATAATTTCCATCATCTAATAGGAGCATTTTGAGTTATTTCTCCACAATGAACAGATTATGAGATTCTCTATTTAGCATACTCGCTTTGATTCGTGGGTCACATTGCTTGACATCTAGCACATTGTCTATGTTCCATCGATTGGATAAGTCGTTTCAGGCCTGTGATGTTAACTTAAAAATATCATGATCAGAGTCTCTTGTATGTTTTTTCGCACTTTGATTGAGCTCTTTAGTTGTTCCATTTAATCCTCTTAAGTAAGATCTACAAATAGTAGTAGTTGGTGCCCCTGTTATAACACCTTTGTTAAGCCTCCTTGTTCAATATCTTGCATCGTGTTGTCCTCAAACCATGCTCCTTCGAAGCATTCTGTCAAACAATTCAAGTGCCTTGTCTATGTTTCGCATTTTGCACCCATTTCTGTTGGAATATTAACCCTAACTGTCGCCGTCTCCGCCAACCGCCGCCCGCTATATCGCAATCAATAAATTAGCCATTGCGATACCGCGGGAGTCTTCGGTAATGTTTTTGTTTTATTTCATCCGCCTGCCGTACCTCCAGCCAATGCCCGCTATATCGCAATCAATAAAATATTCATCGCGATATCACGGGAGACTTCGTAGAAGTTTTGTTTTATTCTAACCGCCAGGTGTTTACCGCTGTTTACCGGGCCGTCAACTAACCGCTGCCCGCAATATCGCAATCAAGAATTTAACCATCGCGATACCGCGGGGAACTATGGAGAATGCCGCCACCGCCAAAGGAAATATCGGGATGCGAAAGATAAAGATTTAATATTTAAGTTTGAACTTTATGTAAAGGACATTGTATTAAATGCATTTTGACGGGGGAAAAGTTAGTTAGGTGAATTTGAAAAATTGTATTCGTTTCCTCTCATCCGTGAAAATTCTTCACGTGACTTTTTACCTGCAGCATATATTATGTAATTGTAATGTTTTTTTAACAAGAGAAGGAGAATGAGAAGAAGGTGAATGTGAGCAAACAGAAAAATTACGAGCAGCAGCTCTGTGTGTTGAAATAATATTTTATGTTTTTAAATTTTTACTGTGTGTGAGAATTTTTATTCCTCCTCTGCCTCCGGCCTTCACGTGGTATCAGAGCAAGTTCGAGTATCAGAGCAAGTTCGAGTATTAGGGCAAGTTTGATTATCAGAGCAAAGCAGATTATCTGGGTAAATTTCAAAAATGGCAGCAAGCACAAGCTTGACAAACCCACAAATTCCATAGTTTAATGGGAAGAATTATGAGTATTGGTCAATTACCATGAAAGCACTATTTAGCTCACAAGATATATGGGATTTAGTAGAGAATGGATTTGCAGAGCCAACAGATGCAGTAGCATACAATGCTTTAACACAAGCAGAGAAAGACTTATTGAAGGACACAAGGAAGAAAGATTCAAAGGCTTTATTTTATCTGTTTCAAGCTGTACATGAGAGCATTTTTCCAAGGATTTCAGCAGCAACAAAGTCCAAACAAGCATGGGACATACTTCAAACAGCCTATCAAGGCATGGCAAAAGTTAAAACAGCAAAGCTACAAATGCTGAGAAGAGATTTTGAAACAATATGTATGAAGGACAATGAATCTGTAGATTCATTCTACACCCAAGTCATTGGGGTGGTTAATCAAATTAGGTCTCATGGAGAGAATCTAGAAGATACCAGAGTTGTTGAAAAGGTTTTAAGGAGTTTGCCCACAAAATTTCTACCGGTTGTAGTTGCTATAGAGGAGACAAAGGATCTCTCACAGTTCTCAGTTGATGAGCTGTATGCATCTCTAATTTCTCATGAACAAAGGTTGAAAAGGTCAGCAGATACATCACTGGAGCATGCTTTCAAAACTCAGGCTTCAGTCAGTCAAGGAAGAGGCAGAGGTAGATCAAGAGGAAGAGGAAGAAACTCTTACAGAGGTGAAAGATACAGTTTATCAAACTCAAATGGAAGAGGCAGCAATCAAGGCTCAAGCCAAAACCCAACACAGAATCAGTCACAAAATCAAAGGTATGATAAATCTCAAGTCCAATGTCACTACTGTAAAAAATATGGGCATTATATGAATGAGTGTAGAAAGAAGCAGTATGATAATAATAGACAAAATGCAAATTTTTCAAGAGAAGGTCAAAATCAGGATTCAGATAAGAGAACAATGTTTTTAGCTTGTAATGTTGCTCAAGCAAATGAAAAAGATGTATGGTTTTTAGATTCAGGCTGTAGCAATCATATGACAGGGAATCTAGAAATGTTTTCAAGTTTAAATGAGAATGTAAAGTCTGATGTTACATTGGGTAATGACAACAAAGTGTCAGTCAAAGGAAAAGGAGATGTCAATATTCTAACTAAACAGGGGGAGAAAAAGTATATTTCAGATGTGTATTTTGTGCCTGGTCTGAAACATAACTTAATGAGTGTAGGGCAACTGGTTCAAAAAGGGTATAGAGTAACCTTCAAGAATGGTCTATGCACAATTTTAGACAAATACCCAAGCAACCAGCTTATTGCAAAAGTCAGAATGACAAACAACAGAATGTTTCCCTTAAAGATAAGGCCAGATTTGAATATAAATTATGCTCAAGCACAACACTTAATGAATTCACAAGTGGGTAGAGAAGAAACTACAGCAGTAGTGCAGACAATCTTTCAAGCTGAGATAAAAGATGAAAATTGGTTATGGCACCTGAGATTTGGTCATCTCAACTTTGGAGGTTTAAATTTACTTCATAGGAAAGGCATGGTCAAGGGACTACCTTTAATAGAAAAACCAGAAAGGGTATGTGAAGGGTGCATTTTAGGAAAACAACATAGAGAATCATTTCCTGCAGGAAAGTCAACTAGAGCAAAAGCCCCTTTGGAAATTATACATTCAGATTTGTGTGGACCTATGCAAACACCTTCAATAGGTGGTAGTTTTTATTTTCTGACATTCATTGATGATTATTCAAGAAAAACATGGGTTTACTTTCTAAAGCAGAAAAATGAAGTGTTTGATCTGTTTCGTCAGTTCAAGAATTTGGTTGAAAAACAGAGTGGTTATTATATTAAAGTGTTGAGAACAGATAGAGGTGGTGAATATATTTCAAGAGAGTTTTTTAATTTTTGTAAGGATCATGGAATTCACAAGCAATTCACAACTAGATACACACCTCAACAAAATGGAGTAGCTGAAAGGAAAAACAGACAATCATGGAAATGGCTAGAAGCATGTTGAAAGCCAAACACTTGTCAAATGAATATTGGGCAGAAGCAATTTCTTGTGCAGCCTATATAATGAATAGGTGTCCAACAAAAAGTGTCATGAATATAGTACCTGAAGAAGCATGGACAGGAAGAAAACACAGTGTTACTCACATGAGAGTATTTGGATGTGTAGTATATGCACATGTGCCTGATGAATTGAGAAGGAAACTAGATAACAAAGGAGAAAAATGTATATTTGTTGGATACAGTGAAGAATCCAAAGCTTATAAGCTCTATAATCCAACAACAAAGAAAGTTATAATCAGCAGAGATGTACAATTTGTAGAAGATGAAGCATGGGATGGAAGCATAGAGAAGACAATAAATATTTCAGCTAGTATACCTCAAGAGGAGAATGAAGGTTCAACATCATCAAATATTCCAGCTATAGTGACTCCTCCCACTCCCATTCAAGCTCAACAAAGTGGTCCACAAGTGACACCTTCATCGACTGTAAGAACAACCTCAATCATTCAAGGAAGTAGTCCAACAAGAGGACAACAAACACCATCTACAGTAGGACCATCAGGTCCACATTCCACAAGTTCAAGTGATATGTCAAATCCTACATTGGCAAGTCTGAGAAGACAGAAAATCAGAAGCATAAGAGATATATATGAGCAAAATGAAGGTGAGAATAATTCAGATCAGATTTCTCTTTGTGCATTTTATTCTCAAATAGAAGATCCAATTCATTTTGAAGATGCAATTAAAGATGATAAATGGGTAAGTGCTATGGATGAAGAAATTGAAGCAATTGAGAAGAATCAGACATGGGAACTAGTCAGTCTTCCAAAAGACAAAGATGTCATTGGAGTGAAATGGATTTATAAAACCAAATTGAATGAAAAAGATGAAGTTCAGAAGCTTAAAGCAAGATTGGTTGTAAAGGGCTATTCACAACAGCCTGGAATTGATTACAATGAGACATTTGCACTGTAGCAAGATTGGATACTATCGAATGATTTTAGCATTAGCAGCTCAGAATAAGTGGTCTGTATTTCAAATGGATGTAAAGTCAGCTTTTTTAAATGGTTATTTAGAAGAAGAAGTTTATGTGGAACAGCCACCTGGGTATGAAATTCTGGGTCAGGAAGACAAAGTTTACAAATTGAAAAAGGCTGTATGGATTGAAGCAAGCCCCAAGAGCTTGGTACAGCAGAATAGATAGTTATCTTTTGCAGAATGGATTTAATAGATGTAGCAGTGAGCCCACACTGTATACAAAAATGAATGAAGAAGGTGAAATACTAATAGTATGCTTATATGTGGATGATTTAATATTCACTGGAAATTTGTCAATTGATCTGTTCAAGGCAGACATGAAGAAAGAATTTGAAATGACAGACTTAGGTCTGATGAAGTATTTTTTAGGCATTGAAGTGAATCAAAATGAAAATGGTATTTTTATTTCACAGTCAAAATATGCAAATGACATTTTGAAAAGGTTTAATATGATGAAGTGCAAACCAACACCTTACAAATGACAGTCGAAACTAAGCAAGGATGATAGAGGGTCTAATGTTGATCCAACTTTGTTTAAGAGGCTTGTTGGAAGTCTCATGTATCTCACAGCCACAAGGCCAGACATTATGTATGGAGTAAGTTTGATTTCAAGGTTTATGGAAACACCAAAAGACACCCATTGGAAAGCAGGGAAAAGAATTTTAAGGTATGTAAGTGGAACAAGAAATTTTGGCATCAAGTATTCAAGTTCAGATGAGTTCAAACTCATAGGATACACAGACAGTGACTGTGCTGGCAGCATTGATGACAGAAAAAGCACGTCTGGTTATGTATTTAATTTTGGGACAGGAGTTGTCTCATGGTCTTCAAAGAAGCAGCCAATAGTTTGTCTTTCATCAGCCGAAGCAGAGTATGTGGCAGCCACAAGTGCAGCATGTCAAGCAGTTTGGATGAGAAGAATTTTGAAAGAATTGCAAAATGAACAAATGGAGGCAACAAAAATTTACTGTGATAACAATTCAGCCATTGCTCTTTCAAAAAATCCAGTCTTTCATAAGAGAAGCAAGCATATTGATACAAGGTATCATTTTATCAGAGAATTAATTAATAATGGTGAAATATTTTTAGAGTTTTGCAGATCAGAAGAGAAAAGTGCAGATATTTTTACAAAGCCGCTGGGCAGAGATAATTTTATTTTTCAAAGGAACAGATTGGGCATGGTGGACAGCGCAGTTATGCTTAAGGGGGAGTGTTGGAATATTAACCCTAACTGTCGCCGTCTCCGCCAACCGCCGCCCGCTATATCGCAATCAATAAATTAGCCATTGCGATACCGCGAGAGTCTTCGGTAATGTTTTTGTTTTATTTCATCCGCCTGCCGTACCTCCAGCCAATGCCCGCTATATCGCAATCAATAAAATATTCATCGCGATATCACGGGAGACTTCGTAGAAGTTTTGTTTTATTCTAACCGCCAGGTGTTTACCGCTGTTTACCGGGCCGTCAACTAACCGCTGCCCGCAATATCGCAATCAAGAATTTAACCATCGCGATACCGCGGGGAACTATGGAGAATGCCGCCACCGCCAAAGGAAATATCGGGATGCGAAAGATAAAGATTTAATATTTAAGTTTGAACTTTATGTAAAGGACATTGTATTAAATGCATTTTGATGGGGGAAAAGTTAGTTAGGTGAATTTGAAAAATTGTATTCGTTTCCTCTCATCCGTGAAAATTCTTCACGTGACTTTTTACCTGCAGCATATATTATGTAATTGTAATGTTTTTTTAACAAGAGAAGGAGAATGAGAAGAAGGTGAATGTGAGCAAACAGAAAAATTACGAGCAGCAGCTCTGTGTGTTGAAATAATATTTTATGTTTTTAAATTTTTACTGTGTGTGAGAATTTTTATTCCTCCTCTGCCTCCGGCCTTCAATTTCTAAGGTTACGGGATTCTTCTGTAACTTTTGTCGATGGTTGATGCTTAAAGTTTCCAACTTGCTCAATAGATCCATTTAGTGCACATCCTGCTAACAATAATGTTGCTAATATTTATTTAGAGCAAGGAATTCCTATTTGCTATAGCTCCCACAGTGATTGACCGCCCACAATGATCGAACGACCTCCATATGGTATACCATCATGTACTTGATATTCACCATTTGGTTTGAGCATAATTCCTATGGATGATATTGGTTATCTGTGGTCTGTGCCATACTTATCACGGCCTGCATTCTATGAGCACAACAATATTCATTAATCATGAACACACCAATAAGTAGAAATTTATGTTTTTGAATATAAAGTACACTTTGATGTCGAAAAAGAATGCTAAGATTCAATTCTTGATCTTATCTAGTAATAGTGTCTCCTTTGGTTCCTTTTTGTATTGCCAAATCTCTTTTGTTGAACCCATTCATATTGATGCTTATCGACCAAGGGATCCTCCAACTTTTATTATTGTGAGAAAACCTCTTATGAGATACCTCCTCAATATATATCAAACCATGACTTTGACTAGATTGAACACCTTGATATTAGAGTTCTCATCTCTATCGTGTCTTTATCAATTTATGCAAGTAGTATCTAAATCTATGTCATGATTAGTGAAGGTTGTTTCCCTCTCATAAGAAATTTTTTATAAATCTGTCACAATATCAATTGGTATGTAGACTGTGCCATTCTCTTGAATTTCTCCGGTTCACATAGCAAGTACATGCCATCCAATATCTTTTGATACTTTATTCCTAGCTTGGTAGATGTCAGGGCATTGGCCCTTAGTATGTTTAGGTTTTATATTGTATATTGTTCGATGCTTGGTGCACATTTTTCTTACCTTATACAACCTTCGTGAAGACTAATATTTGTATCTTCAATTATTGTAGATTAGTATTAACATAAACATCTTAGGCTTTCTTTCTGACATTCTTTCCTTGCAAAATCTGAAACATTATATTATTTTTCATTGTTGAGAGTTGGGTTCCATATTTGATGTATTAGAGGTGATAGAATCCTGGTGTAAAATTTTGGTTCCTGTTAGTAATCGTATGTCAGGTCAGTTAAAGCTATGTAAAAATATTGTTTTCGTGTAGGCAGAACCATGTTCTAAATAGTTAGTACCAAGTTAATCTTTTAGCACATCACTCATAGTTCTAGACTTATGGTTGCTCTAGTTTGGGTGCTTAACTAATTAAGGCGCGACTACCTTAATATTAAAATTTTATTGAATGTTGACACTCAATCCTTGCTATGTTAATTCCCTGCGTGCTACCAAGTTGTCAGTTAGATTGTCATAAAAGATATCATCAGTACCTTATAATTCATGAGTTGGTATTTTTTTTAACGAACCGTTTACCATATACTTGATGATTTTTTAGACGATTCACCCAAGAATTCTAAAACACTTAATTACAATCGGTACTGATGACTTTTGTGTGTGTTCACTAAGCACCTTCGGTGTTGTGCATGGAGAGAATTATATTGTACCCTATCATAACATGTAATGTGCAATACCTGTGTTTAAATTAGAGCTTATCGCCTTGTTTGTATGTTTACCAAAGTCAGTTGAAAGCATCCATCTTATTCTAAAATTATAACCATTTTACTCGTCATCGTGTTTAAGCCGTAAGTAGTTTTTCCTTATGCCTCGAGTTCGCATGTTCAGCTCTAATATACCAATTAACATAATACATTGTCGTGTGAATTTAGAAACTTAAAAATTTATAGGGAAGAGGTAACATAGTTATAAAGGATGTTAAAACAAAAATTGTGTATCTCACTAGATGGGGTGTCTTTTAGTTAAAGCGATAATCAACCATTAAAAGAAGAATCAATTAGATAATAGGTTGGCCCCATTACCCTCTTGCCTTCGCCTCGAGCCACATATGATTCATATATAGATAAATATATATTATTATGTTAGGGATAATAATAAAAGGATGTATTAGAAGGTATATCAATGTTATAAAGGGGATATTTTTGTTTGTAATTAATTGATTGTGTAGATAAGCAATTGGAAAATTATTTAGGAATAACAATGAGTTACTTATAGCTAGGTAATTGGAGGAGGCATAAGTAAATGAGGAAGATTATCTTTTCATAAAAGCATTGAATGTCGATCTTTCTTAGAACTATTTTAGTGTTGTAAATTCACTATGAGTGGCTATTAGAATAATTGATGATATAGTTATGTGGAATAATGTCTTTTCATAGAGATACTCCTTCATGGATTTTTTATATTATATTATGTGTTTGATTATTGAGAGTTATGTTATTGTGCAAGTTGAATTCTTACTTGAAATGTTTATTGTTTGCTCAAGAATATTTTGGAGTGGTTGTTTGTGCTGATTTATTGGGTTGTCTCTTGAATTGAGTGGTAAATCAGCTTAATGCTATTGTTGTCATAGTTGATGATTCTGTTTGAGTTGTTTATGAGTCAAACTATAAGTTTGTTGAGTAATGTGTGGTTGGGTATCTTGTGAGGAGAAAATAGAGGTCTCCCTTGGATGCCTAGTTAATTTTGTGTCGAAAATGATTGTGAAGATTTTGTTGGGATGTTGCCACTCACTACCTTTTTACTTGTTGACTCGTTAATTATGGAATGAAAATAGTTCTTTGAGATCTTGTTACTGATGTCAATTCTTTGATGGGAACCCTTGTGTTAGCATTTTTAAGAGTCTTCCAGTGGTTTGTGGGGATATGGTTTTTTTTTACTTGCAAGTTTTGGTATGGGGGCCGGCGACCTAGGAGGATTCGCCTTGGGTAACCCATATCAAGCCTAAAGTATTTATTGGAGTTTTATGTTGTTTCACCTGAAAGTGGGTGGCTTCATGATTTTGTTATCTTGATGATGGTTGACCTTTACACTTGGATTGTGTATATGTGAGTTCGAGCCTTAGACTAAAGAAATGATTTGTATAATGGAAATCTTGTGTGAGGTGTTGCATGCCTCGTGTTTTGTGGTTATTTGTGGTTATTTGATTGGACTTTATTGTTTGTACAAGTTGGCTTACCTCATTTGTGTTTATGGGATTTTATTGTTAGTTTGGGGAGTAGCTCTTAGTGGGGGCCAGCACCCAAAGTGGCTGGTCCAAGATAACCCATTGTGAGTTTAATCAAGTGATAACTTAATTAATTAATTAGGGGGTTGGGTAGTATCACACATTAATTCAAATAATGTAGCCTCACTCATGGCCCCCAGTGCTTGTTTAGGCTTGCAATGAGTTGGAAAACCTAGAATGGCAAGATCATCTTCCTTGCCTCTGTATAGTAATTTTGTAAGGTATGTTGATCTCGCATAGCGTGCATGGGGATCCAACGGCCGGTAGAGGTTACCAGGATAACCCTAGATGGGGGACAATAGTCTAGGAAGGTTATGCGAGGGTAACCCATGGCAACCTATGTGATGACACTCCACCCTTTAACAACCTTGTATGATTTTTGTTCCCCTCTTGTTGTTTATGTACCTCTGCAAGCAAATGTTTCTTGAGTGGATGTTTTCTTGTGTTGAATGTTTCATGTGTTGGATGTTCTCTTGTGTTATTGTTGCTCATGTCATCGAGTCTTGTAATCCTTACTTCACTTGATGGTTTTCATTGAGGTCCTCCTTGTCATCTCTTAGCATGGGGGGTGGGCCTTCAAGTCCACATGGTTGAGTGGAATGTGCTATGCACCCCATTGGGCCCCCAATCAAGATCGAGTTGTACCTATTGTAGACTCCAAAGATATACTGGTATTGGAACCAGTCTTCAGGCTTTGTATTCATACATTTCATTTGTATCATTCCATCATATTGTACTATTCCCATTCGTGTTGGGAAGTTCCATTGCATTGATGTAATCCTTGAGCGATGTATCTTCATATTAATAATGTATTGTCCATGTTCATGTTATTATTTTATGGTTATTGGTGTATGTCTATCTTTCATGTAATGTAATAGATGTTGATTTGAAATGTAATGTAGTCATGTAACCCCAAAGGACTTTGTTATATGTTGTACATGTATAGTTTCTTTTCAAGTGTTGTATGTTATTATGTTACATTTTAGCTACTTTCAAAAAAAAAATCTATAAATGTTTGATGTATTAGTTTCCTTTGGGGTTGCATGGCAGGTGTTACACATGGTATCAAAGCACGGGATCATACACTGGGCACTATGAGCCCATTACATTGACCTAGTTGCTCATACTTTGGAGGTTACGTCTTTTTTTTTTGTGTCATCCGTACTCAGCAACCCGAGTTTGTCTCTAGGTGGTGTTGGTCCAAAGGTGCAGAAACCCAGTGGAAAGGATAGGACCCTCGGTGTAGTGCACAATGCATCAATATTCTTCCTATTGGGAATGCATTTTGGGACCCTTGTGTCATCTTGTGGTGTGTTCCCTGTGAGTTAATTTGAGTGTGTATGCGGTGAGTGTGTGTTTAAACCTAAAAATGTTGTTCTTGTGATGTGCTAAATTATGTTTTATGATATGTATGGGTGTAAAATCTATTGTATATTTTGGATTCTTGAGACTTTGTTGGTGCTTGTGCACCATTTTGATTTGGTTGGTTGACAATTCACTTGACTTTGATGATTGTGATACTCTCTTCTGATGTTATGTTATGTTGATACATGATGTTTGATAGTGTGTTTGGAATTCAATTGGTTATGTTTATCATATGGATGTAGTACTATGCTTGTTCTATATTTGATTAAGTAATTGCTAAATTTGGCTATGTACTATATACGAACATGTGACTTTACTTTTTATGCAATGATTAGTGATTCCTTTGTGATGTGAATATATTTAAATTAGTGTTTTTAATGATGTAATTAATGTACTTGATGTTGTGGTTACCATTTGTGGTCTTAATGAGAGGGACATTGTAGTATCACTCACTTGCGAGTGCCCTACTACGCTACAATTTCCCATGGTGTGTTTTCTATTGGATATATATATGCTCTACATCTTGTTTTAATGCAAGTTGCAAGTACAGGAATCGACTCCACCTGCACTGTCATGTCTAAGCATGCCTTATAAATCCCAATGGGTATGACGTGGAAAATGGAGTTGACAAGAAGGTCCCCAACCTTTCCATCATCCTCGATGAGGATACGTAACCCCCATCTTGTAACCCTGTCGGTATGGTTTATTATGTTATTTTGAAATTGTCTTGTTTGGTTCTTCCATTAGTTGATTTATTTGTGATGTCAAGTTGATATCATGATTATATTGTTTAACTGATGATGACTTGTTGTTGGTCATTATTGTATTCATATACTTGAATTTTTTTTTCGCTTATAATTGTGTATGCTTTATTCAACCTTGCAACTTCTAGGAGTAAGTCAAAGCCTTGGGAAGGAGGATGTAGTGCCCCTCCATGATTCATCATTTTCTGATGTTCAATGAATGTTGTTTGGATGGTGTAGTTTAAGTTGTCTGATTAAAGTCGTTCTTGGAATTAAATTATTAAGTAAAAGTATTTAATAAATAAATATAAATACGCTTGTAAATGAATATAGTATATTAAAATAAATAATAATCTGTGTGGGAAGTTATAAGTATTAAATAGTAAAATATGGTGGGTGAATATACTTTTAATTGGCATGAAGTCAATATCTTCCTTTGCATTTGTGTTGGGAGTGGAGTCCATAATGGAGGCTAAAAAATAGTTAATTTGCATGGAATAAATTTAAAATCTCTAAATAAGGGGCAGTTACTTTTAAGAAGAGGAGAATCTGAAATTAATGGGGGAGAGAGAAGTGGGAAGTTAATGTACAGCCTTACTCTAGGAGTCCTAATTTTCCACAACCTATACTGCATTGCTCAACACACATGATAGGATAATGGGAATTGACCTGCCTTCAGGTGGGCATCTTACTCATGGAAAATATACCTCTGAAGGCATTCAACTTTAAACCAAATCTTATTATCTGTGCAGGTAGTGCATATTCCAGGGATTGGGATTATGCTAGATTGAGGGTTGTTGCTAACAAGTGCAAAGCTATGATTTTGTGTGATATGGCTCACATCAGTGGGCTTGTTTTCACTCAGGTATTCATTACTTCATTTTTTTATTTTATCTTTTGTAATGAACAAATAATTTTAGAGACAACCATATAAGGTATAAGTTGTAAAACTTGACATTTGTAAAATATATGGTTCTTATGTGTTTTCTTCACAATGGGATCTTTTGCTAGATTAGTACTAAACTATTGAAATCTGCTTAAAAGTTTCTTAAGCCTTTAGGTACACGCACCCATCTTTTGTTGAATAGATATCACCATACTTTCAATCATCTAATAGGAACATTTTGAGTTATTTCTCCACAATGAATAGTTTATGAGATTCTCTATTTAGCATACTCGCTTTGATTCATGGGTCACATTGCTTGACTTCTAGCAAATTGTCTTCATTCCATCGATTGGATAAGTCGTTTCAAGCCCATGATGTTAATTCAAATATATGAGGATCAGAGTCTCTTATATGTTTTGTCACACTTTGATTGAGCTCTTTAGTCATTCCATTTAATCCTCTTAAGTAAGATATGTGAATAGTAGTAGTTGGTGTCCTTGTTATAACACGTTTGTTAAGCCTCCTTGGTCAATATACTACAACATGTCCTCAAACCACGCTCCTTCAAAGAATTATGTCAAACAATTCAAGTGCCTTGGCTATGTTCCACATTTTGCCCCATGCTTAATGTTACGAGATTCTTTTCTTACTTCTATCGATGGCTGATGCTTGAAAGTTTCCAACTTGCTCAATAGATCTATTTAGTGCACATCCTGCTAACAATAATGTTGCTAATATTTATTTAGAGCAAGGAATTCCTATCTACTATAGCTCCCACAACGATTGACCGGCCACAATCATCGAATGACCTCCATATGGTATACCATCCTGTACTTGATATTCACCATTTCATTTGAGCAATGTTGTGAGAAAACTAGAGGTATCTCTATTGGGGCTATGGACGCCTAACTGGCAGTGGAGCAATGCCTAGGATATCATTGCGCGAAAGCTAAAGGGAATCAACTCATGTAGCTCAAATCTTGCACATTGTTGTTCAAAAGATGAAGAAAACTTTATAAAAGAGTGATGCACAATCAAGCACACACATAGATTCAGGGGCAGTATTGTTGATTTACATTTGAGATTCTAGCTCAGCCTTGGTTGTTAAAATTGACCCAACTGGAGTTATGATGTTCATGAACCAGGAGTTCTAGGTAGTTGAATCCTTCAGTTTCTTGAAAATGGTTAAACCATTTTCCCAGCCGAGTCACCATTTGTTATGCCTTGCATAACCACCCCATTTTATTTTGGAACAAAATGGGTCCCCCTTTCTCTTTTTTCTTTCGTCGCCTTTGTTTTTTGGCTATGGTCTTGAAAATTTTCCTTTTGCTTTCCTCCTGGGTCTATGCTTTATTTTATCTAATTTTGGTTTTGCCTCAGTTGGAACCTGGATTTTCTCCCCAATTCGGGATTTTCCTCCCCATCCAGATTTTCCCGGATCTCGCTCAAACTCTAGCTAAGCACTGGGTTTGAGGATTTTTGGTCTTCGTGGAAATTCACGTGGACCAGATTTTCTCAATTTTTTTCCTCCCGTCTAAATTTTCCCGAAATTCTCGAGCCCTCTGGAGATGCACTTTCTTTGTGGATTTCTTTCTCCTCTCGATTTTCCCAAAAATCTATTGTTCCCTATTTTTTTTGAACTTGCATGAATGTCTCCTCCTTCACAGAAATATGTCCCGTGTGGATTTTCCTGGAATCTAATGAAATGTGAAGAAATACGGAGTAGTAGGACTCATTAACGAATGATGGTGCATTTTATGATGAATTTATGCTATTTTGAGATCTCACATGTTGTTCCTTGATTGATAATGGTCAGATTAATTTTCTAATGTGTGTTTTCATGTTTACTCCGCTAGAATCCGCCTGGCTCAGAATTCTCTGAAATTCCTCCCTAGCTTGGATTCTGCGGGTGGACCTGAAACCTGAACTGTTTGTATGATCATTTTGTTTGAAGATTTAATGGCACCTTATTGACATAGGATTCATTTTAGTGATGATTTTTGTTAATTAACCTCTCTTTGTGTGATATTTACTGTGGTTCTCTTTGTTGAATGTAGGATTATATCCTGCACATGATGATGTCTCTCAAGAAAGTCTGTTGTAAAGTGTGCCTCTGTCCCATTCGGAATAAAACTCCTCAAGGAAGAGGTCATTGAGACCCTCATGTTGTCTGGCTGATCAGAAATTTGATTCTGTTCATTTGAAATCCACAGGGTCATCGAGAAATTTCAGTCACTATGAGTTTCTATGTCTCTCACCGATTGGTGTGGTGTCTTAGTGACAAAGGAGGTGTGGGTGGTGTCGGTATGAAGTCTCACCGACCAAGCAGGGCCTACCCGAAGTAAAATGAGCTCTCAAAAAAAGAGGAGACTTCAGTGTAATCTCTCGGCAAAAGAAGGAAGTCTCGCCGACATAAGGTAATATCGGTAAAGGTCTAGCCAATCCATCATAGTCTCAGCAAAATAGAATGTTATCAGAAGGATCTCACCGAGAGAGAGATTGCTTTGGCAAGATGTCTCACTGATAGGGTGAACTCATACCGAACTGAAACGGCATCAGGGGAGTGGATTTCATTCGCTAAAAGGTCTCACTGATGGGGTGAGGTCTCAGCGAAGGGAGGTATTATCACTATGAGGTCTCGCCGAAGGTTTTCCCTTCAACATGATGTCTGGGCAACTGTGAGATATCTTTGCGAAGGAAAGTGTCTTCGACGAAAGGTCTCGCCGATGGTTGTTGGTCTCGGCGAAAGGATTTGTGTTCAAGGAAAGTGATTTACCCTCTATGAAAGGTCTCCCCAACCACGGAGAGTCTTGTCGACAGAATGAAATCTCACCGAGGCAAGATGAGTTCGCCGAAAGATTTAGGGTTCGACAGAATGTCTCACCGACTTGCCATGATGTCGCCAAAGGAGTTGTGGTTTCGGTGAAAGGTCTCGCCAATCAGTAAAGGTCTTCTTGATTGAAGTGATTTCATCATCGAAACAGGCCAACTTCGCTATGAGGTCCTGTCGACCCGATAGGGTCTTGTCGATACAAAATGAACTCGGGGAGAATGGAAGGGTTCAATACAAGGTCATGCCAACTAGCGATGGTCTCGCCAACATGTTTTCTCCCCTCAGTATAATGGAGTGTACTCGATAAAGGTCTCACTGCCCCGGAGATATCTCGGCAACAGGAAGTGAGTTCGGGGTGAGGTCTTCCCAACATGAAAAAGTCTCCTCGACATGGGTGTGCTTGCCAAAGAAAGAGAGGCTCGCTGAGAGGTCTTTCCAAGGGAATGTTGTCTTGTTGATAGGTTTTTTGGTATCGATATGACTTGCGTCGCCTGATGGGAGGTCTTGTCGACCATCTTATGCTACGTTGATGGCTACTAAGAGGTATAATCAAATCGGTGAGACACGATAAGTGTCTCACCGACATGCGGTTCCATTCGAATGACCTTTGACTGCCCAGGAATATTGTGTGGCCTATGTTCCACCAATTAGAGGAAGCTAAGGGAGTGGCCTATTGGCCCTTTGACTGACTACCTCGGTGAAGAAGATCGACAGAATGCAAATGACATGGACTCATTCTGAGATCAAAGGCGATGGATCAGCTCGAGAATGGTTTTCAGATCTAAAAGGGAGGCCCGATGCTACTTCCAGAGATGGTCAACATGCAGAAGGGTCTAGAGCAAGAAGGAAGCCGAAGGAAAGAAACAACCACAAGTCTCAGAACAGCTGGAGTTTACTGGCAGAAAAGGGTAGATTGTTATTAATGGGGATACTTTGGAGCATTCAAGGTAGCTATGCAAGGGAGTTCGAAGATGGACATGGAGGCATGAATTTAATGTTGTAACTACAAAATATCTGAGGTCACCCTTGGAAAAATCCCTCACCAACATGGACAACAGGGATTCACATTGAATGTAGCATTAACTCTATGCAAAAGATCTAGGGGCTGACCTTTCTGGACAGATATTTTGTAAACCCTAAGACAGGGGCCAGCGCATTCTTTTGGGTACATTCTATATCTATGGCATTCTTTCCTCCAAAGAAAGGAAGGAAGAGGAAGAAAGAAATAGATTTCGATTAGAAGACATAGATATAGATTTTGAGTAGTAGGAATGTTCTAAGAAGTAGGAGTCTTAGAAAAGATAGAGGAGAGAGAACTGCATCCTATTTCTTTGTAATGGGAGCTTCTTTTGTCTTCTTAGATAGGAGTTATATTCAGCATAGATAGGAATGTATCTTTTTCAGTTTTCTTAATATAGATGGAAACAATTTGGAGTCATGGATTTTCTGGACACTAGTGATTGTGCCAGATTTGTAAGTGTTGCTTATCTATTTCACTAATAGTAGAAGCAACCAGATTAAAATCTACTTCACATTGTGTTCCAGAATGGTGTTTGTCTTGAGTTAATCATTTGATTTGAGAAGCTTTCAAGGAATGAAGTTTTATTTTATGTTTTGTTTAAATGGTGACTTGCAATCCGTTGTTGAAATCAGCACTGTGAATGAATGAAACTATGTGTTAATCACAAGTTAATTTTGTTCTACAGTTTTAGTTATGAATTCCTTGAAAGGTAACAAGTCTGGTTATGTTGGATGAATTAACATTCTTTTATGTTCCAAAGCTCTGATCTATCTTTTTTTCTGTTTCTTTAAAAACCCTGGTTAGAGTAGGTTTAAGTTTATGTTGATCTCAGAACAATCCAGAAGCTCAACACCAACAGGCCCCTTGAACATTACTATTACATTGACCATTGAGCAACATCAGCATAGTTGAGAACCAACTACAAAGACCTTGGGAGCTAAGATATCCATGTGTTGTCTTTCTCTTTCAAGAGAAACAAAATAGTAATATTTCGTTTACATGTTGTTGTGCAATTTGGACCATCAACAGATCTGGCACTAAAAGGAGGGCGCCTTGAGCAATTTTGGATCGTTGTGAGTTGGAGTGGGTTAGATCTTGGAAAACCCAGCTCCGATGGGTAGCCCTTTGTATATACCAGGATTTGTCCATGAAATCCCTGGTCACTTGTATGATCTAGGCTTCCTTTATTTTTCCCTAACAGTGGGAAAAATGCTTCTGAACATGTTGAAATTTATAGGCGTGTATTCACTTTTCTCCAGGTTGAGCATGAGGATGTTGTCTATCAATTGTTCATCAAAACGTTTCAGGGTACAGCCAAGCAATGGTATGATAATCTGCCACCAGAATCTTTGTATTCATGGATTGAATTAGAAATCTTATTCTTAGATCAGTTTGATCCTCATGCTCTACGCGGGCCATTACATGAATTTACAGCTACGAAAAGGATACCATTAGAACACATTTATCAATTTAACTGCAGATTTTTGTTTATGTATATCAAAGGGTTCAATCTTTAGATTTGGTGGTTGATGATCCTATACTGATAGAACATTATTATTGGGGTTTAAACCCCTCATTTACAACCAAAGTTAGATGTTGTGGTGAGGCTACATCCTTGCATGATGCATTGCACAAGGCTCTCTTATTGGCACAATTTGGAGGTGACACTACAAATTCAAATAGCCAAACTTAGGGTTATAATCCTCTTGTGCTTGCAAACTGCCATCATCTGCAGCCTTATGTCACTTCACCCACCATCCCTACCTAGGTGCAATCATTCTCACCAAGCAGCTACAACCTTCCTAAGGTTCCAAGCACCACATTTTCCAACACCCCATATCAGGTCAATCCCACACAAAACCACTAGGAGAACTTATCTCTACAAAATCCAATCACAGAGTTAAGTACTCCACTTTTCAATGAAGTTGTGACCATGTCATCTCTTTTTAGTCATATTCCAAAGCATAGCCCATTACATCACAATGAAGTTGTAGATGAAACATTTGATGAGCAAGCATATAATTTTGATGACTTGTTTGGTAAAAGCCATGAAATGGATGTAAATTTAGAGCATAATGGAAATCTCAAGATAGAATCTAGCTTTGTTGAAAATGTTAGTACTCACGATAGCTTTAAAGGAGATGAGGTATTAATATGAGATTGTTGTCATGAGAAATCAACAATATCTTCCAACAATTTGAACAACTCTTCTGATCAAGATGAGAATCAGGATGATGAAGAATGGACAAACGAACATGGTTCATGTTGGATTGATATCCCTTGTATACAAAATCAAATAAAGGAGAAGTTAGAAGAGCTGGGAGATCTGAAACTATCAAAACTTGTTGGGCCAAGTGGATGTAGGATACATCAAACTAATCAACACTCTCAGATGGATTGCCATGTCTTCCTAGGAAGGATGGAGTTATATTTCAAGCAACTGATTACTATTGAAGGAATACTTATGGAAGATTCTTGGAGTATGTATCCCCTCAATGAGGAGAATGAAACAACTAGCACACATGAAAATGATAATCAGTCCATCCAAAATGATGAGACTAACTATGTGAAGTGGTTTAATTCTTCCCTATCTTTTGATGACCTTGATCCTTGCATTGAGATGGATTCAACAACTGATGAAACTCCTCTACCTAGTGTAGACTTGATAGAAGTGGAGAATGGATTCACCGATGCATTCATAGATTCTTTCATGATAGTGAATGAGGAAGAAACACGCCTTGATGGGTTAACACAAGAAGATGAGTCTTCTAATTTAAGTAGTGAACGGATTGAAATAGATGACACTTCAAGATGAGATTGCAAATGAATCTTATGGTCAAAGACAAAGACTTAAATACCAAAATGAAATCTTAAGGGAAGAAGTTCAAGTAGACGTGTAGATCAGTCAAGTGTTCCCTGAAGAAATTCATGATGGGGTACATCTGGATGAAGCAAAGGAATGCCAAGAAAAGGACCAAGAGGTTATCTCAGAAGTTGAATCCCTTCAACAAGACGAAGAGAATGAGACAAGGGAGTACTTCCTTGATTTTGATTATGTTTACTCAAATGTTTTGGTTGAAGAAGGTCCTTGCTTAGCACCCATTAATGAATTTGATCTTAATACTGATAAATTTGATCCTGAAAGGCATGTTTTTGTTGACAATGTGTAGGACTATGAACTAAGAAAGTGTTTTCATGGCTTTGACTCTGTACATTCAAATGAGTTCAAAAAAAATCCTTGTTCACCATGTATCAGTATCCCTGACATCAATGGTGATAAGTTGGACATAGATTCTCAAACCTTTGAGGGTGACATGTTTCAAGAGAGTGTTGAAAGTAAGACTTCATCTCAAGAAATCCAAAAAAATTTTGACTCTATACCCGAGGTGAATACATAGATGCTAGTTAGTGAATATCCTAGTTGCGAGACAGTCCTTGCTTTGGTGATGTTCCATGAGCTGAGACCCCGAGAGAAGGAGTTCATACAACACAAGTCTACATCAGTAACTGGGAATCTTCTGAATCAGGTGGTGTCCTTTCATTATCCTCTATGTTTTAATAATTTTCAGTTTGATTATGGCGTTGGGGATAGTAAAACCTATTTGTGGGTAAATCATGGCAAAACTGAGAACGCACAACTGATAATATTTCAAGATTTATGCCCTCAGAATGAACTTATTGCCTATAAACTTCATATTTCTGAGTATAAAGATAAATTTTCTAGGTTTAGAATTGTGCCTAGTAAGTTAAGATTGCTGCACATAATGAAAAATCAGTCAAGTCAATGTACAATTTTTTACAGTTTTGAGTTTGTAAAGCTTAGCTTTGGAGTTAGTTTAGGATTAGGGTTGTCTAGTGTTGGTTTTTGGTTTGGTTAGTTTTCTTTTTGTTCTGTTGTTTTCTTTTTCTCGTGTCCTCTTATTTTTCCTGTTTGTAGGTAGTTTGTTTATTTTTTTGCTTGTAAATAGTTTATTTTTCTGTTTGTAAATATTCTATTGTTGTTTATTTGTTCTTTCTTTCTGTCCTTTTTGTTTCCTTTGTTCTTTTATTTGTCTTGTTTTTTTCCTTGGGGTTTTCTCTGTTCTTTCCATCTTGAAATGGTGGGTTGTTATCTGAAGTACACTTTGGTTATTAGGAGAGAAGTGGTTTAGATATTTTCAGGCTTGCTGATTGGGTGATTTTGTCCTAAACTTTTACTTTATGCCCATTATCAATAAGAGTTGTGGAAAGTCTTGAAAACAAGGTGCAAAGTAAATAATCTTCATCAACTCCCTCTGAATCTTTCACAAATCATCAAGATCATCTCCTCTTGTAATGGTATATTTTTCCTAGGATGATAGTGTTGTAAGATTTGAGTGAAAAATACAATCTCCCAAGTGCTGTTATGAGGTCCATGGTAGTTTTCAACCCAGAACAGATGTATGAAATCTGACATATTGAAAAAAAAAATGAATGAAATATCTGAAACTCTATGAGAAAACAAAAAAAAAGAGAGAACTATTTAAAGAGAAAAGAAGACTCAATATGAATGGGTGATTCCAGTATCTTTACCGAGGCTATGGACACCTGATTGGCAATAGAGCAATGCTATGAGAAAACTAGAGGTATCTTCGTCGGGGCTATGGACGCCTAATTGGCAGTGGAGCAATGCCTAGGATATCATTGTGCGACAGCTAAAGGGAATCAACTCATGTAGCTCAAATCTTGCACATTATTGTTTGAAAGATGAAGAAAACTTTATAAAAGAGTGATGCACAATCAAGCACACACATAGATTCAGGGGTAGCCATTGTTGATTTACATTTGAGATTCTAGCTCAGCCTTGGTTGGTAAAACTGACCCAACTGGAGTTGTGATGTTCATAAACCAGGAGTTATGGGTAGCTGAATCCTTTAGTTTCTTGAAAATGGTTAAACCATTTTCCCAGCCGAGTCACCATTTGTTATGCCTTGCATCACCACCCCATTTTATTTTGGAACAAAATGGGTCCCCCTTTCTCTTTTTGCTTTCGTTGCCTTTATTTTTTGGCTTTGGTCTTGAAAATTTTCCTTTTGCTTTCCTCTTAGGTCTATGCTTTGTTTTATTTGATTTTGGTTCTGCCTCAGTTGGAATCTGGATTTTCTCCCCAGTTTGAGATTTTGCTCCCCATCCAAATTTTCTCAGATCTCGCTCAAACTCTAGCTAAGCACTGGGTTCGGGGATTTTTGGTCTTTGTGGAAATCCGCGTGGACTAGATTTTCCCAATTTTTTTTCTCTCGTCCAGATTTTCTCGAAATTCTCGAGGCCTCCAGAGATGCACTTTCTTCGCGGATTTCTTTCTCCTCCATATTTTCCCGAAATTCGTTGTTCCCTGTTTTAGCAGAACTTGCATGAATGTCTCCTCCTTCGCAGAAATCCGTCCCATGCAGATTTTCCCAAAATCTAATGAAATGTGAAGAAATACGAAGTAGTAGGACTCATTAATGAATGATGATGCATTTTATGATGAATTTATGCTATTTTGAGATCTCACATGTTGTTCCTTGATTGATAATGGTCAGATAAAGTTTCTAATACTTGTTTTCATGTTTAATCCCCTGGAATCCGCCTAGCTCGAAATTCTCCAAAATTCCTCCCTGGCTTGGATTCCGCAGGTGGACCTGAAACCTGAACTGTTTGTATGATCATTTTGTTTGAAGATTTAATGGCACCTTACTGACACAGGATTCATTTTAGTGATGATTTTGGTTAATTAACCTCTCTTTGTGTGATATTTATTGTGGTTCTCTTTGTTGAATGCGGGATTATATCCTGCACATGATGATGTCTCTCAAGAAATTCAAATGTAAAGCGTACCTCAGTCCCATTCGGCATAAAAATCCTCAAGGAAGAGGTTGTTGAGACCCTCCTGTTGTCTGGCCGATTGGCGGTTTGATTCTGTTCATTTGAAATCCATAGGGTTGATGAGACATTTCGATCACTATGAGTTTCTATGTCTCTCGCCGATCGGTGTGGTGTCTCGGCGACAAAGGAGGTGGGGGTGGTGTTAGCATGAAGTCTCGCCGACCAAGCAGGGTCTCCCCGAAGTAAAATGAGCTCTCGACAAAAGAGGAGACTTCGGTGTAATGTCTCGGCAAAAGAAGGAAGTCTCGCCGACATAAGGTAATATCGGTAAAGATGTAGCTGATCCATCGAAGTCTCAGCGAAATGGAATGTCATCGAAAGGATCTCACTGAGAGAGAGATGGCTTCGGCAAGATGTTTCACCAACAGCCTGGTGAACTCTTGCTGAAATGAAATGGCATCGAGGCAGTGGTTTGCATTCGCTGAAAGGTCTCACTGACGGGGTGAGGTCTCGATGAAGGGAGATATTATCACTATGAGGTCTCGCCGAAGGTTTTCCCTTCGACGTGATATCTGGGTGAATGCGAGATATCTCTACAAAGGAAAGTGTCTTCAGAAAAAGGTCTCACCGATGGTTGTTGGTCTCAGCGAAAGGATTTGTGTTCGGGGATAGTGGTTTACCCTCGGTGAAAGGTCTCCGAGACCACGGAGAGTCTTTCCAATAGAATGAAATCCCACCGAGGAAAGATGAGTTTTCCAAAAGATTTAGGGTTCAACAAAATGTCTCATCAACTTGCCATGGTGTCGCCAAAGGAGTTGTGGTTTCGGTGAAAGGTCTCGCCGATCAATAAAGGTCTTCTCGATTGAAGTGAGTTCATCACCAAAACGAGCTGGCTTTGCTATGAGGTCCTGTCGACCCAATAGGGTCTTACCAATACAGAATGAACTCAGGGAGAATGGAAGGGTTCGATACAAGGTCTTGCCAACTAGCGATGGTTTTGCCGACATGTTTTCTCCCCTTGATATAATGGAGTGTGCTCGATAAAGGTCTCGCCAACCCAGAGATATCTCAGCAACAGGGCGTGACTTCGGGGTGAGGTCTTCCCGACATGGGTGTGCTCACAAAAGAAAGAGAGACTCGCTGAGAGGTCTTGCCGAGGGAATGTTGTCTTGCCGATAGGTTTTGTGGTATCAATATGACTTGTGCAGCTTGATGGGAGGTCTTGCCGACCATCTTATGCTACGCTGATGGCTGCTAAGAGGTATAATCGCATCGGTGAGACACGATAAGTGTCTCACCGACATGAAATTCCATTCGAATGACCTTTGACTATCCAGGAATTTGCCGTGGCCTATGTTCCGCCAATCAGAGGAAGGTAAGGGAGTGGCCCATTGGCCCTTTGACTGACTACCCCGGTGAAGAAGATCAACAGAATGCAAATGACATGGACTCATTCTGAGATCAAAGGCGATGGATCAGCTTGAGAATGGTCTTCCGATCTAAAAGGGAGGCCCAATGCTGCTTCCAGAGATGGTCAATGTGTAGAAGGGCCTAGAGCAAGAAGGAAGTTGAAGGAAAGAAACAACCACAAGTCTCAGAACAGTTGGAGTTTACTAGTAGAAAAGGGCAGATCATTATTAATGGGGATACTTTGGAGCATTCAAGGCAGCTATGCAAGGGAGTTCAAAGATGAAAACAGAGGCATGAAGTTAATGTTATAGCTGCAAAAGATCTGAGGTCACCCCGGAACAATCCCTCACCAACATTGATAGCAGGGATTTGCATTGAAGGCAGCATTAACTCTATGCAAAAGATCTAGGGGCCGACCTTTCTAGATGGATATTTTGTAAACCCTAAGATAGGGGCTAGCACATTCTTTTGGGTACATTTTGTATATATGGCATTTTTGCCTCTAGAGAAAGGAAGGAAGAGGAAGAAAGAAATAGATTTTGGTTAGAAGACATAGATATAGATTTTGAGCAGTAGGAATTTTCTAAGAAGTAGGAGTCTTAGAAAAGATAGAGGAGAGAGAACTGCATCCTGTTTCTTTGTAATGGGAGCTTCTTTTGTCTTCTTAGATAGGAGTTATATTCAGCATAGATAGGAATGTATCTTTCAGTTTTCTTAATATAGATGGAAACAATTTGGAGTCATAGATTTTCTGTACACTGGTGATTGTGCCAGATTTGTAAGTGTTGCTTATCTATTTCACTAATAGTAGAAGCAACCAGATTAAAATCTACTTCATGTTGTGTTCCAGAATGGTGTTTGTCTTGAGTTAATCATTTGATTTGAGAAGCTTTCAAGGAATGAAGTTTGATTTTATGTTTTGTTTAAATGGTGACTTGCGATCTACTGTTGAAATCAGCACTGTGAATGAATGAAACTATGTGTTAATCACAAGTTAATTTTGTTCTGCAGTTTTAGTTAGGAATTCCTTGAAAGGTAACAAGTCTGGTTACATTGGATGAATTAACATTCTTTTCTATTCCAAAGCTTTGATCTATCTTTTTTTCTATTTCTTTAAAACCCTGGTTAGAGTAGGTTTAAGTTTATGTTGATCTCAGAACAATCTAGAAGCTCGACACCAATAGGCCCCTTGAACATTACTGTTACATTGACCATTGAGCAACATCAGCACAGTTGAGAACCAACTACAAAGACCTTGGGAGCTAAGATATCCATGTGTTGTCTTTCTCTTTCAAGAGAAACAAAATAGTAATATTTCGTTTACATGTTGCTATGCAATTTGGACCGTCAACAAATAGTTCTTTGAAATCTTGTTACTGATGTCAGTTCTTTGATGGGGAACCCTTGTGTTAGCATTTTTAAGATTCTTCCAGAGGTTTGTGGGGATATGGTTTTTTTTTCTACTTGTAATTTTTGGTATGGGGGTCGGCGACCTAGGAGGATCCGCCTTGGGTAACCCATATCAAGCCTGAAGTATTTATTGGAGTTTTATGTTCTTTCACCTAAAAGTGGGTGGTTTCATGATTTTGTTATCTTGATGATGGTTGACCTATACACTTGGATTGTGTATATGTTGGTTTGAACCTTGCGCTAAAGAAATGATTTGTATAATGGAAATCTTGTGTTAGGTGTTGCACGCCTCGTGTTTTGTGGTTATTTGTGGTTATTTGATTGGACTTGATTGTTTGTGCAAGTTTGCTTGGCCCATTTGTGTTTATGGGATTTTATTGTTAGTTGGAGGAGTGGCTCTTAGTGGGGGTCGGTGCCCAAAGTGGTTGGTCCAGGATAACCCATTATGAGTTTAATCAAGTGATAACTTAATTAATTAATTAGGGGGTTGGGTAGTATCACACATTAATTCAGATAATGTAGCCTCACTCATGGCCCAAGTGCTCGTTTGGGCTTGGGATGAGTGGGAAGGCATGGAATGACAAGATCATCTTGCTTGCCTCTGTATAGTAATTTTGCAAGGTATGTTGATCTTGCATAGCGTGCATGGGGGTCCAACGGCCGATAGAGGTTACTAGGATAACCCTCAATGGGGGTTGGCAACCTAGGAAGGTTATTCCAAGGTAACCCATGGCAACCTATGGGATGACACTCCACCCTTTAACAACCTTGTATGCTTGTTGTTCCCCTCTTGTTGTTTATGTACCTCTGGAAGCAAATGTTTCTCGAGTGGATGTTTTCTTGTGTTGAATGTTTCGTGTGTTGGGTTTTCTCTTGTGCTATTGTTTCTCATGTCGTGGAGTATTGTAATCCTTTCTTCACTTGATTCTTTTTGTTGGGGTCCTCGTCATTTCCTAGCATGGAGGGTGGACCTTCAAGTCCATGTGGTCGGGTGGAACGTGCTATGCACCCCATTGGGTCCCTAGTCATGATCGTGTTGTACCTATTGTAGAGACTCTAGAGATATACCAGTATTGGAACCATTTTCAAGCTTTGTATTCATACATTTCATTTGTATCATTCCATGATATTATACTATTCCCATTCATGTTGGGAAGTACCATTGCATCGATGTAATCCTTGAGCGATGTATCTTCATATTAATAATGTATTGTCCATGTTCATGTTATTATTTTATGGTTATTGGTGTATGTCTATCTTTCATGTAGTGTAATAGATGTTGATTTGAAATGTAATGCAATCATGTAACCCCAAGTGACTTTTTTATATGTTGCACATGTATAGTTTCTTTTCAAGTGTTTTATGTTATTATGTTACATTTTAGCTACTTTCAAAAAAACAAATTGCCATAAATGTTTGATGTATTAGTTTCCTTTGGGGTTCCATGTTAGGGTGTTATATAGTGAGCCAATTTTAGTCGATTCTATGGAAGAGAATCGATGGAACCATTGTGATTGATGTATGAAAACATAGTTTATGCTCAAATGAACATGATGCAAGCTAAGTTACCATGATTTTATGTTTAAAATGATCTAATTATGCTATTTATAAGCTAATCTAAGCTAAAAGATGAAATCCCTAACTAAGATGGATGCATGGAAGCCATTAATGGATGCTCTAAGCTATCATGCAATTTAAACTTAATTAAGATAAGCTAAAAAGTGAGTGTTCATATGAGTGTGGATGCATATGAGATTCAACAACATAAGTTTGCAATTGAAAGATGGATTGATTTATCTCCAAATAGTGACCTATTTATAGGAAAGAAAATGAGAAATGGAGGGTTGAGATTGAAAAGATTAATCAATGGTCCAAGATGAAGGAGATGAGAGGCATGGATCATGGATTCTTATCAATGGATGAGAATGCATGATGATATTTTAATCAAGGGCACACACTTACCTCAAACAAACACACTTTTGACCTACTCACACAGGTCAAAGGTGACTCATTCAAAAGGTTGAAGGTTAAAAATTTCTTAAGAAGCCAAGTGAAAATATCCCTTTTTCAAATGATGGGGGAATAAGAATATTCTTTTGGAATATTCTCATGGGTGAGGAAAAAGGAAATTTTCAAATTAAAACAAATTTTTAATTGTGCAAAAATGGGATAAGGAATATTCCATGGGTATATTCCCTTTTGCTTAGAGGAAGTTAGTTTAATTTCTAATTAAACAAGCTTTAATCATGCAATTAGGGGATTAGAAGAATTAAGGTGTTATTAATTAAATTCAATCATGGGGGAAAGATGAAATGTTATTTAATTAAATAACTTAGAGTTATTTAATTAAATAAGATGACTTAGGGAACTAAATTAAATGTTTTGATTTATTTAATTTAATAGGATGAAATGTTAGCATGAAAAGGGATGAATTAACCTGATTAAATTGATTAGGCTAATAGATGAAAATGATGCAATTAATTAAATAGCTAGGATAATTTAATTAATTAAGCGAAAAGAGGATGGGTTAAAGAGGAAATTATGTTAGTAAATCTGTTTTGAATGTATGATAATGATTAGGACATTTTCCAGTGTCTACACAAGGGTCCAAGGTTCAATTTCTATTCAAGCAAAAGGAGGCCAAAGTTTTCAATAATGGTTTTTTCGACATCTAGACGAAGATATTGTCTATGCCTTTACATGGAATATTAATAATGTAGTTTGTATGGCTATATATTGATGATATTTTATAGTTTGAGAGATATTTTTGGCCTCATTGTGTTGTATGATATTTTGATGAATATTTTTGCTTTCATGGACTTGTGTCGTAGAAAAAATTACTCTTTGCTTGACATGAGATTAATTGGACTTAATGAGGCCTTAATCTAGTGTTGTGAGGTATTTTATGCATCCACACTAGGTCTTGTACCCTTGCAAATAAAATAAAATGCTTTTAATGATCTCTTGTGAAGGTGTTGTGAAGTGTTGTAAAACATTTCTACACTCTTCTAGACTCTATTCATTACAATTCACCTAAAAATCACCTTTTCATCACTAAAAAAGTCCTATTTTGAAGTGTTGTAAAGTGTTGTAATAATATTTCATGCTTTTCTAGGCACAACTTCATTATTTACATCTTTCTTATGCTTTATTTGATCCTTTTATCCCCTTATAAGATTTAATTGTGTATTTTTGAATGTTAACCCGATAAACAACATTAAATACAAGATAATTCCCTACACCATTTTCAGGTCCTAGGTGGGCCCCATTCACCATGGGTGGCGAATGAGTTCCCCTTGGCTCCAAATTAAAAATATTTTAAATTTCCTTTCAGGTTTTTATTCAAAATCACTTGATGTTGGCCTATGATGAGGTATGAATGGGCTACTAAGGCATAAGATTGTATAAATAAGTAATTTTCACCTCATTTTACATTCTATTCATCCTTCATCTCACACACATTCATTCTTCATTCTTCTATCTCAAGTTAAGCAACCTAGGGCTTTCACATTGCAAGACATTAATTTAGCTTCCTAAGACATTCAATGGAAGATTCTACATGTTATGTTGTAGAATTTCAAGATCAATCATCATGCCAATGTAATCTATTCCATTATTGCATGTTTCATTCCATTCTTTCATCATTTTGGTTTAATTACCTAAATAGGGTTTGACCAAGGCAAACCCCCATGCCCTAACATCCAACATTTCTTCTTCTCTTCTTGTGTGTTTACAGATTTAGGTCTCCTGGAAGCTTGGAAATCATTGAAGATCAAGTTGCAAGGTTTCTAAAGTCCTCTCTTCATTCAACAAGTCAAAATATCAACAAAATCTCATTTTCAGATCCGTGAATCAAAATTTCAGAAGCGGACACTTATAGGAAGTCAAAGTGTAGATCAGAAGCTCCAGAATCCACTTTTGAAAATCTATAAATTCAAAATTGGAATCATTCTCCATGGGTGGCGAATGAGTCCCATTTCTAGGTCATTTTTATGTTTTCTACATTTTCTAACACCCTTCTAACAGAAACAGATTTTGGCTCAGTTTACCAGAACTAGGACTGATTCACCCAAAATGGCGAATGAGTCCCTCCAAGCCTGAAAAACATCATCAACAACATTTCAAAATTATTTTTCATTCTTCATCAATGTTCGAGGTGCACACTTTTAGTCTAATTCATTTATGTTGCATTTTTCCATTCATTTGTAGGTGATTTTGCATTACACAATGTGTTTTCCAACATAGTTTAAATCTTAGTTTTGCATTCATAATCAATCAATTAGTTCATATAACTACATTCATATCATCTCATTTAGCTCATAAACATCATACACATCCTAATTTGAATGAACCCTTTCGCATTTTTGGCCCTACCTCTCTCCTTTGAAATAAAATAAGTGAATAAGAAATTCAAAATATTGCTTTTGGAAACAATTATATATATATATATATATATATATATATATATATATATGTTTTTGTATTATCAATTCAAACTACATTCAACAATCATCAAAAAGAGGAAAGTGAACAAGAAATCCCAACAAAACTCAAGTCATATATTAATGTTCATTTTTATTTTTAAAACAAAGAAGAATCAAATTTTCCAAATCCTACCGAATTAATAGATCATATGAACTATTTCCTAAATCTACAACAAGAAATATTCACCATAATTTCCCTTAAAGACAACTGTGGCATGATATCATGGAAAATGAATTCACTTGATTTTCTTTTAGAACGCCACTTAATGTATATTTTAGCCATATCGAGTCGTAGGTTTCCCCTGCATTGACATGAATTGTAGTGATTAAAATTCCCCTATGTCTTAGTGATTAAAAATGTTAGCAAACAAGCTCTACATGAATAAAATAAAACAAACAAAATAACAAAAAATAAAACAAAGGAAATCTATTTGAAAAGTTCTAGCACACAACACTCCTTGATTGAGGTTTCATAGTGCCACTTTGAT
This sequence comes from Sequoia sempervirens, assembly GCA_007258455.2. Taxonomy (NCBI): domain Eukaryota; kingdom Viridiplantae; phylum Streptophyta; class Pinopsida; order Cupressales; family Cupressaceae; genus Sequoia; species Sequoia sempervirens. Next base: position 446,075,265 of record VDFB02270651.1, read on the forward strand.
GACTGCAGATCCAACGATTGCGGGTTGCTAGCAAGAAACTAACCAACTACAATGAAATCAATACATTCAAAAATATGTATACTAAGAGAAAACAGATATATGCTCAAATTGACTTAAATGTTGCTTTGATAAATGATGTGTTGCTTTCAAAAATAACTTCAAACAAGGAATACAAAAATAAGATCCTCCAATTCTTCAATGGAAACAAGAAAATACCTTCAACCCTCATTAGCCTCCAATTGAAGAAGAAAATAAGTATGCTATTAAAATACAAAGAAAGTAACTTCTATGTTGGAGCAATGGAATATAATAGTGGTGAAAAAGGCTAAATGCTCATATTGACTTGTATCTTTGATAAGAGAAATTCCGGTTGGAAAAAGTAACTCCAAACAGCTCTAGGAATAAAACACAATAAGACCCTCTTTTTCTTCTCAGAACTAGAAAATACATTCAACACTCATTAGCCTCCAATTGAGGAAGAAAATACATAGGGCACTGTGTTCGTCCTTCTAATGCTCGGTTGGCCAAGAAACGCCAGTTAGGTCTGTCGTTTCCTTCAGAGAGGTTTCCATTCTACGATCTTATCACTTCTTCCATGAGCAACTTCCATCTACGTCTATCATTTCAGAAGCCACATCGCCACTTCAAACATAGATCTCTCTGCAACACATGGATTTGAAAAATCAGAAACCAACACAATTGCCTCTAATTCATAAGATCATTATAACAAACATAAAATCACCAGCATCAACCAAAATAGAAAACATTCATTCATAAACGTTTGAATTAACTAAAAACAAGCAAAATTTCCTGCACCCAAAAGGTTAAGAAGATAATAGCAGAGATAGAACAAACACAACAGGGAAAAAAACAGAGCACAATTCTGTATTCAAGCATAATCTAATATGTTTTTTGTCTGTTGGGAGCACACCCTTTGTAAAGTCTTTCTAATGAGATGAAGCTTCGAGTATATAGCCTTGTCCCGGCCTGTGGCCTCCCAAAAACCAGCTGTTGTGGTTCTGTATTTGCGGGTGCTTGTTGGGTATTTTTTATCCTTGTGGCTGAAGAATACCACTCTGTTTGTTCCTCAGATCCTATCTTACATTTCTCTTGGAGATCCCAAGGGTCAATTTTGTACAGATCGATATCCCTGATAACGTCCAAGCCAATCGTTTTAGAGGCAACTTTCTTTCTGAGATAAAAACCTACGAGCTCTTCATCGGTGGGGTGGAATCTGAAACCTGGAGGCACGCGGGATATCCGTGTTCATTGTAATGAGGTGGATATTCATTATTCAATGTGCAGCAAATTGGGTTGAAAAAAACTAAAAATAGATGAAACGCATTCTTGCATGGAGTTGCGAATGCATCAATTGTCAACAACTTTTTCCATTCAATACTCAAACAAAATACAGAGACAGTTAATTCCGTCGGATGAGATTCTGCGAAATGAATAACAAACATAAAATCATCACCTGAAATACAGATTATATAACCCATTTTGCACTTACAGTGCTGCGGACAACGGAGAGGTTGGCATTGTGGTTTTGATAAATCCGCCATATTCCTGGCTGCTTGCATCAAAAATGTGCTTTTGAACGCGTCCAGTGGATATAGAGGCTAGATTCAAATTTCAAATATCCCGCTTCAAAAAATTGCCGCTTTTTTTTTTCAACTTTTTAAACCTCAAACCGTCTATCAGTTTAACTTTTCCGTCTATTAACTGTTGGTGTCGTCCGTTCATCCATCTCCGTCCATTGAATCTTTCTGTCACTTCGTTTTGTCTTTCCGGTGGTAGATTTTGTCCACCGCGTAGGATGAGGGATGGCATGCTATGTTAGGATACGTTACATACATAGGTGTTTTTTTTTTTCTAGGAGTTAGTTTTCTCCGACAAAAAAGTGTTATATATTCTTTAAAATATATTCATGTACAAATTTGTATAAAGATTTAATTAATAATTCGTTTCTTCTCTATACATAGGATTCACATGCTTGATGGATTTATGATAACCCTTGCTTCATTCATAATTTAGTAATTCAAACATTTTACATCATTTTTAAATGATTTTGTTCTTCGATGGCACTTATTGTAATGATTTCTTTGCCATCTTTCTAGATTCGAATGAGATCTACGGTGATTGCAGTCATGATGAATTACACCATATTCCATTATGCAATCATTACAATAAAACCCAGTCATGATGAATTACACCATATTTCATTGGCATTATGCAATCATTACAATAAAACCTATTATTTTTTCCTTGGTGGGTATAATTGAACAAAGTAGCTTTTTAAAACACTGGAAAGATATACAATAATTAATTTACTCTAATTTTTAAATAATACATATAATATTATCCACTAGAATTGATCTTATAAAAAATAATAAATTTTATAATAATTTATGTAAATTAAATATACTTTTCCACATTCCCTAAATTTTAAATCTACTATCTATTTTAATTAGTTAATTATATTTTATGGAATATTTAGTGGTTATTAATACACACCTCCGTTGCTGGAGTATCGAAAGGCCCCCAGAGTGTCTTATTCAAATACCAAAAAATTAATGATTTCCTGACTGCAAAATTTCTCAACAGGGAAAAATAAAAGAATTTTAATGCTATTCTAAGCTTTCCTATCTAAATTTGTTCTTGTCCGCAGGAGTTTTAAGATATTGTAAAACAATTCTACTACGGAATCCAAAGGGCCTGGAATGCAATAATGTAAGCAATCCTTCTCGTTGATATGGCCGTCAGGTCTCTTGCCCAACATCACATCTACATCCATATAGATGTACTCGTATTCCTCTACAATCTTCTTTGCCAACTCATTCTGCCTCTGAAATTCAGACCAGTGGAACTTATCTTGTCCTTTTTCAATCACTTGCCGTTCTGGTATGGGTCTCCTGTAACTGGTACAGTTTTCATGTCCTGATAACAATTACACTGAATCAGTGGAAGTTTCATAAGAAGCGCCTAATCCAAGTGATAATTGATAGATAAGTTCTTTTTGATGCTTGTAGATTTGATTGCATCAATGTTTTTTGTCAATGTTTCAGATCACACTCTATAATCGAACTAAGAAGTGAGAGAAAAGAATGCGATCCAAAATATTCACGAGAGTCAATTTCATAAACATTAAAAAAAAAAAAACATTGTGAAATTAAAAATCTAAAAAAAATGCACGAATTAGTATGGAATGTGAGAATCTACTGGTGTCAAATAATAACAGTACCAGGTGGAGTGTTGCGGAATAGAACAAGGAGATTAGGATAGAGAGAGTGAAGTAAAGAGAATGTTCTGCGAAGAGACTCAGAGTAGATCTCATCTGTTTCAAAATGTGCTCCCCTGTTCAAGAGTAAGATGTGCATGTCCCATTCTCTGAGGAGATGAATCCATGGCCATTCCAAAAAGTTGTTCAATGTGTCGCTACTGACATTGGAGATGGTAGAAATCCTATCATTCCTCACAAACCTAACCTTGAATCCCTTCTTTCCTTGCCCTGCCATGTCGCTGCAAACCTCAAAGCTTGGGCAAGTTCTGCAGTTAGAAGAATCAATTACCACATTAGGGTCACTTCTGTTCTTCAAGAGATTGTTTATGAGCGACCACTGTACAAGGTGATTAATGGAATCTCCCACAACCAAAACATTCCCATACGCTCCCACCAACCTTCATGAAAGGTATCCCAACATATTAGTTAGACTCAGGCAGCAACTTTTCTAAGATGAATTTTAAACCACTAATGCAGAAGCTTAACCAAGATCTAGACTAAAAGGTACCTGCAAAGATCATCTCTATCTCCTGGTACCAAGGGACACTTATCACTAGTCCTCCATACCCACTTCAACTCTTCCCTAACCTGAAACATCATCAAGATTGGTTAATGATAAAACAATTTTCACTGGTAAAATTTTCTGATACAGATCTTAAGAACATGAGATTGTGGTAAAGCTTACAGTCCAGTTTCCTCCCTGAGAAGTCAGTATGTCGGCCCATCTAACCCACTGCATTTCCTGCTACAGTTGAATGGCGACCGTCGCATTGACTCGCATATGGATCTCCTGCACCATTCCATGGCAGACACCTGGAGTCGAATTATACACCTACTTCCCTGCCACACTTCACATCAATTAATTAATACTTAATTACATCTGCAGGGAATACTTACATCTATAAATAGAACAATTAAAGAGTTGGCCTTCAACAGCCATTCCCACGTAAATAGCTGACACACTAATCATTACTTACTAAATGGCTGTTCAAGTAGCCATAAACAAAACCAGAAACATTCAAGATGAGCCCCTAAAGGACTCTACCACTCTCCCTTCAAAGGTATTCCTTTTATTACAGAAAGCTTCTCAGTTGGTTTAAAAGATTTATTTTTTAATCACTTAAAGATCTTCATTTATCTGCCACAAATGTCATAACTATTGTAAGATAGGAACAATATTTTTTTTGTGCATATTATATAAATTAAATCTATAACTTCTTAATTATGAATTGGGTTATTTTTATCATTTAGTATTATATACTAGCAATTGCACCTTGGTGTGCAATGGGTACATCGAAGAGGTGTGTAAGGTAAATTAGGGAAAAATATGATTTTTTTTTGGCATATATTTGTGTAATACATGAGGTCAATTGGTAGGTCATTTTAAAAATATTATCAATATTTATTATTATTATTATTATTATTATTAAAGTTTATTTTATTTTTTTATTTTATTTTATGTAGTACATACAGGGGAGAGGGGCCTATAGTGGAGCGCCCTAACTTTGCATTTCTCAAAATCCTATGTGGAAATTTCAAATCACTCCCAATTTTGTACAACAGTCTATTTGGCAACTTCCGTGCTTCTATATTTCGTTTTAGGGCCACATCATCAAATATGGTGCCGCATCAGTATGCTTTTTGTTGAGGTATCCAAAAAGGCCAAAAAAAAAAGTGAGACCAACAATGGTGCACTAAGTCATGTTTTATTCGTGCACTGACGTGGCATCAAATGATTTGTCAGTTTGTGAACTTAATAGATAAAAAGTGTTTTACAATTGGATATTAATGTGCTCCACTATAAGACCCATTGAGGACTACTTCTATCCCCAGTATTGGACCCTGCTCCATTATAGGCCCCTCTCCCCTAGTCTTTTCTTTCCTAATCTATCCAAAGATCAAGAGATTTTTTATAAATTAATTTTATTTGATTAATATAGAAATATAGTAATTATTAATTATAATAAATTCATATTTATATTTAATATTTTGTATTATAAAATATAATATATAGTAATAATATAATCTATATATACTATTATATATAATAATAAATATAATTATATTATATATAATTTAATTTGTATTATATAAAATATAAAATATATTATTTATATTTTGTATTAAATAAGAATATAATTAAAATACAATATTTATTAATTAATAATTATAAAACATTTATTTACATATTTAATAGTTTTTGTTAAAATCTAAATGTGTTCATTATTAGGATCTTGGCAGTAATTTTCATTTTAAGAAACATACTCTAAAATCCTCCCAAAACCTTATTTTCAAGTTGCAACTTCCAAATTGGAAGAGTCAATATAATGTAAATTTTAAATTTTATATAATAAAAAAATGATTATAAATATATAATTATATTATTTATTATATATTTTAACAAAACTATTCAATATTTAAATAAATGTTTTATAATTATTAATTAATAATTATTATATTCTTCTTATATTATTATTTAATAAGAAATATAATTAATATATTATATATTTATGCTAATATATACTTAACTACGTAGGGTAAAGGATGCCATTATGTTAAAACTAAATGTGTTGAGCTTGGCCGTAATTTTCATTTTAATAAAACATACTCGAAAACCCTCTCCGAAACGGTGCAGCTCGCCAAATAGCCATGGAAAGCAGTGAAAGGCAGTTAAAAACAGCTGAATTTTTGGCGAAAAACGATGAACGGCTAAGATTTCTTGAAGCACCTTGCCGGGTCTCTGCGTGCTTTCCAGCCGTCCGATGCAAAAGTGAGCTTCGAAAGCTCAATGAGGGACACGCCTTCGGCGTAATAAAATAAATAAATAAATAGAAGTCTATTTTAAATTATAAGTATTGACTTAAATAATTTAAAATCCCTCTTTTTTCAATTTTAAATATATTATTTCCTATTAGTCAATTATTAGTCTGTCAAATTTTGAAAATGTTAATTAAAAATTATGAGCATAGGATAAGTCGCAACAAATTATAACCCCTAAAATATATTTTGGGCCATAGTAATGTATATCTATAAGTAGTCAAACTACTTGGAACCTTGTTATTGATCAAATTCAAACTTACATATGAGCTCAATTTTAAATAGTGACTAAAATTTGGCCCCATTTAAACTAGAAGCTTGGGATAAGGCTCGTATTATTTCCCATCCTTCAAAATGGGGGATAACTTACATTTCATAAGTTTTATTTTTTCTTAAGAGTAGATTGATATTCAAATAATTTAAATCAAATTCATATGATATATCTTCTATAGAAAATAGGTAAAAATGGACATTGAGATTCAAGATACATGAGAGGTTGGGATATAAAAGGCTTGGAAAACATGATCTACACTTTGTATTTCAAAAAAAAAATGAGAAATATTAGAACTTCATAGTAGTATGATTCTTGAAATGTTTTTAATCATGTGAAATTTGTAGTCTTATGTTTAGAGCATTTTGATTTTATATCATCAAATTTTTAATGTATAATTATTGACATTAAATATATTGTGATCTTTTCAAGTTTTTTTTAATGATATAAATGATAAATCTTTTGATTGTTGTGGCATTTTATGTAAATTTTATGAAGTCTTATAGAGTACAATTAGTTTCAACATCTATCAGGTCTACCAAGAAGGATATTTTACTAGTTCTTTAGGGGCTCTCATAAATAAAGAAAATATCAAATTCATATCTAAAGTTGTATGTCTTGAAGAAATATCAAGGTCATTCAAGTCAACAAAGTCTTAAGAGAAGCTTGGAGATCACTTACAGCCTGATTTCTACAAAATTAGATCTGAAAACTTGTCAAGAAGAGAAGTGCAGACCGAGAGCTACAGATTCCTATCCTGAAATTCTCGAAAGCTAAAGGTGGACTAAGCCGCCATCAATGGTGAATTAGTCCCACTGCCAAGCTTGAAAAGTGGTTTCTATATTTCTAGATACCCTTTTGGCTAAGACCTATTTTGGCAGAATCTCCCTGAAACAGGACTAAGTCGCCCAGCTTGGCATAAGTGTCCCAGTTGGCTTCAACAACAAATTCTACAAGATCTTAGAGCCTCTCTACATCACATTCTATTTTTTCATGTGTACATCTACAGTTTCTTTCATTTTTGTTATTGTTTGTTTACATTCTTAGATCATTTTGCATACAACACTTTATTTTCAAACAACTTGCATTCTATTAGTTTTGCATTAATAATCAACATCATTTATCAATTTATTGCATTAGGACATTACATTCAGGCATATTTCATCCATACTTTCATTAGTTTTGAGTGGATACATTATCTATTTTGGCCTACCTCTCTCCTTTTAGGTGAAAAACCCTAGAAGTGTTAGAGAACCATGGGTGCCAAAATCAGTGTCCACACTTACATCCTGAAACCAAAACAAAAGTTGAACCTAAGTTCCCTACAATAGGTGAACCTAGTTCCTCTAAACAAGCAAGTACTCAACCATTTTATGATAACAAAGTAACAAACACTCCAATCAATCTAGAAGAAACATATGGAAAAGGATCCACAATCTTGAGTAAACAAGGATGTGATAAAACAAGTGAACATGAAATTCATCAACTTTTACAGAAAATACCAACTAATGAAACACACAGAGGGGTTAGGATATTGAGATCTCCTTCCCAACATAATTGCTCCTACAGAATACCTAAGGCTTCGTAGTGATGGTACATTGATCTTAGATTCTCTTCCCGATATGAGTTTCCTCCTTCCTAAAGAGCAACCCATGTCTCCTAAAGATAAGGTTAACAAAGATAAAATCATCTCAAGACCTCTTGCCCTAATCCCATCTAGAGAAGTTGGTGAATCTAGCAAACGCAAAAGACCTTACAAATTATGAAAGCTACAAACCCCTCATCTGCCACTTGAAAGTGAAAGAAAATTACAAATCATTCTCAACCAAGGACTTATACTATTTCCACCAATGAAAGATAGGCTCATACTATATCCTAAAGATGCAAATGTTCCACATTGTCGATACCACAAAACTCTTCAACATAGTACTGATGAGTGTCATGCATTCAAGATCATATTGAGTAAATATCACTTTGATAAAGATAATTGTTATCCAGTGATCAAATAACATCTCCTTCTACCTTTTTATCATGTAATATTTGTAGAAAACTCTATTCTCACTATTACATGATCTTTCTCATCACCTACCTTGGCTCATTCTTGTCTTGCACTCAGTGGGGGCAAGAAGTAGATAACCTTTGTCCTAGTAATGTATTTTTCATTGTCCCTTAGGCTCGTTGTCTACCTTCCACTTATACAAAATGAGATTGGGAGGTGGACAACTTGCTTTAAGTTGAATCACCTATGCCTTACTAGTCTTTTACGTTTTCATTTTTTTTATGTGATTGCATGTTTGTAATGTGATCCCCTATGATGTTTTATCTATTGTTTTCACTCTATGTGCATTCCTCTATTTGTATCTCCATTCTTCCATATGGCGTAATCTTTTCACCTTTTGTTTGGTCTTTACCTTTTATTTTCATTTATCTTTTCATTTTTGTCTTATGTTTTCCTTTTGGGGATGACGCAAGGCGTCAAGACATCGTATGTCTCTTCCATGTTGACCTAAAATATTTTTCGTAATTTTTGTTTTTCCTTTCATTTTTGTCTTGTGTTTTTCTTTTGGGGATGACGCAAGGCGTCGAGATACCCTATATTTCTTCCATGTTGACCCAAAAGGTTTTTCATTTTGTTTTTGCTCTCTTTGTGTCATTCTTCCAATTCTATATGTATTTGGGGAATGATGACAATTCTGAGCTCTCTAAAATCATTACAGCAAAGATAGATATTGACCTCAAATCCATAGATACTTTATGTGTTTCTAGGGGGAAACCCTCTTTTCCTTTTTCTTTTTTATGTTTTGGCTACTTTAAAGTAATTGCTCACAGCATGGTGTTTAGCAATTTCTTTAAAGTGGGGGCATATATTGGCATGATTTCATTTGCATTTTTTTTTAATTTATTTCATGTTCCTTGATGTGATTTTTCTTACTTCATGCGATGTGCTTTTCTCTTTGTGGTGACATTGGGAGTAATGTCCTTCAAGAGTTTGATCTATCTTAGCATATCACATTCCTCTTAATGGTGATGTGACACTACATTAATTATATATAAGTTGTGAATCTTTTATCCTTTGATTGGTCCTCTCTTGGAGACATTAGGAACAATGTCCCCTAAGATTAAGACCTCACATGAACTAATAAAAATCCCTTCAAACATCCCTCTTTCTTGTTGTGTGCATTTTCTTTTTGTGCCTTATTAAATTCATGAAGGTATGGATTTGATATGGCCCCTTGGGGCTCACCTAGCGAACAAATAGCTTCACTAGCCCTTGTGAGCGTGTGTTTTATTTTTGTGCCTTATTAAATTCATGGAGGTATGGCTTCGATATGGTTCCTTGGGGCTCACCTAGTGAATAAATAGCTTCACTAGCCCTTGTGAGTGTGCATTTTCTTTTTTCCTTATCATAGTCATGGGAAGACTCTATTAACTTTGGGTTCAGCTAATGAATCATCTCACCATCCTGAATAATATAATCCATCTTCCTCTGTCCACATCATGGTTCTGATCCTGAATCATCCATCAACTCTAGATTATAAAATATTATTTTAGTGTGAGTTTGAAGCAAAGCTCATCCTCTCACCAAAGGGACCTAAATGTAGTGTAGAAAATGCATACCCTTGCATTTTCAAACTTTTTTGAGCCCACCTTGCTTTAGTTATCCTTATTTATGTCCTAATTGGTCCTCTTTTGCATCCACACGCCTAATAAATTATATCTTTTTATGGCTAATCTCGACAAACATCAAAGGGTAAATGATAATTTAATGATTTTGGTTGTGTCCCTGATTTTTGGACCGGGTCTAAGGCGCCACCTAGGGCTTCTTTGTCCTCAAAAGGTCTTGGGACCCTCTTTTTAAATGTGTCTTAATTGGGCCCCTTTTTGGAGTCTGTGCCCCGAGTTTCATGCCTCGGGACTAAGACGCCACCTAGGGCATCTTAGCCCCCTTAGGTTATTTTTGGGATTTAATTTCAAATCTTGGCGAGATTTAGCCTCCTTTAATTAATGAATTTGTATGTCTGCTTGTTGTGGTGTAATTTCATGATATTAAGCATGGATAAGTATAAATACAAGGTTCTTTCACTCATTTTCATGTAATACTTTTGTGAGAGCATTCCTAACAGCATAATTCAATTCACAAGAGCATTCAAGAGCAATTCATCAAGCATTTGGAGTCATCATCAAGATTCAAGCATCATATCAAGGATATTCTTGCATCATGTGTGTTTTTGAGCTAACATTTGTGATGTAGAGTTTTGATTCAAGCAAGCAATTCAAGTCAAGATCACTCAAGCATTACATTCAATTCAAGGTCTACATTCATCATTTCCCTCCTTTATTTCATTTCATTCCAAGGTTTAATTACTAACAATCAACAAGTTTTTCCTCTCTTGCATGTTTGAACTCACCTATAGGCCAGGTTTGGAAGTTTTAGAACCTGACATCTGAGAAGAAAGTACAGACATTGAACCTTGAGATCACATTTAGAGATTTCAAAAATTGAAGACGAGACTAAGACAAGGGATTCTTAGTCCTCGCAAGGGTATTTTGCAAAGATTCTTTCGAATTCTATTCCAACATCAGAAGATTCTACATTTCCCCCAAAAAATAATAGCGAGACTAAAACAATAGTAAGGGCATCTTAATCCTCCCTTGCATATTTTGACAATATTTTTGCATTTCCAGAATCCTCATTACATTTCCAGACTTTCTAGGTACATACATCCTAACTTGTTACTTAATTTTATCATTTGCACTCATTATTTGGCTTGCATTACTAGGTTTTGTGAGTTGAATGTTAAATTGTCTTTTCCAAGCTTTTATTTGATGTTGAACCCCTCAAAGCTTAAAGAACCCCCTCATGGGTCTTCCTTGTTGAGAATTAACTCACCTTTGGGTTGATAGTCAATCCAATTTGGGGTCCTAGGACATTCTTGAATGACAACTCAAAAAAAGTGTTCTATGACCTAGGTCATAAAGCATCGCCATTCCCCCATTGTTCACTTAGTGGTAGTGTAATCACCCTCACCAATTGTGTTCAACCAATTGAACTACAAGTCTTTATTAAGTACAATTGCTTTAAATATAGAAAATCTAATTTAATATAATAATTTTGATTTAGATAGATAATGTAACATCAAAAATAAATCTTTAAACTATCAATAGACACTACAAAAATAATAGATTAATTAAATAGTTTTCATCTCTTATTTATGATTTAATAAACTTGGATGAAGAGTCTTACACATTCTATGAATGTATTCTAATAAAAAATTCCAATTAATTCATCTACACAAAAAGTCATATTTTTTTAAAAATATATTCTAATAAAATGTAATTAAAAAACATTAATAATCACATATCGATATACTTAGAAAAATAAAAATGATAAGATCAACTTCTTTTATATACATGAATCTATTTGCCCCTTCGTTCATTCATAATTTGGTAATTCAAAAATCTTTACATCATTTTTAAATGATTTTGTTCTTCGATGGCCACTTATTGTAATGATTTCTTTGCAATCTTCCTAGATTCGAATGAGATCTACGGTGATTGAAGTCATGATGAATTACACCATTGGAATTATGCAATCATTTCAATAAAACCCACTACGTTTTTGAACAAACTACCTAGCTGTTTAAAACACTATAAAAATATACAATAATTAATTTACTCTAGTTTTAAAATAATACAAATAATATTGACGCACTAAAATTGATCTGACAAAAACTAATAATTTATGTAAATTAAATATACTTTTCCGCATTCCCTAAATTTTAGGCCTATTATCTATTTTAATTAATTAATTATATTTTATGGAACATTTAGGCGGTTATTAATACACACCTCCATTGCTGGAGTATCAAAAGGCTCCCAGAGAAAAATAAATAATTTCCTGACCAGAAAATTTCATAACAGGAAAAAAAAAAGAATTTTAATGCTATTCTAAGTTTTCCTATCTAAATTTGTTCTTGTCCGCAGAAGTTTTAAGATATTGTAAAACAATTCTACTACGGAATCCAAAGGGCCTGGAATGCAATAATGTAAGCAATCCTTCTCGTTGATATGGCCGTCAGGTCTCTTGCTCAACATCACATCTACATCCATATAGATGTACTCGTATTCCTCTACAATCTTCTTTGCCAAAGCATTCTGCCTCTGAAATTCAGACCAGTGGAACTTATCTTCTTCTTTTTTAATCACTTGCCGTTCTGATATGGGTTTCCTGTAACTGGTACAGTTTTCATGTCCTGATAACAATTACACAGAATCAGTGGAAGTTTCATAACAAGTGCCTTATCCAAACACAAAAGTGATAAATAATTGTTCTGAAAATTGAACTTCTAATTGAAAGTTTTTTTGTCTGTAGATTTGACTACATGAATGTTTTCTATCAATGTTTCAAATCACACTCTATGATAAACTCTATGATAAAACTAAAGAAACAGTGAAAGAATGATGGATCAGGGATACAAAATATTAACAGAAAAAAATAAACATTCAGAAAAAAACACAAACATTATGGAATTAAAAATCTAAAATAATGCACAAATTAATATGGAATGTGAGAATCTACTGATGTCAAATAATAACAGTACCAGGTGGAGTGTTGCGGAATAGTACAAGGAGATTAGGATAGAGAAAGTGAAGTAAAGAGAATGTTCTGCGAAGAGACTCAGAGTAGATCTCATCGGTTTCAAAATGTGCTCCCCTGTTTAAGAGTAATATGTGGATGTCCCATTCTCTGAGGAGATGAATCCATGGCCATTCCAAAAAGTTGTTCAATGTGTCGCTACTGACATTGGAGATGGTAGAAATTCTATCATTCCTCACAAACCCAACCTTGAATCCCTTCTTTCCTTGCCCTGCAATGTCGCTGCAAACCTCAAAGCTTGGGCAAGTTCTGCAGTTAGAAGAATCAATTACCACATTAGGGTCACTTCTGTTCTTCAAGAGATTGTTTATGAGCGACCACTGTACAAGGTGATTAATGGAATCTCCCACAACCAAAACGTTCCCATACGCTCCCACCAACCTTCATGAAAGGTATCCCAACATATTAGTTAGACTCAGTCATAAGATGAATTTTACACCATTAAAACAGAAGCTTAACCAAGATCTAGACTAAATAGTACCTGCAGAGCTCATCTCTATCTACTGGTACCAAGGGACACTTATCACTAGTCCTCCATACCCACTTTAACTCTTCCCTAACCTGAAACATCATCAAGATTGGTTAATGATAAAACAATTTTCACTGGTAAAATCTTCTGATACAGATCTTGGAAGCATAAGATTGTTCTACAGCTTACAGTCCAGTTTCCTCCCTGAGAAGCCAGTATATCAGCCCATCCACCCACCGCATTTCCTGCTACAGTAGAATGGCGACCGTCGCATTGACTGGCATATGGATCTCCTGCTGCATTCCATGGCAGATATCTCGGAGTCGAATTATACGCCCACTTACCTGACTCACTTCACATTAATTAAATGCTTAATTACATCTGCAGCACATACTCACATCTATAAATAGAAAAATTAAAAAGTTGGCCATAAAAAGCCATTCACACTTAAACAGCTGACACATAAATCATAACTTAACAGCTGTTCAAGAACCCATAAACAAAACCAGAAACTAACCTGAAACAGTCAAGATGAGCCCTAAAGGACTCTACCGCCTCTCCTTTCAAAGGCACTCCTCTTATTACAGAAAGCTTCTCCTGGCTAGCCGTTTCAGAAGATTGATCTTCAAACCCAGATGAGAGTTGCAAGCTGTTCAGATATTGTGGTATCCAGATTACAGAAGAATATCTACTGGTAGGGGTCTCCTGCCAGACTAAAAACAAGCCTACTAGAAAAAAACCCAAAACAGACGTCCATACAAGAAAAGATCTGTAAGCTAATTTTTCGACATTCAGTATACTCTTGCTATGTCGCCGAGATCTGAGATCCATGATTTCAGATGTGAGAAACAAGGGAATCAATGGAAAATAAAAAGATCATCCCTAGATGATAAGGCAAGCAACCCTGACCACCAACAGGACCAGATTTTTTTTGCTGTTTCGAGGATGTAGGGAACCAGTACGATAACTAGTTATTTCCCTGCAAAGTATGAGGCACGCGGAGCCCACTCCCTGTAAAGAATCAATGTTGTAATGACACGTTTTATACCGTTCCTTTGAGTGCGGTCCCGGATTTTGGTTTTTACTGTAATTCACAGTAACAATTATTTTCGTGTCAATTGGGTTGTAAGTTTCGCGCTCATTTTGATAAGAGGCTAAAGGCCATGCAATATGAACGGTTAAAGAAAACCGTAAAGTGGATATTATTTAAACAAGACAAAATACGTGTAACGTGAGGAAGAAAGGAGCAAAATGTCGGTTCTGTTTGTTCTAGATGGAAGCTACTTTCAATGGAGACCTCAAAGCAAAAGTGTCGTATGTGGGAAGCAATTGGATTCTATACAGCTGAAAACCCCCTTTTCATATTGTCTCACATGGTTTAGAATTTTAAATGGCGAAATTTGCATATACCCATTTGATTTTGGATTTATTTTGAGAAAGTTACTAAAATTATAGGTGGCCAGCAAATTTGTGAAGAAAAACAAAAATCTACTTTCTATTTTCATTTGTAATGATTTTTTTATTGATTTTTATTCTATTTTCATTGTTTAATTACAATATTTTTTGTTTTTTTCCATCTAATAAGTCATACAATGATTTTTTATTTATTACGCCGAGAGATGTATTACAATGGCATCAACTAGTATGTGTGCATTTTTATTCTCTCCATTTAAATTGATGTCTACTAACCTGTCACAAAGTAAAGTATTTATCAATGGATTTATGCTTTTAAATCAAATTTTAAAACAGTTTACATACTGCAGAAACTTTATTAATATTTAATATATGTATGCTAGTTTTAAATTTGCTAATCAAAAAATACGTATTTTATATAGATTATCTTGAAGATATATATGCTAGTTATATTTGTAATTGTATTTAAATATTTAATGAATATGTTAATAGGTATATATAACATAATACATTTTTTTAGTTTAAAGTAGATTGATTGGTTTTAGTAAGAATTATTTTCAAAATGAGTTTTATCATACATATTAATTAATCTAGTATCAATTAGAATACAATGACAACTTTTTTTTTATATTGAACATGTGGAGCATTTAATTGATTTTTCCAATAGATTAGTTATTGTCAATAAAAATTGTATGCACTATCCTTTATGAGCACAAAACATTGATATGTAAAGGTAGGGAATGGTCCATGGCATTTTAAGGGGTAACTAGTGGCACCCACCTAAGTTATCAATATTCATAAATAGCAAAGTTCAAATCTTGCCCGTGTAACCCTTTAGAATTATTACTTCTTCCTATCTACATATAGTCGTAGAGAGATAGGAACAATAATAGACAATGAGATCAAAAGACTATGTGGAATACTCCTTTTTTGAATGTGAATTGTTGATGGCTTCATTCACGACTAGTTGATTCATCACCTCCTTTTTATGTTTAAGGAATATGGCTATGGTTGTAGTGGAGAGAATGATGCTTCTCTCTCATGAAGGAACATATTCACTCAATCAAATGAGTAAAGTCATTGATTGAAACTACTTGATTAAACATGTTCAATTCAAGTTAAGCCTTGCATCACTAGTAGAAACCCAACTTAGTAACAAAAGAGAGGGTCAAATGAGGGAGCAAAGCCCACCTCACAAATGAATAAACAAAGAAAGGGAATGCAACAATTCACTTTATGTCTTTTCAAGTAACTAAATGAAGAGACGATTTGTGAATGATTGGTTACATGTGTTTAGCATCAAGTTGAACTATTTAAGTGACATGTTATGGTTGCTAAGGAATGGGTGTTGATTATAGATTTAAAGAAAAATTATCCACCAAATTAGCTTATTGTTATTAGGGAAAATTAATTGGGTCATACAATGGTAATATTTATATGAATATCATATGAAATTAAATCACATGTCAAGAAATTAGTCTTTCTCACTAGATCACACCCTATATTGAGGTCACACATGACATAAAAGAGAAACCACCTAATAGACATGATGAGGAATGGCATTTTTTATTAGATATTCTCACCTAGCCTTCTCACTATTGACCATATTTTATGATTTAGCTTTTTTTTCCCAGCTTTATGTTCATGTTTCCAGGTTCCTAGATAGCATGTGGGGTGATTTCAAGGCACCTTTAATGGTATACATGTTTCAACATGACTTTGAACATGTTGTAATTGTCCATTTCTATTCTAGCCTTTTGTTTATTTCGTGTATATTGTAACCTCCTTTGTATTTCACTCATTTAGCTTGTGCATCTTTTCACTTTTCCCCTTTGATTATGTCATGTTTATTACACCTCCTATTCTCATTTCATCTTTTATATTATGGTTTACGTTTTATTTCCACAATTAGGCCTAGTATATTTCTTACTTTATTCTTATGTTAGCTCTCCATGCTTACCAACATGTCTTGTTTGAATCTTGTGTCTTCTTTTGTTCAATCTTTACTACCTTGGAGTATCGTATGTTCCTTATTATATGCCTATGCTACATGATTTTATGATAAGACATATTATTCATGGTGAAATATGAACTACTCATATTTTGAGAATTTTTTTCTACCATACATTTATTAAGGCCCTTATCTAACACTTATGACTTGCATTTATGAAACAACACCTATTGATTATTATATTGATTTGGTGGCTCTCATTCATTGATCACAAGATATTTATTGATCATCTATGTACCAATTTTCACTAAAATTGTCTTTACACCATGTGCCCTAATATTTTATTGAAAAATAAATTACACCATGAAAGAATGGAAATCAACAAGATGAATTGATTCTACATGCGATTTCATGATAAAATCATTTTTGTGTTCACTTGCAAACTCATCCATCAATGACATTACCTAGTTGTAACCCTCACATGACACCCATTTGACCTTAGGGCCATTGTACCTTATCATTCCATCACGCTATACATCATTTGCAATCTTCCTCAAGTTCTCATTGCATTCTTTAAGCCTTATCTCACTAAGTTTCCCATGTGAGAGAAATCACCTTTATGTATGCTCCCATGACCACATCTTATGAAGTTGTGTTCACATGTGTCATCATGTAGTAAGAAAAATCTTATCACATTGGAGGCATCAATCCTTCCCTATTTTATTATGTGCTCATTATTAAGTTGAAAAGAGATCCTAGATCTAGAACTAGTAGATTAACTCAAATCAATCTTTTTGTTTGGGTGATCCCACAATAGTGGTTTACAATTTTTGGCCAAACTAGACATTGAAATTATTTTTTTAACTAAATCTTCACATTCGGGCACCTATAGCGGCTAAACTGTGAGGAATTTGAAGATGATGCAAACTAGAGTCTCATCACATTTTGTCTGTAGATTCTAAAAATATATTTTTCAAAGTTTTTGGAATCATATTGCACTTCTTTTTCCATCTCCCACGAAAACTAGTTTTTTTTAGAAAACAACAATTTTAAAAAGTGATGCACACTGTATAACGCATAAAAATTTTCCATGAAGGATAAAATTCTAATTCTTTAGAATTTAGATTTGTAAATCTGATATCTAGTGCTTCCACTTGGTTAGATAGTTTTTTGCTGAATATTTTTCTTTAATCGTTTTAAAGTCAAACCAATTACAATCTGCATAACCAATTATATAATACGTAATCCTTTTTTTGTATATATCCAAATTCAATTTTTTTTGTTGATCAAGGATTTCAATATCCGTGCACTCATATTTTTCAATTTCTTTTTTATAATCTGCTATTTTTTCACATGTGCAGAACATAGACCTTCATTTTCGATGAAAAACCTATGTTTAATGAAACTAAAAAAACAAATACATAATAAAACCAAAACATATTAAAATTATATTCATTGGATAGCTCGTTCTAAGGATTACCTAATTCCAGTTGGGTTTGTAAAGATTCCTTCATTTTCATCTTCAACCCAAGCTTCAAAGCGTAATAATTTAGGTTTTTTTTCTTAACAAGGTCAAAAATCAAGGAAAAGGGTGGTTCACTAGAACCAAGAGGGTTCTAGCAAACCCCCTTTCCAAAAGGGGTTTTCATTTTCTTTTTGTCCATGCATGCATTAAATGGGTTCGCTCGAACCCTAGTTCAAGTGAACCCTTTTTTGGTTCGTTCAAACCAATGAGTTCATTTGAACCCCCAGAATGAAAATTTTTGGCATGGGGTCACTTTTTACAAATTTTCCTTCCTCATTCGAATTGTAAACCACTTTTGTGGGTTTACCCGTTTCTTAACATTGGAACATGAACCAAGGAGGGTGTTATGATCGGCTAACTACCTCGAAGGAGAGCCAATATTCTTAGGCTTTTTCTTTTGTTGCAAAGGAAGATTTTTTTAATATGGGATTTAACCTAATTGATATATATCCTAATTTGAAACTATGAAAAATCACATAGATGAAGATAAAAAATTATTGTTCAAATAACTACATATCTAAAATATGCAAATAGAGGGGCACCTGTCATTAAAAGCAAAGGCTGAATTAGAGCGACATGGGTACCAGACACCCTAGTCTAAGGGTTTTTGTTTGGTCTGAAGTCCTATCAACATGTTGTAGTCTACTCTACCTTCTTGTAGCTTGTCATTGTCAAAATTTTTGGACTTGGATCTAAACACACAAAAAAGAGGGGAAAATGGTTGTGTTGTATAGGATTTTAACCTTAGTCAAATCTCGTGTTGGTGTTCCCACCTCCACAGTTCAATGATGATGATGATGGTAAATATCACATGCTCTCAGGGGAGCAAAGGAAAAGTAAATGATAAATATAGTAATTTAAATGTAATAACATAAGATAGATTTACCTTAGGTATGAAACCCTTGTTGGAGTGATGTCATGCTACAAGTTGCCACAAGGAGTTGATGAAAAAGGGACAAATTGCCTTGAATACCTGCAAGGGTTGGTCCACATAACAAAATAGATAGTTGCAACAAGCATGTAAAGAAGAATAAAGAAACTCATCGACATCCATACTTCATCTTCAATTTCAAATGCTAAATGCACATTACATTCACATTTAATTTCTTAAAAATTAGCATTTGTTATTTCAATATGTACCCAACTCTAGTTTACCTAAGTTAAATGTACTTATTAGTAACTACCTTTAGATAGATACTATTGCAATTAGAATTATTTATATAGTTATTAATATGTGTACCTAGTAATCAATTGTAAAAGTTCTATAATTTTTCATATCTAAATTTTATATTTACTTTTTGTAAAGTATATGTGTAAAAATTTTAATCAAAAATATTGAAGTAATTGATTATTTACATTCTCATTGGATGAACAATTTTACCTCTTATTCTCATTAGCAAGACAAATTGACCACTTATTGCAATCTTAACATTGTTCAAGGCATACAATAATTAGCTTTGTACAAATTTAACTTATATCTCATAAAAGGTTGTATTTAAATGACATAATAAATAGCTAGTGACATTTACTAACACTATACTTTACACCAATTTGAAATGTACCTCAATATTGAATACATTGAATAACTATTGTTATAGGAAGTATACAAATATCAAGCATATTAGGTTGGCCTGATTTGTTTTAATTATGAATCATTTTTCTTGAAATTTACTAGTCCTTTCAATTCAACAACCATACCTGCATACAATAATAACTATGTGTGATATTTTACAGCCCTTGCCATAATTCACAAATGCCATTAAAATGACATGAATGCATTTCAAAAACATATATACATGAACTAGGAGTTAAAACATTTGAACATTGAATGTTAATCAACAACTATAGAATGGTTGGAACATCACATTAAGATGAATGCTTCATATGCGCCCACACAAGCAGTAATAGCATGTTATAAAAAGACCATCACATACAAGATTAAATACCAAACACAGTAGAATAGAAAGAAGCTCAAAGTTTCATTGACCAAGGACCAAACATGAAACTACATTCCCTATTTATTAACCAACAAGCTTAATTTACCCACAATGCAATACAATAATACATTATGCAAACAAAACAATCCTCTTGCCATGTTGTCAAATGAATTCTCGCTGACACCTTGAATGAAATGTGGCATTGTATAATAGGTTGATACTGCATAGAGAAAGCCCTGAGTTGGTCTAATGGTGGAGAACTTGTACTCTTGAAAGAGAGGTCACAAGCTCAATTCATGTAGGGGTCGGGTATGTACACCTCATATTGTGAAGTACGAGCTAGGTGTCTCTTACATATTAGGAGTACAGGGTAGTCCCATATACTTTAAGCCAGATGTAAAACCAAAAACAGATCGCCCGATATCCTGGACTATAAAAGAACATTTCCTTTCCTAGATCATTAGACCCCGCCAAGATGTATATGTGGTTTCCAAGTTAAAGCCACCCTGGAAAGGCATGATTCTACGCGCTCTCTCCATACACACAAATTCCATTTCTCAATTTATTAAATATGCACATAAAGAAAGCATTCACTGCTAATATGGCCGACATTTACTTTACATTTTCTCAGCGATTGACATGAAAGCAAGTAAAAGAGACATCACGAAGAAAGTAACGCTGAATCAATGGCGCCCTCTGCGCGAACAAACAGCACTTTAATTCTGCAACAATCAGGGAAGACCAACTCGGAGGTACGACGATATGTTTATGTTGGGCCCCGCTGAATGTCGTATCTGAAGGGACTGCTCTAATATTTCTTTATAGCATTGAAAGCAATCACGGCACTACAGAGAAATCATGTGGCACTCATGATTTCAGGCGAGCCTATCCACGTTTTTTCTTCTTACTTTTCACGAGTTTGATTCGATAGAATTTCAGATTTCTTGTATTTTTCAAGAAAATTATGCTCTCGCCCAAAGCTTAGGTGCTCAAGAAGAGGTTGAAGATGTGACTTTGCCTAAGTGAAGTTGATTGGTTTAATGCATTGTAAAGCTCGAAGAAGTAAATGTATTCAGGGGGTGGATCTGGTAGTTGAGCACTCTAATTTTGTTCTTCTCAAAATCTTACGCAAAAATTATAAATCACTCTCAATTTTGTACAGTAGCTTACTTGGTAAGCCTTCGGCTTATAACTAAGGTTTCAAGGTCACATCATCAAATATGATGCCACATCAGCATGCTTTTTATGGAGGTGTCCAAAAAAGCCCAAAAAAAAGTGAGACTCATACTTGTGCACTAAATCATGTTTTATTGGTACACTGATGTGGCATCACATGATTTGTAGCTTTTGAGATCTAAGGAATAAATTTCATTCAATTACATGGGTAGTCATCATCAACATTAACAACTTTAAAGTCACAACTATTATTTAAAATACTGGGCATTAAATCAACAAATGCTATAACAACTATTGAAACATGTTGAGTCCTCTCCCCTAGTTAAATTAATTAAATTATGATGATAAACAAATATTGTTTAGTGTAGATGAGTTTGGATTGATAATTAAAATAGATGTTATAATTAATGTTTATATAAATGTAAAAAATATTATTTTAAAATAGGAAAAATGGTATGTTATTGAAGGAAAGAGTAGAAATGTAAATTCAATAATAAAAATTTGGAAGAGATTTTGGTGCAAAGAGGATTGTGGCAAATTGGATTAGAGATCGAGAGACTAGAACCTAGAACCAAAAATTGAAGGCAAGAGGAACACATAGAGGAGCTCACCAAAACACTTCAAAAATCAAAATTCGAAGAAGCAAAGCTAACCTAGGGTTAACTACAATCATTAGAAAATTCATTAGCCTTTGGACTGCACATGCATGAACCCACAATTGGGTTAAGGAGAATTGGGAGGGATGGCAATTCCTAAAATTCTTTTGAAAGTTTCATTCATTGTTGGTTTTGCTTAGGAAGCCAATTGAGACTTTATCCTCAATCATGGCACTTGGAAGGTGGAGAATGCCTACTTCTATATGCAAAAGTTGTGTCTAAACTTCAACCCACTATCATGTGACATCTCTACTTCTCCTAACAAGGTTAGATTGTATAATTTGCTAGAGGAATGTCAATGTTTGGATAGGCTCTCACAAATTGGAAATAGTATTGGTCATCTTTTATATGTTGATGAAGAGGTGCCTAATAAAGAATTAGGATCTATGCCTAAATCTAACTCTATCAAATGGGTCCCTAAGAACATAATTTTGGAATCCAAAGATGGTCCATGGAACCAATCAGTGGAGATCAAAGAATTAAAAAGTATTGATTTCTATACAAAATCCATTCCCACACCAAAATGGAGTGCTAAGAAAAAAATAAAGATGGGTGTGAAAGTAGATTGAAAGGAAAATATATCAAATCCTCCACTAATGCGCACCCCACTTCCATTCTCTCCAACTTTGAATGTTGTGGTGATTGAGGCATTAGTTAATTCATATTCTTGAATCCTCATTTAAGGATTGACTAGATCTTATTGCAGCTGTAGACATCCACAAATTGTTAAGATGTGTTATTTACCATATAAATTTATGTACATTTTGTGTGTATCAAACACTTTTGGAAAGTGTCCTTGGATACCTAAGATGTAATTGGAAAATAATTTATAATTAATATTCTCAAAGAATCTTGGTATCAATTGGACTCATATGCATTCATGAAGGAGGTGGATCACAATAGTGGTGGTTATAGTTGATTTTGGGATCACTAAATGCACTTTCCTAATTCTAGGTGCTAGGATTGAGGAATGAAGAATATTTGTATGACAGATGGGACCTATTGGGATTCAAACTTGTAATGCCAAATTTTCTTGATTCCCATCTCTTTTGTGTATTTTGGACCTATTTACCCAAAATTGATAAATGATATGAGATATCTCATGATGGGTCCCCCTTGGTCAAGGTTTGCCTAAGGGTTGTTTGTCATTATCCCTCATGTGCCTAGTATGTGTTGGAAATTTTTAAGGTCTCAAAAGTTCTAAGTGTGGAGGTTTTATGTTAATTTCTTTGAGTGTGTGCAAGTTGTCAAAGTTTCAGAGTTATCCAAGTTCCTAGTATCCCTTTCATCCCTTCCCCACATTTTCCCTTGCCTTTATCAATGT
>VDFB02270651.1:446098841-446230103 GCA_007258455.2 Sequoia sempervirens
CACCCAAGGATGTTTTGGCACCAACCTAATTTGAATTTGGATTTGGATGGCCAACTTTGGATATGTTTCAAAGTTGAAGATGGTATAAATACAATATGAGTTAGTGATGGAAAATATACAAGAGCATAGAAGAAGAGCGATAAAGAGAAAAGAGAAAGTGCAGTTTGGTGCGACCTTGATTCTATTCAGTAAGTGTGTATTGCAAGTGTGGGAGATCAATGTGAAGCTTAATGTTGAGTTTCTGAATGCAATGAGCAGAAGGTGAACTCTATCATTCATGCAAGTTGATTGAGTGACTATGGTGGAATCCTTTGTTGCATTGGGATTGTAGTCTCTTTGTAACAAGCCTTCTTTGTCTTCTTTGTATCTCTGTGGCAGTGAGCCCTCTAGGTTGTTAGCTCTGTTGGATAGTGAGTCCTTATTTCAAGTAGTGAGCCTTGTTTTCTGGCAATAAGCCTTTTTGTAATCAGGTTCCATATTCTCTATAGTATGAGTCAATCCTCACCGTGATTTTTCCCTCATTGGGTTTTCCATGTAAATCTGGTGTTATTGTGTTTATGTGTTGGATTTGAAGTTTTTGCATTGGAATTGATGATTAATCATTTAAGTATTAGTTCTGGTGATTGAATTAAAGGTTTAATTCTATGACAACTGATTCACCCCCCCTCTCAGTTGTTCTATTCAACATCACCAACCTCAACTGAATACTATGTTTTCTACACTTTTTCAATAAATTATAAATCAATATATGAATCAACTAAGAAAGAAATAAGTTTGAAAGACATGTTACAAATCATGAACTAAACATTTGTGAGTTGAAAAATCAAAGTGTATTTTAACCCACAACTTTCTATACAAAATAACATAACACAACAAATTAAATTTAGTAATTTCTATACAACAATACATAACATAAGATTAGGAAGCCACTTCAGTTGGGGTGCACATAGTTGTATTACATCAAGAGAAAAGATGTGAAATGTATTCATTCCTTTACCATAACCTCAAATGACAATGACTTACTTTTTGCTTTTGGTTGGTTGCAACTCATTTTTGGCTTTAAGTTAGCTGCAATTTTTTTTGGCTTTTGGTTGATTGCAACTCATTTTTTGCTTTTGGTTGGTTGCAACTCATTT
Source organism: Sequoia sempervirens (assembly GCA_007258455.2). Classification (NCBI taxonomy): domain Eukaryota; kingdom Viridiplantae; phylum Streptophyta; class Pinopsida; order Cupressales; family Cupressaceae; genus Sequoia; species Sequoia sempervirens. The sequence goes on from VDFB02270651.1 coordinate 446,099,978, forward strand.
CTCATGAAGTTAGTGGAATCATTTGCAACTCCTCCCTTGTGAAGTTAGCAAAATTCATCTACAACTTCATTTTAATTTCTTAACTAAAGCAAATGACAAAAATGCTTGAAAGCAACATATATTTGAAAGTTCTAGCAAAATGTGGGTCCCATAATGGGAATGGCAAGAAAGGGGGTAGTAGTTGGCATTTCATTGTGACAAAAAGGGCAAGGAGGAATACTAAACACAAAAATATTGCTTGTTTTGGATCCCATGCCCGATATTATTTTGTATGGCTAATATGGTCATAATATCTCACATGCTATTTTGTATGTTATGATGTCTTACCCATGCTATTTTTTATGGAGAATAGCCACTTCCTAGGCTAAATCTTATTTAAATTCTTATGGCTATGAATGCAAAAAAGCTTGCCCCCCATCTAAATACAACACAACATGCATACCTCAATGGGACAATATCTCAAAATCTAGACCTCTAAACTACTAAAAATGGACAATGTGACTCTTCAGTCTTAAGAAAATGGATGTGGATATACCTTCATGCCTTAACCTTGGGGATGAGGACTTTTGTGATGGATGTGTTTTAAAATCTACTAGGATTGAGATAAAACTAGGCCATGGGAGAGACATTTTAATAAAGGTCTTCACTTTTGATAGCATTGTTAACACTTGAGACTTAGTTGATCTAATTTTGGGTGTAATTTGTGTAGAAAAGAGCCACTTTGATGAATTGCAATGCTCCTTCCTCTAAGTACTCTAACCTTGGATCCACCCACTCTAGCTATTTGTTCTTCTCATATAAATACCATGTATGTAAAAGAATTGTACTAGGATGACCATACATGAATCCTTTGAATCCTAGATCATCGAAACCTAATAAGAGAAGTACACAAATTCTCCAAACAAAAATATACTAAACCTTAAACAAGTGTTTCTCTTCTAAATTCTTCTTCCATATAAATTTTACTTGTTGATATATTGTCATTTTATTGTAGAACTGAAATTGATGTTATGAGTTTCAAACCCCATTAACCCTATTACCAGTCGTATACATTATTTTGCAAAATTGAGGTTTTATCTAAAGGAACAATTATCAAAACATAAATTTTAGCACTTGCCCTTAATTGATATAAACATTCAAACATTCCATGCCAATATTGATAAGTAGTTTAAATGCATTCTAACAATACTAACGCATGTGAGCCAACCAAGCTCAAAACTCAGCTTTGTCTCACTTAGGTGTAATCACTTTTGTAAACATCCCTTACTCTTGCCATAACATTTGTTCACAAGAATCTTGTGTGACATTAATATTCCTTTAGTCAAGATACATAATTGCAATTTACATCCCATGACAACTCTTCCCAACCCACACCCAAAAAGAAAAAACCATTCCAAAAACTACACTAGAAATTGTCCAACATTTTTACATCTCATTTACACATCTAGACCACATTGCAAAGCTTAAAACTCCCATTGGATGGCAAACAACCATAACTAGGAACATTTTACAATATAGGAACTTTCTGTCCAAATCTGATTGCTAACTTTAACAAGAACAAATAATCAAATACTATACAACAATTTTGTGCCCCTATAGCTTCCCCAAGGGCTTAAACAGACTTCAAATGTCTTGGAAAAGAATACTTCTGCTCGTGATAAAATACAAACCCCATAGCATATCAAGGAGCAACCTAATCCAATATTTCGGTTATAAAAAAAGAAGATTTCAAATGCCATATGACTGTGACCGTATGGGAACGCATATCACACCAGCCGAATGACATTTAAATTCTGATAGCTTCAAACTCAAAAAACTTGCTCCCCATCTGGACACAACATAACACGCATACTTCAATGGGCTGATATCTCAAAATAGTTCTCTGAACTGCTTAAAATGGACGTCAATGTGCCCCTTGAGTCTTGAGTAATTGGATGTGGATGCACCATAGTGCCTTAATGTTGGGGATGAAGGCTTTTACGATGGGCGTATTTTTAAATCTTGCAGGTCTGAGATGAAACCAGGGCGCGAGAAAGACTCCTCGGTAAAGGTTTGCCCTTCTGACAGCATTGTTACCACTTGAGACATGGTCGGTCTGCTTGTGGGTGTACTTTGAGTGCACAAAAGAGCGACTTTGATTAACTGCAATGCTTCTTCCTGTGAGTACTCCTCTAACCTTGGATCTACCAACTCTAGCAATCTGTTTTCCTCATATAAATTCCATGCCTGTAAAACAATTATACCAGGATGGCCATACATAAATCCTAATCAGAGAAGAAGTACACAGAATCTTCAAACGAAGACTTAATGAACCTCAGACAAGTGTTTCTCTTCTAAATTCATCTTTTCAAGTAGGTGTGTTGCCATTTTATTATAGAACTGAAATTGATATAGGGGTTTTAGATCCCGTTACCAATCCTATACTTTATTGTACAAAATTGGAGTTTTGTCTAAATGAACTAGTAGCAAAACATAAATTTTAGCAATTTCCCATAATTGATATAAACATTCAAGCATTCAATGCCAATACTGATAAGTAGTTTAAACTTTAAAGTCATTTTGTGTAGATTGTTTTATAAGGTTGCTAAAGCTAACGATATTTTTCTTCAGTCAGACACTTTTTTTTCAATTTAATGATATCTCTGTTTTTAATGACGATTTAGGCATTTCAAGGTTGAAATGGCAGCCCTTTTGCTAGTGATTATTGGATGATTTTTCAGTGGATTATGTACGTGAGGATGTTAATCATTCTGATAATATGATGGATAGCTGGCTGCAATATGTAGGTAACTTACAGAATATAGAATACTGAAAATGAAATCCAATAAGCCTTAAACTATAATTAGTTTGGGTTGAGGAATGTTAAATAGTAAATTTTTGACTAGGCAATGCACAAAGATTGTACTCAGTTGCATTAAGAGGCTTGATTTTCATAATTGGTATATCATTTGAATTGGTTCAGCAACACCGACAATGGATGTTGTTTCTTCATATTATACTTTTGTTCAACCAAATTCTAACTTGTGTACTTGCAAATTGTTGCTAGAATACAAGCATTTATAGGTATTGATTACAATCCGCTCTAGTTTTACAACACAGATATTGGCCAAAAGAGTGATATTGCTTCCAACTATTACAATATTGAACAAAAAGCAAAGATATACATACAGAGAATTGCACAAACTCAATGCGGCCTAATTCCCTTTATTCATTGTCTTCCACATATAAATACACTAAATATAACGACTACCTGTGAATAATTGGGTACAACCACCTAGACATCAACTAATCATAAGATAACAAAAGTGATAATTAAGTACAAATTAGGAACTTTAAGTATTCTAACAAGGTGGTAACTGCAGACTTTAGTATTAGGAATTTAGAATTAGACACATGCAATAAAGTATTCTTACAAACACTCCATCTTGTCATGAATCAGCTTTATACAGTCAATCATCCTCAATCAGAACTGGTATAAAGTATAAACTGAAGACGTATAATCTCCAAATCTATGTGGCGCCTCATGTTGATGATTCCTGAACTCTACAGAAAATCCATGTTCAATATTTCAACTCTGTAATTTATGTGATGCAGTTTGACCTCAAATGCTGCAAATCTTGGGTACTACAAGATTGGCAGTCATGAGTCTACAAAAAAACTCTCTATCTTTTCCAAGTGAGGCCAAACCATACACTGTCATAGTGGATTACTTATACTGTAAGTCATAATTATCCATGAACTCAACCAATCTCTGCAATATCAGATTACCCATGCTTCATCCTTGTTGAGAGTGTATAAAAAGCCTCTCTATGGGAGGTGAATCTCTTGTAAGTGTTCCAATTGCATTAAGAACTCAAATGTCTGATCATTCAATCAAGCTATATTGATAGGCCCCTGAAATGTGACCGCTGTGCTCTCTATGCCTGTGAGTCAAAGACTCATAAAACTGGCAAGCTGACATATAGAAAATTGCTCATAGCAGAAAAAATGTATCATTAATTATTTCAATGTAACATAATGTGTGAATAAACCAGCTGTCACTATTTGGAATTTCACTGACAATCTGTGTCTCTCCATCACAACTCGGCATCAATCATATACCCGTCCTGAATTTTCTTATGTATGCATGTGTCCCAAATCCATGTCTAAAAATCAATTCAATATTGTAGGTCATAATATGGTGTATCAACACAATTCAAGGGATCTTGACGAAGAAAAAATGGTTGTACTAAATTGTGACAATGTGCAAGTATGCACCATAAACTCTAATCTCTCTCAATAATGAAGCTAGATGAGTTAAGATTTCTAACAGAATGAAGTTTTCCAAACTACGATATGTCCTGCAAATGATTCAACTAACCATGTGCACACAAACTCTGACAATGTTATATCTAAACTAAGTAAGATATCAAACTTGAGTCCCTCAACTGCAAAAAGTTGTGCAGTGTTATCAGCAAATGACTCTAAAACATCAACTGCAAATCAACAAGATCGATACTCTCAACGAGGCATCAGCATATAAGAATCAGCAAAGCATCCTAGAGAAAGAGTTTACTGCAAAGTGATCTACAATACAGGTATCCACAAAATCATCTAAAACATCCAACTCAACTCGAATTTAATTCCTAAATGTTCCCCTAGAGTGTGAAAAAGCTATGTGCTGAAAAGATATGAGTGATTTACCCTCCCCAAATCAGAAAGAGAGTAATCAATAAACTGTCTCTTATGTATGCAAGAAGTAATCCTCAAGCGCTATGCACAAAATCTAAAACCATACTTGAAATCTATATAAGCAAGACTATCTTATGTGTATTCGGCATATCTAAGTGAAGGCTGCAAAACAATAAACAAGCGGCCTGTCATTATCCTCTGGGAGATTCTGTAATAAATTATAAGTATTCTCTAACTAATCTACTCAAAGTGTGGCAACAATAAGCTGGATATCAAAATCAAAATTTGTTGAACTAAGAAAGGTTGCAATGATGTCAGCATAGTCATCAAGCAAATCATCTTCAGTGAAGGAGAAATGATATGACGCAGACATACCGTATATTTAGAAAATCAACAATCACCAGCATGCAAATGAGTTGATAGATATAAAGTAAAATTAATACAATTGTATAGCTAGTGAGATATAATATTGTAAAGCAGTTGACAATCAGAACAGCTACAGAGGGTAGAAAGCAATGAATAAAAACAATATTGACAGCTGGAACAACTGTATAGGGTAGATAGAAATAAATAAAAGTACATAGACAGCTAATAGTATTTAATTAACATTGTAAGTTATTTTGGCCTATAGATATAGTCTTTTCCTATGAAATCCCTGAGAAACACAACCGGCAATATAGTCATATCAATTGGTATTCAACCCTAACAATGGAGCTTTTCCGTATCTAAAATCATCTGCAGGTTTTCAAATTTTAAATTACTCAATCTTTGATATATTTATGTATATGCGGGACACCACCTAACAATCAAGCCTTCTTGTATCTAAATTTTTGTGCATGTTTCTTAAATTTTAAATTAGGTCACCTTCGATATACTCCTTTTGTATTTTCAGGCCACCATCTAACGATCAGGCCTTCCATGTCTGAAATTTTCTGCATGTTCTCTTATTCAGATTGGTCAGCCATATACTCCTTGTGTATATCTAGAATACCATCTAATGATTAGGCCTTCTCGTGTGAAATTTTCTGTATGTTTTCAAATTTCAGATTTACTCAACCTTCAATGTTTTCCTTTTGTATATTGAGCAAACCATCTACTTAATTGGTCCTTTGCATTTTTTTTTTTTGGTTTATCTCATATTTCTATTCAATAGTCTATGCCCTCTCTCTAATGCCAAGGTACAAATCAATATAGCTATTTATAAGATTTCGGATTATTGACAGTGGCATTCATTTTCTTCAAAATGACCAAGCAATTTCTTGTTTTAAAATTTTTTATTATCAATCTGCAATCAATTTTCAACTGATATTGTTTTGGATTTCAGTTTTCCACCATAAATTTGAGTCTTATTTCTCATTATTGTTGTTCTACTACTACTTATAGACTGTTGATCCTAATAGTGGTAGATTTTATTTGTATCAATTTCTTTGATGAATAGTTCAACTTTACCCCCACGCTCCACACAAAAGCCCTATTTGGCTTAGTTGCTCACCCAAGAGATACACAACCAAAGGCAAATGGAAAATTGCATTTTAACTTTTGCTAATTCAGCAAAGATAAGCATGTTCCTGCAATTCATGGGACAACACCTGACCACTAGCTCCATTCCTTCAATTAGTACAAATTCCCAACCTGCTTTTATGTTGGACTCCAAGATATTCATTCCCCATTTTGATGGCATGATTAATGGTGGCAAGTTCAATGTTTTTGATTTGCAATTTGTAGGCTATTTCAAGATGCAATTGCATCTCACAAAGCCACAACAAATCACAATAGTGAAGGTTCATTTCAACAATCAAGTTGTCTCCTAGTGCAGCTTCATGTCCAACTTCTAGAGGTTACAGGCCAACAGGAAATTGATTCTTGGATAAATTTCATGGCAACTATTTGGGCACACTTTTTCCCCCATGATTACAAAGAAGAGCTATTGACATAGTGGCTCCATCTTCACCAAACAGTTGACCAATAAGTCTAATATGCCTCTCAAGTCTCCATCAAGTTGGAGATATAGGACATTGATGACATACCTTCATCCACATGCAACAACATAGGATTGCATTCTAGCCTTGGTCACTTGCACAAGAGTATACAACCTTGCATGCAGCTCCTAACATCATGTCTTACCCATGCAATGCTAGGAACCACATTGCACAAATGCACACAAATCCCTTCATCGTGCACCACCCATGCAACCTAGGAACCATGGCATGTAATTGTGTGTAGATCCTTGATTCACGCAAACTTGCATAGCACAAGGAATAATGTCATGCAATGCAAAAAGAATTCAATTTTTGTGCAACCCTTTCATCATGTGCCACTTGCACAATTCCAAGGATCGTCCCACACAACTTTGAAGACAACTGTAACTAAGTTCCATGCCACATTTACACCTCAATCCAAAGCTTGATGTAGGACCATGAGCAATACCTCAAAACATTACGCAATATTTTAGTTCACACAAGTAACCACTGGGCACAACTTTTAGAGTTGTTTCATGACAAAACACTTGTCAACACAATGAGCAATTGGGAGTGAAGTCATTGGAAGATGAAGTCACACACAAAAGTTCAGTTGTTGCAATTTTTTAACTTCCATAATGAACTTTTTGCTCTCTTGGCTTTGTAAATTAAGTACATTTTTTGTGACATTAGTTGGAGGTAGATGTAGGATAGATAGGAGAAAATACATAGCCATACAATTCCCTTGAGAGAATGCCATGTATAAAATGCATGGATTACTAAAACTTATGTTCCAATTTTGGTATTCTTCTTTGTTTGAACCCTTTTTGTCTCTTTATGGCTTCCACATGCCTACAACACTCTAGAGCATTGTCCCTAGACAACTTGGAATCTAGATCATACCTTGCATCAAATTTATCTCCAAGTTTTCTTCTTACCTTCAATGGGAGTTAGAGTTTTAAGCCATCACTTCCTTATAGCATGCTTTCCAAGATTGCTTTAAGACAACCAAAGACAATATTTTTCTTTTTTGATAAAAAGTTATGCTTGCTTCTCTCATACAACAAGGACACAAGACATTCTATTGATGAATTTCATGTCCTCAAATCAAATATGGCAAAGACCTTTCTTGTTGAGCAAACTTCACTGTGTGAAGATTTGGAGTTTAGGTAATGAGATCCAACACATCTAATCCTTAGCTCATTCTCATAGTCAATGACTATTTTGTGACCACTAGTGAATTTCTTTTCACTTATAGTTCTCAAATCAAGAATAGATTCGTAGAGGTTATCCTTAACAATGGCAGCCAAAAAAGAACTTGATTTAAGATTTGGTAGATGATCTTCAGTTGTCAATCTCAACCCATCCACACCCCACTCATACAACTTGGGTGGGTAAAAGAGGGACATTCCATACTTATAATTGTGTCTCACGAGAGTTCCATCAAATTTTACATTAAGCCATTCTAGGCACAATTCATTGTGATGTCACCCCATCGAATTGCTGCAATTTCATACTTGAAACACCTTCTAAATATGACTACAAGGCAGTATTTGATTACTTCCAAAAGAGCTATCAAGTATACAAGGATGGTAAAGAGTATAGAACCATTTCTTCCTCTATTAGTCCTTCACTTCTAGTACGCTAGTAATTTAAACAGGTTAATTTGCATAAGTCTCCACTCTTTGCATCATTCGGGAAGCCAAGGTAAATAATGCTAATAAGGTTCCTCCCAAAGAAATCAAATCTGTCGTTGATGCATATTCTAATATTTTTTTTTATGCACTAGTTGTAGAACTAACAAAACAAAGATATTCATAAGAAGCCATAGGGTTTGATTTTCAGTTTTAGATATCATGATTACAACATTTTAATAATCGAGGTTCATCCCAAATTTGTAATAACACTTGTTATCTTTGAAGAGTGAGTGATTATAGGAAGAATCAACCTTGATTAAGTGTTTTTGTGAGTGTAACATGTATTTCTAGATGTGTTGCTGATTTGTCAGTCAGCCAAAAGATTGTAAAATCCTCATTAAGCTTTTGTGAGGTATCATTTTAGAACAATAAAAGAAATGTTCAGGTATGCTTGCAGATTACTATGTAGACTTATCTAATATTCTACAAACATTTGTTATTTCCCAGAATATATGTGTAGAACCTAGTTTGCATGTACATTTTGAAGAATATAGTCTTTTCTGACATCTTCATTAAGGTGTCACCATTGGTTGCGGTTGTGCGTTTTTGTATGAATCCGTTGACTCTATTGACCAATTGAATATAGGCACCAGTTTGCTATTGGCTTCCTCTCCCTTCATCCTAACACACCTACAAAAAATTAATTCAAATATCTTTTTAGTTTAATTTGATTAGTATGTTTTCACTACCATGTCTAAATATGTACAATGGCAATATGGATTATCAAATGTCATATTTTAGACATATCATATGGAAAATTATCTATTTTAATAAGGTGCTTAAACTTGAGTTCCTTAGACCAGCATATAGGCATAAAGTGACAACCGAAATAGGGGTGCACTATGTAGCGGGTATGGTTTTTGTTAGATTGAGTATTTAATCTTTGTGGTGACATCCATTGCAGCACCTTAATCCATTGCAGCACCTTAGAGAAACCCCCCTTGGTCTATCAAAACTAGAAGTGAAGGAGGTCCTACCCACCTCAACAATTGATCCTCAATTGCCAACCCAAATATAGGTTTGGTGGTTTTCTTCCCAAGTTTGACACCCTTGGCACTTGGGAGAAGATTTAGCCTTAAGGATTTGGGAACTACAACTCAAATCACCAACAAAATGGATCTTAATTGGAGTACATGGGCCACTCAAGTGTTTTGTCATTTGAAGAGGCTCTGTTCTCTACTCTATTGCTTGCTCTCATGATTTGCAACAAGCATTTGAAATTGAAATTGATGCTTCCAGATTTAAAATAAGCGCAATACTCAAGCAAGGATGATATTTAGTGGTGTATTACTATGGAGCATTGTCACAAGCCAAGCTCAATTGCATGACATATGACAAAGAATATTTATGCTTTGATCGAGCAATCAAGAATGGTGTCATTATACTCATGTTAAGGAGGTAATTTGGAATATCAAACACCAACTCCTTTGTTTTTTGAGCTCTCAATCTAAGATTCAACATTAATTTTTGAAGTGAGCATCTTACATTCAACAATTTCATTTGGCGATAAAACTACAAAGGGCATCATAAAAAAATTAGCAGATTTTCTTAGTCATCCTCCTCAAGTGGTTATCATTTTAGATACTTTATGTGCAGCATATAGTGAGTGAAAATCTCTCTACCGAATTAATACTCAATTTGGCTTAATTGTTCAAGCTTTACAACATCCATTGTGCTGAACCAAACACCTTCCATCGACTACAACTTTTGGGGTAGGTTTTGTATAAGTTCTCTCAATTTTGTTACCACTAGTCCTTACCAAGTTTTATGGAAAGAACCTTACTCATTCTGCCATAGTTTAAAAACCTGGACTTAGCAAAAATCCAACAGCCTGAAATTTTAAGTCAAACATGGAACTTGCCATAAAAATCAACAAAACTTAGCAAAAACTGAACAAATTTAAAATATATGTCATAAAATATATTTAAACAACATACAAAATACTGATAAAAAGCATAAAAAATGAATTTAGAAAAATTCAAATCATTCAAAAATCTGTAGCTAGGGAAATTTTTGAAAAATCATTCAAATCCATGACAAGGAAACAAAATTAAAAATATTTGTAAAAGAAATTGGGAAAAAGTAAAATAAAATAAAAAATCTGCTATATGGCAGGTTTCTAGCAAGTACTCACTAAAAAATTCAGAAAACTTGGTGAGTACTTAACAGAGTTTTTAAAAATACTGAACAGAACAACAAACCCACACTGTATTCTTTATTGATTAACGCTTTTACATATTTATAGATCTAGCAAACACAATGGTCTTCCTATCAAACTGGTAAAGAGTTTGACAGCACAATGAAACTGCTGACAGCGAACTCTAACTGATGTACAACTAACTGGAGTTGTTTGAAAAGTAATTGAGAGACAAAGGACAATGAGCTGAGACTCTCTACCATATCTAATGACATGTGCACAAGTATAATTCAATTATGAATTATATTCTCTAACACTCCCCCTTAATGAATAATTGAATTTTGATGGACTCCTAACATATCTCTACATAGAACAAACTGACTAACAACATAAAACAAAAACAATTCATTATGCAGTTGTTCTTTGAAAACAGTTCTTGGACTAGTAAGATTTCTTCAAGCTGCTCCCAATTACAGGTATAGTCACCTAGCTATCATCCAAGCTCCCAACATCATTGAACACCATTTGCACATGAAGTGTCTCATCACCCTCATAAAAGTATGATGCTGAACTTCCAGATTTCAAATCCTCCTCTGAACTATTGGACACCAGTCCTTGTAAATTTTTATAATCAGATTACATGCACAGAAAATTAACTCAGAATCAGACACAATAACACAGCAGATACCCTGGGAAAACCCTCCACTTGAGGGAGAAAAACCCAGCAACAAAGATCTCTCTTATATTTATAAATGGCGACAACAAATCTCTTTACAATGAGGCCAATTTCAAGGCCAATCTTCAGCACCTAACACAGATGTACTGACTGATAATAATCTGCACTTTAATTCTGCCCTTGAATAGATTCGCAACCTGCTCTTTAGGATATTCGCCTTGACTGAAATAAATCGAACTTGAATGATAAGATAGAAGAAAGTGACCTTGTATATATACAAATGTGAGAGAGGTCGCACCTCTTCATGTACAAGGTCGGCCAAGATACAAAATAATATAATTACAAATAATAAATATAATTTATAAGAGAAGTCGGCCCCCAAGAGAAATTATATTGTTGCCAAGGGAAGCGCCCATTCTTATTAAATAACAAATATAAATAAATAGCCGATAGGCTACATTTATTTATTGTCTTCACTCGTGGCTGGAAGGACGAACCTGAAGCTGTTATAACATTAACACTCCCTCTCAGCTAGGAGAGAACTTCCAGCTGCTCAAGACAAATCACCTCAACATGATGCCCATCACATTGGCTACAACCAGATGTGAGAAGAGGAATATCACCTCAACGTGATATTAGATATCGCCTCAACACGATATCAACCATAATGGCTACAACCATACTATGGTAAGTACAAGTGTTCATCACTTGCGTGATGTTGTCACCTCAACGTGACTTTTGCAACGAACACACTTGCACGATAAATTTAAAACCTTAAAATTCAGTCACAAAAAGTAAGAACAATACCATAATGATAAAAATTTTCTTTTCAAAAACATAAACAAGATACATCTTTTGCAACTTTTAACTATTTCATTCCAAATGAAATTACAAAGTAAGAAGAGAAATATACATACATAGCCCGAAGGCTTTTGGCACCAATAAAAGTAAGAAGGTTCAGGAGTTCGTCCTGTCAAGTCTTGGATCATCAATTGGGTGTTGAGGAGGAGAAACATCACTCGGGCGCTTTTCCGCCAACCACGGACTTATAATGCGGTCCCCCGCACGATCATTTTGCAATGAACGGCCCTCCCTTCGAAGAAGAGATTGGTTGGGTAACCTTTAATGACTACCAACTGGACATAGTGCTGTGATCCTACAAAACTAGCTTTCGTGCAACCGGCAATTCTCAAACTAGGATGTAATTCGGGATCACGGTGAACTGACAGTGTAGTACTACATCTAAATGGTTCTTTACACTACTTTGGCCAAAGTGTTTACGTTCAATGAAGAACATAGGTCATATGTCACATTCACTAGCCAGGTTCAACTTGACTTGAGGCTATCTTATTCTACGCGTAGGTTGGTCTATCGGGGTAGTCCATACCCTAGACTTCCTACAACAATCTAACTACTGGAATGATGAACATTTTAACAAGATCCTACAACCAACGCCTTTATTCAGGATATTCTCATCCTAGGAATACAATAACTTGACTAAGTTATTTAGTATCTAGTTGTAACTTGTAACTCATATAATGCTCACGATACATTCCTAATATTTAGTAACTAATTATAAGTATATACTCCGTATATGGAGTTAATTCAATTTATGTAGTTTCCTATCCTTTGACAAGTGTAAACCGTACACTAATAAAAATAGAAACCAATAAAAGATTACATGTATTAAACATTCTATTTAACTTATGCTGACAATCTTTACTTCTTCCTTAATTATTCCAAAGTAAACCAGTTTTCAGACACATTTCTTTTCAGTCAAGAACATGATTCAGAATTATATCAAAATACTAGAATATTAGAAAGCATGTAAAAGCAAGAGATAGCATGCCTGGTAAAGCTTTCCAGATGTTGTGAAAAATGAGAGCTCTTCTCCCCAAGCTAACTGCCCAAAAAAATTCTTTAGAATTTTCAGAGAAAGAGTAACTCCTTCTGCCTTCACCAAATGAGTTTCAGCTCTCTGTAATAAGTTCTCAGCACAGCAATCTGACAATTCTATACTGCTGTTCTCAACTCTGAGATTGCTTCTCTCAACTCAACCAAATAGTTTTCTTAACAGGATAAAACTAACAACTTTCTCACTAATGGCGAATTCCCTCTCAGCTGCAAAATGCTCTATACTCTTGAATAAACAATATGAATATCTTGATTGTAAATTCGTGTGTGTTATGAATGACACTCGCAGGTTTATATAGAGTTGTGAATTTAACAGTTTTCCTCTTCTTATGGCGCCAATGCTGCCAACAAAGCTTGGAATGTTTCAAAAGAAAAACGTGTTGCTTAATGGCAAGGGTTTCGACCTCCATTATCTGACAGCAATGACGTTTATTCCAATTCGCATTTGCTCAACTTTTAAAAACGTGACATCTCTTGGTTCATGCGCAATTTTGCAGCTAGGTTAAATGACAAGTTCAAATTAAGACTTTTTCCTTGTTTATTTGAAGTCCACATCTTCATTCCTTTTGCCAAGCACGAATTCAGTCGGCCATTTTCAGACGTTTGGCCCTAATCACGCGATTTTCCTGCGCGTTTTTCCTTTCTTCCGCCATTTTCACGGCTCAGCTTTTATTTCGAATTTTATCTCATTAATATTTTAATAAAGTTCAATATAATACTATGATGCATTTGGCAAGGTTTAAAGTATAAAATTGAAGCTCAATAATTCGATTCAATGAAGTATTTCCATATTAGAGAAAATCGCTATTTTAAGATTAACGTTTTAATTCTTTTTTTTTTATTTAGTCTCATTCCTCTATGGAATATTTAATAAAATGTTAATTTACATTTCATTTTGATTTTCAAATCTTTTATTTAAATACATTTATATATATTTTATTTTATTAAAATATTTATATAATATAGTTTTTAATTTACGTTATGTATAATTATTTAAATTAGTAATTTAAATAATATCGTATACATTTGTAAAAACTATATTATATTTATATTTTAATATAATATGAAATATATAAATATATTTATCTTTATACCTATACATGTATATACATCTACATTATATGTCCATATACTGTGAGCCAGTCAATACTATATGTAACCATGTATATGTATATATATGTGTATGTATAAATTCTGAGGCAATATACCGTCATCATATATATATTCATTCATCACGTTAGTTGCGGTACGTATACTTGTATATATATTTATATATCTACTTTACGTATAAGTATTCATAAATACACTTATATCGATGCACACATATGGCACATCCATCTGCTCAAATACGTTGTATCGACATGAATGTACTTATGGGTACTTGTATATATCGTATTCTTATGTTTATATACAAATACGCATATCCACTTCTAACAAGAAATATTACTCATAAGAATATACTGGCAAGCGTCACTTATTTACACATTCAGAAGTAGATACGACTCCTAATGATACTAAACAAGCCTACGGATGACTTACCCTTAACTACAACAATGACTTAGCTTACTCAGTTCTATAGTTGTGTGTGTATGTCCAATTGGTATCCATTACTGTTTACCCGACCAAGTTCCTCCCCGAGTGATATCTCTCCTCTGCCTGGAGGTACGAACCTGTTTCCTGCACATCATGACATGACAACGGAAGTCATTTGCTCAAAACCAAGGCATTGTACATATAGCATCGTAGAAAGTTAAAACAACATTATTTTATAACTTAATATGCTACTTTCATTCAAGATTTACACCAATAGGAGTATCAGATAATGAGACAATCATTAGGACACATTCAATTGATCACAAGAACAATTTATTTTATTCAACAGAAAGATTCAAACATTTACAATGTACTTCCTATGCAGTAGTAACTATACAATCGGGGTGTAACAACTTTCACCATGACTCTCTCAGAGGGTGAAACACAAGTACAACATGTCATGGAGTCTCACACATGACATCCACCATGACTCAACTCAGAGGGTGGAACCAAGGGCTTTCACCTCAAATTCCTCCGTCTTAGAGCAAAATGCATTAACAAGGGCTTGCACCTCAAATTCCTCCGTTTCAGAGGAAAATGCATTAACCAAGGCTCACTGATACTGAGACTCTTACTCAATCAAGGCTGGATTCTCCACCATACCAAGCTTATCTTGGAAGTACACAAACTTTATCCTGGCGAGGGGCTTGGTGAGAATATCTGTCGTCTGCTCATCAGTGCTAATGTACCTCAACTGTACAGCCTTCCTTAGTACCATATCTCTGATATAGTGGTACTTGATCTCAACATGCTTGGTTCTGTCATGAAACACAGGATTGACAGAAAGCTTCACACAACTTTGATTATCACAATGAATGATAGTAGGCTCCATTGATTGTCCAAACAATCCTACAAGGAGCTTACGAAGCCACATTGCTTTCCGAGTTGCCAAACAAGCTACAATATACTCTGCCTCTGTTGTACTCAGTGCTACAGATGACTGCTTCCTGCTACACCAGGAAATCATAGCTGAACCCAAACTGAAACAGCAACCAGAGGTGCTCTTCCGATCTGTGACACAACCTGCCCAATCAGAATCAGTGAAACCATGTAACTCCAAATCTGCATCTAAAGTATACCTCAACCCATAACCAACTGTGCCACGCAAGTATCTCAGAATATGTTTAGCTGCAACAAGATGTATCTATCTCGGATCACACATAAACTGGCTAAGTGCACTCACTGCATAGCAAATGTCAGGTCTAGTGTTAACTAGATACATCAAGGAATCAATTAGTTGTCTGTACAAAGTAGGATCCACCAAGTCTGAATTAGCTGCAACCTCCTTCAACTTGTGTAAGTTGGTCTCCATAGGTGTGGACATGGATTTGCAATCCATCATACCAAATCTCTTAAGTATATCAATGGTGTACTTTCCTTGACTTAGAATCATCTCATCTGGTTTCTGCCAAACTTCTAATCCAAGGAAGTAATGCATGAGTCCAAGGTCCTTCATCTCAAATTCCGAAGTCAACTCCTTCTTACACTCAAGAATCAGGGGATCTTCTCCAATAAGGATCAAATCGTCAACATATAAAACCAAAATTAATATTAATGCATCACCATTGATTACCTTGAAGTAGAGATTTGAATCAGCATCATTCTTCAAGAAGCCCAAACTTGATAGGTACCGATCAATCCTTTTGTACCATGCACGAGGAGCCTGCTTAAGACCATACAAGGCCTTCTTCAATTTACAAACATGTGACTCCTTCCCATGAACCTCAAATCCATCAGGTTGCTCTATATAAACCTCTTCCTCAATCACTCCGTTGAGAAAGGCTGTCTTCACGTCCATCTGGTGAATCTTCCATCCTCTAGATGCGGCAATAGCAATGATGGTTCTGACAGAAGTATAGCGAGCAACAGGAGCAAATGTTTCTTCATAATCAACTCCCTCTTTCTGAGAGAACCCACGAGCCACAAATCTTGCTTTGTACTTTTCAATGCTTCCATCTGCAGCATGCTTAATCTTGAATAGCCATTTAGAAGATACCACAGACTTGCCCTCGGGTCTAGGAACAATATCCCAAACATCATTCTTAAGAATTGATTGATACTCCTCTATCATAGCATCTTTCCAAACTTGATGACAAGATACTTCCTCAACAAGTAGGCTCGATTCTAATCTGACTCATCAAGGCAACATAACTGGAGAACTTATGTGGCCTTTTGCTTTCTCTGAATGTGCCTCTAGGAGCTGCAAAGCTTTCAGCCTCTTGCATAGTACGACTGGCCCATAGAGGTCTCTTTCTCCCAATAACAATGTCAGTAGGCCCATCAGTAGGTTCCAAGGGATCAACAGGATCAATATCTTCTTTTGGTTCTGAAGTCTTCCTCTAAATCTGAATCTCAAGAGTATGGTCAACTTCCATATCCTGAGGAGACTCTTCATTATCAATCTCCATATGAATCCCCCTGGATCTTCTAAATGCAACATCTTCCTCGAATGTGACACCCTACTGATCTCGATCAACTTCTGACCTGGGATGTAAATTCTGTAAGTTTTTGATGTCTCACTGTAGCCCACAAATATTCCCTTCTTGCCAGAAGGCTCCAACTTGGTTCTCTTTTCCTTGGGAACATGAATATAGACA
Source organism: Sequoia sempervirens (assembly GCA_007258455.2). NCBI lineage: Eukaryota > Viridiplantae > Streptophyta > Pinopsida > Cupressales > Cupressaceae > Sequoia > Sequoia sempervirens. The sequence continues at coordinate 446,117,221 of VDFB02270651.1, forward strand.
GGACATCCAAATATCCTCAAATGACTGACTTCAGGCTTTTTCCCTATCAAGGCTTCTTCTGGAGTCATATTCTCCAAGATCTTATGAGGACTTTTGTTCTGAACATATACAGCTGTCCTGGAAGCTTCTGCCCATAAGAATGTTTGCAAATCTTGACCATGGATCATGGCCTTTGCTGCTTCCACGATCGTCCTGTTCTTTCTTTTTGCAACACCATTTTGTTGAGGATTATAGGGAACACAGAACTCCCTCTTAATCCCTGCATCAATACAAAAATTCTGAAAACTACCAGAGGTGTATTCTCCACCATTGTCAGATCTGAGGACATTAATTCTTTTACCAGAAAGATTTTCTACCAAGGCTTTAAACTCTTTAAACCTATCCAACACTTCCTCAAATTCTTTAGATTTCAAAAAATAAATCCAAGTTTTCCTAGAGTGGTCATCAATAAACAAAACATAATACAAGAATCCACTCGAAGACGAAACAGACATAGGACCACATAAATCAGAATGAATAAGATCTAAAACACACTTAGATCTATTTTCTCTACTATGAAAAGGGGCTTTTATATTCTTACCCAATGCGCAGCCCTTGCAAGTACCTTCATGCTCCTGGTTGAACTTAGGAAGGCCCTGTCACCATCTTCTCCATGATAGGTAAGGCTCGGAAGTGTAGGTGAGCCAATCTCCGATGCCAAAGATCGCAAAGACTTGAAGAGTCATGAACCAAAGCTTGTAAAGAACGTGTGCAGACCTTGTAAAGGTTTTCATGTCTAACTCCAATTACTTGAGCATCCTTGAAGCTAGTGTTCTCCATCCATACTAGAACTTTGCCTTTGGAGAAGGCAACTTGATATCCTTTATCTTCCAAAGCTGAAATAGAAATAAGATTGCGCTTGATTCCAGGAACATAAAGAACATTACTCAACTGAAGTGAGATGCCAGAATCCAAATGAAGTGTAGAGGTCCCAATTCCTTTCACGGAGTAGCTAGCATCATCTCCAATGATGACTGTTTAGAAGACTCCTTTTCCACCAAACTTGATAAGTGCTCCTTAAAGCCGGTGATGTGTCGTGAAGCACCACTGTCGATTATCCAAGTGTTGGTGTCGGAAGGTACACTGCTTGATAATGCTGAATAGAACAAATATTCACTTGAATCCTTTTGAGGAGAGGCATCATCAACATCCGCAACGGTGACCTATTGCTTAGGTCTAGTTGGACAATACTTGGCGAAGTGCCCAAACTTGTCACACCTAAAACATTGAATCTTGGACATATCCCTCTTCTTCTTAAATGGAGGTGCATCATCATTTCCCTTGTCCCGATTCCTCTTGAAGAATCCTTTCCTTCCATCTTTTCCTTTCTTCTTTGAAGTATGGGAGGCGAGAACATGAATATCTTCATTGTTTGAACTTTGGCCAACGCCTCTTGCCACCAACCTTGATTCCTCTTGAATGCAATCAGATCTTAGGCGATCAAACTTAGGCAATTTTGACCTTGCACTGATTCCCTGAATGTATGATTCCCAAGACAAAGGCAGCCCATTGAGAGCGAGCATAGTCAGATCCTTGTCATCAACTATATGCCCAATTGTAGAGAGCTGATCTCTCAAATCTGCAATCCTCATAAAGTATGCAATCACTGTTTCACCTTTCGCCATCTTCACATGATGAAGTTGTTGCTTCAGTGCAAGTGCTCGACTGGTATTGTTGATTTCATACATCTCTTCCAATGTTTTGAACATGTCTCTTGCTATCTTCAACTTAGAGACGATAGGCACAATATGATCCTTGACGGAATCAACCAATATCTTCATTGCTTTAATATCTTTCTTCACCCATTGTAACTTCGCTTCTTCCTCCTCAGGTTCAAGAACACTGGATTCTACGAACTCACCCAAGTCATTTTCATGCAAGGTAAGCATGATCCTAAACCTCCATGATGTGAAGTTAGATGCACCCTCGAGTCTATCCTCGATCTTCAACCCGTTCACCATCTTGACTAATGTAGATAGATGAACAACTAGGTATTGCTGATTAGGAATAATCTGATCACGATCCTCTCAAACCCGCTCTGATACCATGTAAATTTTTATAATCAGATTACATGCACAGAAAATTAACTCAGAATCAGACACAATAACACAGCAGATACACTGGGAAAACCCTCCACTCAAGGGAGAAAAACCCAGCAACAAAAATCTCTCTTATATTTATAAATGGCAACAACAAATCTCTTTACAATGAGGCCAATTTCAAGGCCAATCTTAAGCACCTAACACAGATGTACTGACTGATAATAATCTGCACTTTAATTCTGCCCTTGAATAGATTCGCAACCTGCTCTTTAGGATATTCGCCCTTGACTGAAATAAATCGAACTTGAATGATAAGATAGAAGAAAGTGACCTTGTATATATACAAATGTGAGAGAGGTCGCACCTCTTCATGTACAAGGTCGGCCAAGATACAAAATAATATAATTACAAATAATAAATATAATTTATAAGAGAAGTCGGCCCCCAAGAGAAATTATATTGTTGCCAAGGGAAGCGCCCATTCTTATTAAATAACACATATAAATAAATAGCCGATAGGCTACATTTATTTATTGTCTTCACTCGTGGCTGGAAGGACGAACCTGAAGCTGTTATAACATTAACAGTCCTCACATGTATGTCTCACAATCCTAATGAGGTATAGTTTCTTTGATCCACAAGCACCTCAAACTATCGAGCATCTAACTATTCTCTACTACATCCCTCCCTGTTTTCAAAGTTTTGGCCTCTTCAAAATAGAACAACTGTCTCATCTTCAATGAAGTCATCATCACTCTCAGCTGGTGGTTCTTCAACAACAGCTAGCATTCTCTTAGCTCTTACAGTTGCAGCGAGCTACTCAGCAGTAGTTGGATTTACACTCTTAGATAGTGCTATGCACTAGCAGCCACCTTTATTCTCTCTCTCAAACAGGTCATTCACATTGATCCAACAGAGAGCAGATTCAACAGCAATGCATGGCCTTTTCCATGTTCCCCACACAAGATCCTTTCAAACACAAGTCAGCCCAAGCAAAGCTTTCCTTCTGATAAGTGCATGCTTGCAATATGGCACTAAATTATCCACAGCAATAATACAATATTTGATAAAACAACCTTCAGAGATTTCACTCAAAAATCTTCAGCCTGCAGGTGCAGCAGCAGCAGATCCTATCACAAGTCGCTAAAAATCCATGAGCTATCTTGGCTATACTGATGGGGGCTCTAGGTCAGTGAAGAGAGGCTCCTTCAAGATTTACACTCACATTTTCCATCATGCCTTCTATATCCACAGAAGCAGGGGAAACACACAACCTCAACGCAAGCTTATGGCATTCCAAACTTCATATGCTTCTGCAACTTCAACAGGAAAGAAAGGACAGCTACATTGGAGTATGACTGTAGCAGCTGTCACAGATCAAGCTGTTCTGATACCAAAACAGAATTTTTAAAAATAATAAATAGAACAAACTCACACCGTATTCTTTATTGATTAACACATTTACATGTTTATAGATCTAGCAAACTCAACAGTCTTCCTATCAAACTGGTAAAGAGTCTGACAGCACAATGAAACTGCTGACAGCGAACTATAACTGATATACAGCTAACTGGAGTTGTTTGACAAGTAATTGAGAGACAAAGGACAACAAACTGGGACTCTCTACCATATCTGATGACGCGTACACAAGTATCAGTACTCACTAGAAATTCACCAAGAAAATCTAGCTCATAAACTGGGCAAGTATCATAGAGTTTTAAAACTATAATTTTTCCATAACTAGGATGTGCCACATATTCTATAGAAACTTAAGCTGATTGATGCAATCATTGGACCATAGAGGAGTGATGATGGGAAATAACAAAGGCTTTGCGACAATCATTCCAAGGAAACTTTGACCCATCTTGAACTTGGCCTCTAACGTAAATGCTGCAATATACTTGGATTGTATCCTTGGCCACAAGCAAGAAGCATGGTCAAGTTGAGTAACTTAGGTTTTTGACTAAGACAATATTTAGCTTCATATGGGAGCCCTTCCCCAAGTGATGATGCAGAAAACAAAAGATGTATCATCACACATTTCCCAACCTTTTTGCTCACAAGAAATTGTTGTGTCAAAATCATCAATTCATGCTGCCATTGTTTGCTTGTCTTTTGTTGGTTTTGTTTATGCTCGAGAGCATGACTAACTCAATCCCTAACATATAAATGACCATAAGATTTGAAATTCAACCTTGATTTTAAATCTATGCAAATTCATTAAATACAAAATCGGTTGCAAAATTTGGAAGCATACAGAGACAATACAAGATGTTTGAGAAACATAATTGCAATAAAATGTGGTCTTATGGTATGAAACTGTATATTTCTAAAGGTCATATTTGGCATTCAACTCCTTTTGTAGACTCTCTATTATCATCTTTGTTGACTCACATTTCAAAATAAATTTTTAGATTTATAGTGAAAATTGAAAAACAAAATTTTTGTTTAAGCAAGAAATGGGAAAAGCTTAACGGATAAAATGTGACAGCAATAAAGATAATAGCTATAGGAAAATTCAAAAAACCTAAAATAGCATAAGCAATGAGGAAAAATTTAAGAGTGGCATGCAGAGATGTCTGCTACATGGGCCACTGGGCCTACCAATAACTTCCTTCAAACGAATTGATTCTACTGTCACATGGAACAACCAGCGAGACGGTGGAGAGAGATTTGACAGTGCTGGGCAAGATATTGTTTTCTTACCTTGATTCTTGAGTGCCAAGACTTTCCCCTGCTTTGACTCATTTAACTTAATGCATGGATAAAAAATTGCATTGAACTGATCAAAACCAGCAGATGATTAACATCAGTTGAACATGGGATAAACCAAATACTAAATAGTCCAATTTTAATATAATTATTTTGCACATGTCAAGTAAAAGCAATTTCGTCAATATAAAACAAAGGATTGAAGGAGTTGTTTCAAATCATTCCATACACAAGAAGAAAAAGAAGAAGAAAACCATTTTTCCCTAAACCTTATTTCCATAGGTTGCACATTGGTATGCTTATTACATACAGCTTATAGACCCTAGACCATATAGGAGGCAATTTGTTGTCCAACACTTATTCATTCTGCTCTCTTTTCTTCTCTGGCAAGTGCTTGGTCCATTTGTTATCCTTGTCATCCTATTCATCATTCATCTCATCTTCATTTGTCCTAGAAGAGTGTGAGTAAAAATCAGTGAAATTAAAGATAGGACTAATGTACAAGTTCTTGGGAAGATCAATCACATAAGCATTGTCACTTATCCTTTTCAAAATTCAGCAAGGCCTGATTTTCTTAGGCTTCAATTTATTGTAGGCACTTTTCGGATACCTCTCTTTGCACAAATTTAATATGGCCAATTCTCCTTCCTGAAAGATATTCTTCCTCGTATGCAAATCAGCATTTTTCTTATAATGTTTTTATATTTCCTACAATTTGTGTCCGACCTATTGATGTACCTCTCAAATACTCTCTACAAAATCTGTAGCATCTTTGTTGCTTTGTGGATTTATGGGAAGATCAATTAAGTTCACAATTCCTTTAGAATTTGTACCATGCACAATTTGAAATGCAGACTTACTTGTAGATGTATTTATGCTATAATTATAGGCAAATTCAACTTGGGATAATACCAAATTTTTATTGTTATGGATTGTCAGCAACTACGCACCTCAATAGATTTCCTAGGCTCCTATTCACTGCCATGGTTTGACCATTGGTTAGGGGGTGGTATATTGAACTAAATTGCAGCTTGCTGTCCCAACCTTTTTCACAAGGTTCTCCAAACAATGGCTTCAGAATTTAGTGTCTTTGTTATTGGTTATACATTTTGGAATACCATGCAACTGCACTACTTCCCCAAAGAACAAATGTGCAACTTGATTCACATCATTTGTCTTCTTATATGGTATGAATTAGGCCATTTTAGAAAAGTTGTCCACCACTACAAGCACTGAATCATGTCCTCTTTGAGTTTGTGGCAGCCCCAAGACAAAATCCATGGAAATATCAGTCCACAGTTCCTTTGGGGTAAGTAAAGGCATATACAAAGGCCTGTATTTTTCTGTCCTCCTTTTGCAATTTGGCACACCCTACAAGCAGCAACAAACCTATTCATGTTTCTTCTCATAGTTGGCCAAAAGAATTTTCCATTCACTAATCCAAAAGTCTTATCTCTTCCAAAGTGTCTACTCAGCCCACTTGCATGCATCTCTCACTAGTTTTTCTCTCCTCAATCCAAGTGGAATGCAAAGTTAAGATCCCTTAAACAAAAATCCATCTACTAATAAAAAGTATTCAAATGAATGCATACCTGTATGGTCCTAACTACTTAGAACTACATAAATTCTACCAAAATACAAATCATTTGCATACTCACCCTTCATTTCTTCAAATCCAACCAGATCATTCCTTGTTACAACCGCAAATGATACCTTCTACTACAGGCAGCAGCCACCATATTGGTTTTACCACTCCTATGTTGTACAACAAATATATATGTCTACAAAAATGAAGCCCATTTGGCATGCTTATGGGACAGTCTACCCTGGGAAATTATGTACTTCAAGACTTGATTGTTAGTCATCAAAATGAATTCCCTATATAGAAGAATGCCTCCAATATTTTAGTGCTTGTACGGTTGTACCATAGTATAGAATTCTTTATCATAAGTGGTATGCTTCTTTTTGGCCTCATTTAATTTCTTGCTAAAGAGGACCACAAATTTACCTTCTTGGCTTAAAAATCCTCCAATTGTTGTTGAAGTGAACAACCAAGATCTTCAATCTGCAACACCAAATAACCTCCACACACAAAAGAGAGAAGCAACAACAAAAAATGCTATTCCACCAAACAAGAATACAATATGATACAAGGTTTACAATACGTGAAAAAGATGTAAAATATGCAAGAGATGCCTTGCTTATAAAGGCAAGGTGAGAGATAGGATTAGACAAGATCATGACAAGTGTCTTAATCCTATCACATGAGACAACTAACTCATAACTACCTAGGATAAGATAAGATCTAGACATGACAACTAAGACTTAGAGAAAGAATCTCAGTACCTAAGTAAACTTAACATGTGAATAGGTCCCCTAAGTCCCTTACTAGGAATCAACTAGGTACAAGACTTTATCCACACCAACAATTGCTACCCTTGAAGCATCACACTCAACTATAAAAAGTTTCTCAAACTCCACTATAACAAGAAATTGGAGCTTTAGTCCAAGTAAAAGCTTTCCTCCTTCTGAAATTAGTAATAGGTGCACTTATACCACTGAAATTCCTAATGAACTTCTTATAAAAATTCACCAATCCATGTAATCTCCTCACGTCTATGATACTTTGAGGAGTGGGTCACTAAAAAATCATCTTAACTTCTAGATCCACACTCAGTCCATTAGCTGAAATAACACTAACCAAGAAGACCAACTTATCCTTGCAAAGCCCACCCTTTTCAAAGTTGATAAACAACCTTTTGCTCTATGTCAAGTACCACCCTCAAATGTTCTACACGCTCCTCCATATTTCTACTAAAAATCAAGATATTCTCAAAATGGAATATGACAACTTGATTCATTGTTTGATTGAGGGCAGCTAGAGTATTCGACAAGCCAAATGGCATCACCACATACTCAAATAAGCCATCCTTGATTTTCAAGGAAATCTTCCACTCATCACCTTCACAAACCTAAATCTGATGATACATACTTTTGAGGTCAATCTTGGAGAAGATCTTGGTACTTGACAAGTAATCTAGCAAGTTGCCCATTCTTCATAATAGATTTGGTTCTTCACAATGATTTTGTTAAAGGCTCTAGAATCTATACATAGTCTCCATTTCCATCCTTACTTGGGGCAGAGTAGAGCAACTGTGGTGCATGGGTGTATGCTTTCCCTAACAAATCTCTCTTCCAATAACTCAGTAATTTGTCTCCCTGAAGAGACATTACTCATCAAATTGATCTAATTTTGGTTGCCAAACTTCCAAATTAGGCTACTTACAGTTGACTCCTCTACAAAATGCTAGTAATAAGTGAACAACTAACAAACAAGATTGGAAAGATTTTCATTTGAACGTGTTCTCGTCACCAAAAGACTAATTTGGCCTTAGCTTTAATTGACACCTATAGGTAGTTTGATTATTTGTTTTAGCCTTAACCTTTTCTTCCTTTCATCTCACAAATGGAAATTAGAAAAATCAGAAATAAGATATTTTAAAATTGCTGAATGTAGACACCTAAAATTGTCCATGCATGTTCATATAGATCCACACTTGCATATTTCTTCTATTTCCTATTATTTATTATTTAATTAAGCTAATTTTCCTCTAAATAATTAAATAATTTTTATTTAATTATTTTCCCTTTCAATATACATTTTCCTCTCATAATTAAATAATTTTATTATTTAATTATTCCCCTTTCATAGGTCCTCTTTTCTCTCTCATTAACCCTCCACTCTTGATTAAATTAAATTCTAATTTAATCTCCACCCTTGAATTCTTTCAAGAAAAGCATATAAATAAATCCCTCATCTAAGCCATTTAGATAACACATCTCATTATCTCACCTACATACTGTCATTTTCATTCTAGCACTCTTATCTATCACATCTCTACCATTTTCTATCTAGACCTCAACATACATTCATCTATCATATCAAGATTCACACCATATCATATCAAGATTAAGATCAAGGCAATATCAAGGTTATGCAATCAAAGTCTAAGGGCAACAACCATATCAAGAGTCCATGTTCAAGGTGATTTTGTTTCATTTCATGCATGCATTATCTTCTAGCTCTTAGAAACGATTGAGGTTTGATGTTGAATGTGGATTGGATCTAGTGCTTCCTTTGTCATCTATTTTCTGCATCATACACTAAATATAGACAATAGGAAAATCCATAATATTTCTTGTATGCATGATTCACATAGCAAACAAATAGAAAAAGGTTAGCATCTATTTTGAAGAAAAAAAATTCAGTATAAATCCAAAAAATTAGGAAAACAAAATGATTTTTACTAGGCACAATTTTTTATTTTTTGGAGTATTTTGTTTGGTATTTACAAATTGACAATTTAGAAATCTTGCAAGGAAAGAAGGCTTGGCCAATCAATAAAATAGAAATTTCACAAACAAATGCCAAAAGAAAAAATATTAACACATTTGATTTTCTTTCCATAACAATTTGTTTAAGAAAACCAAATGAAAACATAAGTTATCTTTGCCATAGACAAGGATTAATAAGATTAAAAAAAATTAAAAAGAAGATTATCTTAGGTATGTGTAGTCACTCTATGCTCCCCACCCCCCCCTACACTCTTCACTATTGATAGCCGATTTGAGAAATTTCAAGTGTACTGTGTAATTCTTTGCAATTTTTGTAGGGTTTTAGTGCCATAGTCCTAGGGTTTCCCTAAATTCATTAAACCCTAAACCCTCTGCATAGGGCTTGCACTTTATCTTTTAATCCTTCAGTGACTTGCCCAACCTGTAACAAGTTTTCAAGTTGTTTCCTCGTGTCCTTGGCATTGTTTGTTATACCAACCCCTTTATCCTAGGGTTTCTCTAAATTCATTAAACCCTAAACCTTTGCATAGGGCTTGCACTTTATCTTTTAATCCTTCAGTGACTTGCCCAACCTGTAATGAGTTTTCAAGTTTTGTCCTCATGTTCTGGACATTGTTTGTTATACTGACCCCTTTATCTTAGTGATCAGACGAGCATATTAGTCATGTGTTCTTTAAAACCACTTAAGTCTTCCTTCGACGCGCTTTTGTGGTGGTCCCTACCATTGTTTGCTTGGCAGCCACATGGTCAAATTTCTATTTGAAGTGCATCTATTTCTGTAGAGCGTGTCTTCAAAGTTTGTGGGCTCATTAAAGTTGCGCTCATGCACTATGTTGTCACGTGGATCCCACCATCTCACCCCCAATTGTGTCATGCTTCAAAGTCCACAACTATGTTGATGTGTCGAGCTCTCATTGGTAGCGCACAATCTTTTTCATTGCATAGGTTCAGAATGCATGAGCCCATTAATCATGCACTCGTGTTCTGTTGTCGATGTGTCTTCTTTCAACGCTAGGCCACCTCTTTTTAGGTGGCAATTTCTTATTGCTTCACCAACTCCTTCATAGCACAACTTCGTTTGCACCTATTCTCTTGAGGTTGCGATCGCGGACATAGCTGTTGCATGTCACTCTTGAGGTGACATGGTTTGACATGGCCTCTTCTTCATCAAAGCCTACGTTGTCTATGGTGGGTCAGTTCCTAAAGACTCAAAGGCTCAAACCAATGAATGCCTACTAGGTGTTGTCTTCTCATTGCAGCGCATGATTGTTCTTCTTAGTGTAGGTTCTAAAAAGTCGATTGCTTCAAAGTTGTTCTAATGGGCCCTGCTACCACTTGGAAACCACAATGACCAAAGCTTTCGGCATGTCTATGTGGCCCACCACATGATTTAACACCACTTATCTAGGTGTTCTAATTTCATTGGAGCGTACTTAATTTATATAGCGTGAGTCCACCCAAGGCCCTTGGGAGATTCCTATGATGACACGTTGGTTGTCCAATCATGATGTTTTAAAAATGGATCAACGGCCAGCTTTCAAACATAAAAAACAGCTAGCAAGGGATATGAATTTTCACGCGATGACCATTTGTTTGCAATGAATTCAATGCAACAATAACTATTCCAACTGCATTTTTTCGATCTTGTGACTTCCCCATAACCCTCTTGATTGCAGATCCATCATTTCTAATCAAAGAACATGGTGTCATGCTACATTCATGGAGTTGCAAGTCTATTCTATTAGAGGGCTGTCTCGGCCGCATTTTGCAATGGATTTCATGGGGCTTTTCTTGCACTTCTCAAATTCATCAATGTTGAGACAATCCTAGATGTCAAGAATGTTTGCCCACATCTTCAGATCAAATTGAGCTAGACAGGTGTCTACTCTCCTTTGGTTCTTTCTCAGAATAAAGGCTATTAAGCCTCATTTTGTAATGGTTCTTCCCCTTAGTTTCTCTAGCAGACTCATGCAATTTTTGCATCTCTATAACTATAAACAGGCTTCAAAGCCTTTGATTAATGAAAATTGTCTTCTTTTAACTTTCTTCACTTTTGATAGGTTGTGTAAAACATCTTTGCCTTCATATATGAATACATGTTAAATGTTCTTGTATGCTTGTATGATTGTGTTAAAATTTATTTTGCAGGACTAGTTGTGGATTAAGTTTGCTCCCTTCTAGTGTCTGTCAAAACTTAGCCTTCATGCAAACCTTTAGGAGGTAATTGAATAAAAGTCTCTGTAATTTTGTTTGGCATTTTCATTACATCTCTATCTGTGGTAAGCAGGAAGAAACATCTCTAATTTAGGTGCATCATCACTCCTTTGCTTCTGCATCTCACTTTCTCTCCCTTTTCCTTTTGCAGGCTGTTAGTTGTAGGATTAGTTAGAGTTATTCAATGTTGGGTTGGATCAACACTAGTGCATTTAGGTTAGAAAGGAAGCCAGCCTTCTTCAGAGGTCTGGTCTCAACAACAAGGGTCCCACACCTAAGATCAGTCCCATTGTGTCATTGGATTGTCGGACCTAGTTCAACACAGTGCAATTGAAATTGACAACAGTATGCAAATATACAAAAGGTATGCTTGTATATATACATAATCAGAAAAGTAATAAATCATGACCAAAATCAATCAATTGCGTGTACTCTCAACATGGAAGTTTGATTGTCACTAATCTCCTACCTATTGTAAGGGAAACTTGTTAAGAAAAATATCATAATCCAAGGTCATGACTTCAAAGAAATGATTGTTAATCCCTTCCTACAGAAGAGACTGTATTTTTCAAATCGCATTTCGTTGCATTGGTTATCGGCTCAAGAAAAACATAAAAACTTTTCCTAATATGCTTGTATATATACATAATCAGAAAAGTAATAAATCATGACCAAAATCAATCAATTGCGTGTACTCTCAACATGGAAGTTTGATTGTCACTAATCTCCTACCTATTGTAAGGGAAACTTGTTAAGAAAAATATCATAATCCAAGGTCATGACTTCAAAGAAATGATTGTTAATCCCTTCCTACAGAAGAGACTGTATTTTTCAAATCGCATTTCATTGCATTGGTTATCGGCTCAAGAAAAACATAAAAACTTTTCCTAATGCCTATGTTTTTGTCTGATTTTACAGGCAATATAATTGCCAAAATGAAAAGTTCTTATTGGCAGTGGTATTTCTCCCGGGTTTGCTGACAGAAAAAAAAGTACAGGATTTTTTTTTTTGAAAAGTCCTTGACCCTTTGCAGCTGCAGGAAACTTGCAAGTGTGACACTTAACACAATACCTGTAACTGTTCATTGCAACTTGATATGCAGCATTCTTGCCTGTCTCAAACCTATATAAATATTGTTGTCTTTCTAGTGTACACAACATTGAAAAGGATGATTGCGACATGCAGTGTGGTCTCTATGCAGCATTGTGATACCAGTGCTACTCAGACCCTCTTCTAGTACTTTTGTAAATGCTTGTTTGTTGCAGACCCTCTTCTGGTATTTTTAGAATCTTGTTTGTTGTGTCTAACACAGACATTAAATGTCCAGAAGTTTCAGAGGGGCTCATAAAAAACTTTAAGTACAGCATGAGAACTAAAATCCATGGAGCTTTGTCTATTTCTACTATGCATTTTTTGGGTGCCTTTAGGAATTTTATGGTTGGGGATATTTTGTCAAAGGTTTTTGAGAAATGTATGACTTATTGGGTATTTTTGAATCACTATGTATCTTTTTCATTATTTATTATCTTTGTTTTGTAAATAATTTATAGGGTTTCTATTTGGGCCCATCTCATAAGACTAAAATATCAAAAAGATTATAAGGATAATACTAATAGGAATTCTTCAATTCAAACCACTAAAGGAACCAACCTCATGCATAGCATAATAAACTAAAAAATAGGGCAATAGGAAATAATCGTGCAACAAATATTTAAGCCAATCATCCATTACTCTTTTAAACCAAAAGAAGCCCAAAAATTAAACACTACGGGTAAAAAAAAAACAAGCCTCCCACACCATAGGGAAAGCATACACAAACTCTAACAAACACAAAAAGCCCACTACAACAAAACATTTGCACAAGAGTGTTAATGGAGAATGTAATGTCCCCATTTTTAGCACTACACTTTCCAGTGACTGTTAGCCTATTTCTGGATGCCCGTAGGCTAGTCAGAGGCAGAATTTGGGATTCCTATTTTCTAGGAGGCTTCTTTTGTGGATTTAGGGGTTTGCATGCAGGAGTTTGGTAGTGTGTTTTTTGGATCTTTCTGGGTTTTTAGAAAGCTTCAGAGAGATGTGACATGCATTTAATGAAAGTGACATGCATTTCAATCAGAAGTTTGCATGTAGGATTGGTTCTTGGATTCTTTTTGGGTTTTCAGAGAGCTTCGCAATGGTATGACATGCATCTGCATCTGACAACCTTTTTCAGACTTACTATTTTTAGTAAGTTGCAACGGTTGCCCAGTTTATGCTCAAAATGTGTTTGGAGTCACTTACTATTTTTAGCAGTATGCTATTTTTAGTAAGTGTTATTTCTTGCAGTGGTTCCAGTAGCCATTCAGCACTGGGTTACTATTATTGGCAATGGTGGCAATTGCGGTGGTTGGCATCTTTTTAGCAATGGTCGGTTTATGATGTTTGCTACGTTCAGTTGGTCACAGTTCTCTTTAGTGGTCTTCTATTTTGCTCAATTTGGCATTTGGTGCACACTATTTTTTAACAATGCTATTTATAGTAAGTCATTTTTGGGGAGTTGGTCCCAAGCCAGTATGTATGCAGCAACATTATTTCTCATATGGTTTGGAGAGCTTAAGGGTGTATTGTTTAATTGATTAAATTAGTTACTTGAGCTGCTTTATAAAGTTATTTTATAAACTTAAGTTGAGGAGGTGAGTGGTCATTCAAAAAGCACCTTGGGCCTAGGTGTACAACTTAAGTTGTTTTAAAAAGATTTATCTAAGTTGCCGGTTCCGATGCGGGATCGGGCACAGGTACGGGATACAGGTACACTGGTACACTGGTACGATGATTTTTTTTTCCTTGGGTACGGTACATTTGGGTACGGCTGTATATATATATATATGCAAAAAAATAAAAAATATATAGAATTGTAAATACATTTGAAAGTATGATATAGTATACTTCATCAATCATCAGTCATCAATTCATCATTGAATCATTGATCAATGGTAGTGATAAAGATAAATGCCAATTGATAGTTCAAAATTTCAATATTATGTCATTTATTATATATGTCTAAAGCATAGTTGCCGAGAGACGCGTCTCCCCCCCTCTGAGACGCGTCTCGGAGACGGAGATGCATCTCCGACACCGCACCAGAACCCGGAGACCCCATTTCGAGTTTGGAGACTTTCAAAACGTCTCCCGCCGTCTCCCACGTCTCCAAACCCTAAAAATCGCGTCTCCCGTCAAGTCTCCCGCATCTCCCGTCAAAAATCGGGCGTATAAAAGCACAAAATGAGAAAGTTCATTATTTTTAAAAATATTTATGCAAAAACGAGTTCGACGGCACTGGCGACGACAGGCATTGGCGACGAAAATTTATCAGGTGACTGAGAAAGGGCGCGACGAGCCGACGACAAATACCCAGGTTCCATTTTGCGTTTTTTTTATTTTATAAATTAATAGTTAAAACTTAATACGTTATCTGTTATATGGTAACGTATCTCGGTCTCCAATAGCATACTGATAGTCTGATGACTGATACGTATCTCCACAAGGGCATTGCCCTTGTTAAAATCGCGGAATACTCTCAGTAGTATTCCGCGATTTTAACAGGGGCAATGCCCTTGTGGAGATACGAAATGAATCACTGAATGGTGATGTTGATCAGTGATCACCAATAAATTTAAAATTATTAAATTCATAAAATTATAAAATTAATAATATTAATTGTAATTTGTATATTATAATTTATAAATTTATAATATTAGCATTGCCATTCAATATATTATTCACAGACATTTTTATTGATTTTGAAATTTTCGTATCACTGGTCAGTTCATCTTCTTACTTCTATATGATGACTGTAACACTGTTCGATTTCATCTACAGCTGAGCAATAACATTTATAATTTTATTTTATTATTTATTAATTTAATATTTATTACTAAACCTAGGATTTTATTATTTATATATTAAAATTTAAAAATGCTAATAGATCTCAGGTAGAGTCAGTTCATGCATTAAGGATCTGTCAATCTGATTGTAAAGTGGTGTAAATAACAGTAAATTGTAAAATAAAGATGTAAAATTACAGAGTATATACTTTGCCTAATCCTGATTCATTTTGTTTTTTTTTTGTAGAATTTGAATCATTAAATCAAGAATGTCGAGTGGGGGAAACAAACAAGGCTTGTATCCGTTGTGGAAGTATGTTGACCGTGTTAAGGGGCAGAAAGGTTCAGGTGGAACAGCCACGATTTCATGCAAATTATGCCCAATGTCATGGCAAGGTACTTACACGAGGGTGAGAGCTCATTTCCTTCACATACCTGGAAAAGGTGTTGATCCTTGTACAAATGAGGAGGAACGATATGATGCTGTGAGGGATGAAGAAAGGGCTAATGGTAAAGTTCCTAATATGAGCTCTCACGCTTCAACAAACACTGCTGCAAATCAAAATCAGAATATCAATAGAGAGACAGAGGTGGATGTGTCTTCAAGAAATGTAGCAGCAAAGAGTTCTCACAAGAGGCCACACATTGGCAGCTCAAACCCCATTGGCAGATTATTTGATGTGCAAGGTCGAGAAGCGGTTGATGCAGCAATTGCACGCTTCTTTTATGCCAATGGAATACCATTTAATGTTGCTCGATCACCTTTCTATACAGAGATGGTCCAAGCAATCAACAATGCACCAGCTGGATATAGACCACCTATGTATGAAAAGCTTCGCACTACTCTAATTGATAAAGAAAAAATTCGATTAGAGCAACAAACTGCACCATTGAAAAGAGTGTGGATTTCAGAAGGATGCAGCATTGTGATGGATGGTTGGACGGATACTAGAAACCGTCCACTACTTAATATCATGGTAACATGTAGCAAAGGGCCTTATTTTTTGAAGGCATTGGATTGTTCGGGGCATGAAAAAAATGCAGAGTATCTTTTTAACCAGCTATGTGATGGCATTGAGGAGGTAGGGGCATCAAATGTAGTCCAAATTGTTACAGATGCTGCCCCTGTTTGTAAAGCAGCAGGTATGTTGGTGCAAAAGAAATACAAGCATATTTTTTGGACACCATGTTGTGTGCATTCATTGAATAATGCACTCAAAGATATTGGCAAGTTTGAGTGGGTTTTAGCTCTCATAGAAAAGGGCAGAAAAATTCAAATGTTTATATGCAACCATCACCAAACACAAGCTATTTATCGAAAATTTGCCAAGGTGGAGCTTCTCAAACCAGCTGATACAAGGTTTGCTTCCTATTTTATTCTTCTTCACCGTCATTTTGAAGTGAAAGGTGCTTTGTGTTCCACAGTTGTTAGTGATGCATGGGCAGCTTGGAGGCAATCTACATCAACTGATGCAGTTGAGGTGAGAGCTATGATCCTTGATGAGAATTTTTGGGCTGAGGTTAAATTTGTTGTGGACATTATTGTAATGTCCCCTTTTTCACGAGCAATGGAGTTTTGAGGAATTAGCCTATTCTTGATCCTCGTAGGCTAATGGAGCTTGATAAGAGGGTTGTTTGGCAGATACCCAGTTGATTGGTTGGCTCGTTTCGTGATTCAGTCTACATATGGAGGTGTTCTAATGATTTCTTGATATGTTTCTATTTTTAGAAACCTCATGTTATAAAGTAATGTTATATTTGCACTTTATGTTATGAATAATTATTTTATTATAAAATGCAAAATAATAAAATAATATTCCTTCTAGAAGGTGGCCAACCTCTTGAGGAAAAAGTATAAATTGACATCATGGGCCTCATTCTCATTAGGCAGATTTGTTGTTGTTGATGTTGATGTTTGATGGTTGTGGAGGCTAGGGTTTCTGCAGTTGTCTTTTGCCATTGAGAACGAAAACTCTCAATTGGTGAGCAATTTTGAGGGTGTGAAATATCACTTGAATTATTGCAAAGTTGAGGAAGTTGCTTCAGACTTTCTACTTGTATTTCAAAGCAAAATTTTATGGCCTTTGGCCAAATTTTGGTTGTATCAATTTGAGGAAATCCATTGCAGATTTTGGAGGCATTTTGGAGTTTTGGAACTTCATCATTGGGTCGATTTCATTTGTTGCACATTGCTGTTATAGTTACTAGTCATTTTCAGATTTTAATGGAGGAGAATTTTGCATATCATATTCAAATTTTT
Source organism: Sequoia sempervirens (assembly GCA_007258455.2). Taxonomy (NCBI): domain Eukaryota; kingdom Viridiplantae; phylum Streptophyta; class Pinopsida; order Cupressales; family Cupressaceae; genus Sequoia; species Sequoia sempervirens. The sequence goes on from VDFB02270651.1 coordinate 446,134,707, forward strand.
GCTTGTATGGCCTCATTCGTGTATTGTTTCTTTGTGGGTATTTGAGCATTCATCTTGGGAGAGCTTGGCAATCATTTTGGAGTATTTTGGAATAGCTATCAGGTTGCTGGTAAATAATTTCAGTGGTCTGATATACTTGAGCAAGGGCGCCATTGGCAAGACATTTTTGTTCATATCGCATCATTGAAGCATCCTATGGTTTTGGGCATTGTTGCATTTTAATCCTTTGGTCCTACCAATCATTTCAAGTGCCAAGAGGTGGAGTTTAATTGCTGCATTTATTTATCTAAAGTATTGCCAGGGAAGAACAAGGGTGGTTGGGTGAAAGCATCGATTAGGCCTAAGAGGAGTTCATTTTGCTTGGAATTTGATTGCTACTTCATCTATCATCAAGGGCTTCAACATTTAATCAGGTTCCACTATTAGTAGTTCATAATTTTATTGCATATGGGAAAGTTTAGAGTTGCAGCTGTAGGTGCATATTTCTTTACCAGCAATCATCATATTTTGTAATCAATGCAAATGCCAAGAGTCTTGGCTTATTGATGAGCATTGTATTGGATCATTGTGTTGTAATAAGAGATACTAATTTGCTGGTCATTTGTAGTTGTCATTGAGCAATTCTATATCATTTGTACTCAGCTTAATAGTATGCATGCCAATTGTTTGACAAAATGTCAATTGGCTGTAGGTTCTCTTTTTGGCATAAATAATGTTATAATTTTGCATACCAAGTGTTTGTATTAATGCCACTTGGCTGTAAGTGCATAAATGCCATCTTAGGTTGCATCCAAAGTGTTTGTCATAATTACTAGTTGTTGTAGCTGCATATTGCAAGTAGTTTCAGTCACATATATGCATTGAATATTGCCAAAATAAGTTGCACATTCATGTTAGGTCATTGTTTAGACAATCTAGAGTCTTCTTGCAAGCATTCTTATTGATGTTAAGTGAAGGGAAGAGCCATTAAAGCAAACTGAAATGTTATATCAGTCATATGACCTTTGTATGCAAAGTGTTTGACAAAATTTCTTGAACCTCCAATCGGAAGTTTTCAATCAGATTTGAGTAGGGTCATTACATTTATTCAGCCCATATGTGAGGTGATCAAATTTGTTGATTCAGACAAGCCATGTTTGGGGGAAATTTATGAAGAAATAGATTCCATGTGTGAAATAATTAAACAAATAACAGATGCAAAAGATCCTTCACTATATCCTTTGATAGAAGGAAAGTTACATGGAAGATGGAACAAACTTAATACACCTCCTCATTGTGCTGCCTATGCCTTAAATCCTAAATGGCATAATATACAAGAGACCAATAAGAGGGCTCCATATGAGGATTGAGAGGTAATGAAGGGGTTTTGGGCTGCAATAAAAAAAATATATGGCCGAGGTGAGGAAGCATCAGTTATAAGCTCTGTAGCCGGTTCGCCAGGTTCTGGGCTCGGTCCTGGTCCGGGTTCGCACTGGGTCCGGGTCCTGGTCCGGTCCCTCTGTGGGTTTGACCAGGGTCCTTGCATTTGGGCCTTGGTTCGCCGATGAAGAACCTGGGCGAACCCGAGCAGAACCCACGCGTCTGGGCGGAAAAAAGGCATTTTTTTTCTGTATTTTTTTATTGTTTCCTTCACTTTGACTTTGACCCACGCCCATGGGAACCCTAAAAGTGACCTCTAAAACATATTAAACACCTAAACTACCTCATTTTCATTCATTTGTTTTGCAAACAAGCATTTTCATTCCAAGAGGCTGAGTTCTTATTTTAACTTGTTGGATTGACAAAAGGAGTTGAATATTGATTGTTGAAGCTTCTACAACGATTGCATTGCCATTCCTACAGATTTGCAAGTGTTCATTGGCTGCTACAAAGATTGTTGAAGATTATTTTTGCAAAAAGGTATGTTTTTCTCATTTTTTTCTCATTTTTTCATTCTTTTTTTTTTGTTTTACAAACAGAAACTTTGTTTTGCATCTTTTTTTTTCTGTTCTTCTATGAATGTATACATTGTGCAAGATTCAAAAGAGCTAGGTTTTAATTTTTAAAAAATTATTATATTTTGTTTTCATTCAAATTTTGAATGTGTTGTTTGCAAAACAAATTGCCATAGGAATCACAATGTCAATGGGTTCTACCTCCGGCTCCATAGCTAAACCAAACCCAAAGTTCAAAACAAGTGCAAATTCTCCTCTATGGCAGTATGTTGAAATGATAAGACAGCTTCCAGGTGGTGGTGGTTATGTTTGGAAATGCAGTGGGTGTGATGTTCAATATTCTAGTTCATACCATAGGGTGAAAGCACATTTGTGTGGCATAAGTGGAAAAGGCATCTCACCTTGCCCTGGAAAGAAAGATGCCCCTATTCAACCTGAGACAATTGCAAAATACATTATGGAGCAAGAACTAGCAGATCAACGGGAAGCCCAAAAAGGAAATCACCCTTTGTTAAATAAAAAATCAAAGGGAATGCAGCCCCCATCTAATCCCAATCCCAATATTGTGGTAGAAGACCACCCATTTATGGCCATTCCAAATCTTCAAGCTCAAAGTGCACAACCTTTTGCAAACAAGAGAGCAAAGGGACCTTTGGAAGTTGCATTTCAAAATGAGAGTAGAGCCCTTGCCGACCAATGTGTAGCAAGATGCATATATGCCAATGGACTATCTTTTAATGTTGTTCGTTCTCCATATTGGAAAGAGATGTTGAGAACGGTTAATGAAGCTCCAAAAGGGTACAAGGGCCCGGGTTATGAGAAGGTGCGTAGCACTTTATTGGAAAAGGAGGTTGAGTTGGTTGAAGATGCATTGAAGCCTATAAGAGATTCATGGGTTGAGACAGGTGTGTCCATTGTTTCAGATGGTTGGAAGGACTCAAAAAATCGGCCTTTGATCAATGTCATAGCGGTGTCCCCTAAAGGGGCAATGTTTTTGAAAGCCGTGGATTGTGAGGGGCAAGTAAAAGATGGGCAATTTATTGCTAATATTCTTATTGCAGCCATTGAGCAAGTGGGAGCCCGCAACGTTGTTCAAGTTGTAATGGACAACGCAAAGAATTGTAGAGCTGCAGGGTTGTTGGTTGAGGAAAGATATTCACATATCTTTTGGACACCTTGTGCGGTCCATTCACTCAATCTTATGCTGCAAAAGATTGGGAATAAAATTGAATGGATCAAACAATTGTATACTGAGGCTGAGGACATTCAGATGTTCGTCACCAACCACCACTTGTCTCAAGGGATCTTTAGAACATTTTCAAAATTGGAGCTATTGAAGGTAAGAGAAGTAATATTTACATTTGTCATTTTCTGATTTTCATAATTTGATTGTTCAATCTAATTTAAATTCTTCTTTAAAGTTTATTTTTAAATATTAATTATTTTTTTTAATTTGCAATAGGTTGCAGAAACCCGCTTTGCCTCTAATACAATCGTCTTGAGACGACTTGTGAAAGTTAGGCAAGCACTTTCTAGCATGGTAATTAGCACCAATTGGTCTATATGGAGGCAAAGCAGCACTGAAAGAGCAACAAGAATTAAGAGCATGATATTAGATGACTCATGGTGGGATCGTGTGGAGTATCTCCTTAGCTTCACCGAGCCCATTTTGAGTATGATTCGCTATACTGACATGGACAAGCCATGCATTGGACAAATATATGATGGTATAGACTCAATGCTTGAGAAGATCAAGTGCACCATAAATGCAAGAGAGCAAGACCCTGAAGAGACTTTCTTCAAACAAGTGCATACAATTGTTGAAGAAAGATGGAACAAAATGACAACTCCATTACACCTTCTTGCCTTTGCATTGACTCCAAAATACTACAGCTCTCAGGTTCTTTCACAACCAGGAAGGCTTCCTCCATATAGAGATTTAGAAGTGGCTGAAGGGTACAAGGCAGCATTTGTGAGACTCTTCCCTGATCGAGATTTGCGGAGTGTAGTCACGGATGAGTTCACTGATTTTGTGCACTCAAATCATCTAGATGTTGATGCCTCCCGTGATAGGTTCTTAAAGGATGCTCATTCTTGGTGGTACTTCCATGGACAATACTTCCAAAATTTGCAGCCCCTTGCAATCAAAATTTTATCACAAGTAAGTTTAATAAATTTTCATATTTTAGTTTTAAAAGTTTCATAATTCCATTTATAAATTTTTAATTGTTTACTTTGTCTTCATAGGTTGCTAGTTCATCCGCATCTGAGAGGAATTGGAGCACATATTCTTTCATCCACTCAGTAAAGCGCAATAAATTGCTGTAAAAAAAGCGGAGAACTTAGTATTGTGCATTCCAACTTGCGTCTTCTTTCACACAAACAACCTAACTACAAGGAAGGGGAGACGAAGTTGTGGGATATAGTGCCAGAGGATACTGACTTGGATGCTTGCAGTTCCCAACATATTGCATATGAGGATGAGGATATCCAACAGGAGCATGGGCACAATAGTAGTGCTAGTGATGGTGCCATTGGCACTACTTGTGATTCATCTAGTCTTCCTACTTCATCTAATGTCAATGTTGACATTGATATGGATGATCTAGAGAATCCATATGATGATTAAAACTTTAAAAGTGTTGTAATATTGAACTTGAAGTTTGAACAATGAATATTTATCATGCATGTTTTAAATGACATTCAAGTTTATGGTGGTTTTGTTGTTTATATGATGTTATCAGTTATGTGATATTCTAATCCTAATTCATGCTTCTAGGCTGCATATATATATATATATATATTTTTACATATTTTGTAATTTGTACTAACGAACCCAAGACGAACCGAACCCACCCCCCAAAAAATTTTGCCGAACCCGCGAACCGAACCCGCGAACCCGAACCCGAACCGGCTACTTAGGTTATAAGGACTCAATGGAATAAGTTTTCACGTGGGCATGGTGACTTTTCTTCCGTGGAAGCTTTATATGATATGCGAGCAAAGAAAGACCCTATAGAGTGGTGGTGGAACCATGGAGGTGAAACACCTGAATTGCAATCATTTGCAATAAGATTACTCTCACAAGTAGCCAGTTCTTCATCTTGTGAGAGAAATTGGAGTACTTATGGTTTTATTCATTCACTAAAGAGGAACCGATTGGGGTCAAAGAAAGCAGAGAACCTGGTGTACATTCATAGCTCACTTCGCCTTCTCTCTCGTGTAGATCCTACATACAATGAGGGTCCTTCAGCAAAATGGGACCAAATTTCACCTGATGAAGATGTTGCAGCCATAGTGGATGAAGCGGTTGAACCAGATGGCCTTATTGATTTACCCCCAGTTCTACTACCATCAGAGGAACCTGAGTTAGAGAGTGATGAGTATTTGGAGAGCCTCATAACTGAGGACCTTGACATGGATGATATTGATAATTGATGTGATGTAGATGATATGAGATATCAAATAGATTTCTGATTTTTGTTTTTTGTTTGCATATCAGCGAATCGAACTATCAATATTTCTAATTTTCAATATGTAATCGAATATGTAATGTGACAACGACATTTGGATTTGAATTTTGTGTATTTAAAGTTAATGTTTATTCTTAACTTTACTACTGCTATTGTTTTGAAAGTTCAATGTCATTATATTTTCAGATTTTCTATATATTATTAATTTTTATGTTAAGAAAAAAATGGTGTCTCCAAGTACCCCCATCTCCTATTTTAAAAAAAATGCCGTACCGGTACCCGTACCAGTCTCCCGTACCAGTCTCGCAGCAACTATGGTCTAAAGTCATGATTCAAATGAAGATCATTACAACTATAAACTTACAATGATAATAGGGATCTGATGGTAAACCATCTAGTTATTACAATATTGGATTAATGTCAATGTTTATATTGAAATGAATATTTTATAAATCCACTAAATTGACAAGCAACATTTAGGAAGCTGATAATGAAATAATACCTTTGAAATTAATTTGAAACCCAAGCTAAAATAGATCACAAACTGCTGCAACAAAAAAAGATGATCTTGATTGATATATGGCTCAAACTTAGTATAGGTATGGCCTAAACAAACTAACAAATAAGTTATACAAAGGTGTTTAGATGCATCAAATCAGTCAATGATAGGTTGCAACCCTTTTAGAAACTCGGATGTTCTAGAAATTGTTACAGACTATTGCATCATAGGAAATTAACAATTTTTGCATGAGCATATTAATTTCAGTGATTCAAATTAACATTTTCTGCCTGGGAGTGTTTGGGAGCACCCTGGGAGTGCCTGGGAGTGCCCTGGGAGTGCCCAAGAAGGACTCACAGAGAACCTTGGGCTGCCTAGGCACTCCTAGGGCGCTCCCCAGGCCGCTCCCATACCCAAATGCTCCAGGAGGGAGCACGGGGTCCTGTTTTGAAGAACCCAATAACATAGAGATTTATTAATTTTATATTTCCTCATGTGTGGGACGCCCAAGGGAGAAGAGGAATTAAAAATGTTTAAATTTTCAAATGAAAGGAAGGGCGTGGGTTTTTGGGAGGGAATCAAGAAAATTTTCAAGTCCCATCGCTCTAATCTCTTTATAATCTCATTTTGGCTCTCATTTGCACATCTCTACTTTGGCAACATAACAAAATGTTGTTGGATTTCTTCCAGACTGCTTGGGCTGCGAATTGAGGACGGAAACCCTCTTCGTTTGGGCTGATTTCAGTATTGAAATATCCACCCTAGTCAGATTGTGAGTGATTCCACAGTAGGGATCATATAGAGTTTAACAGAGTTCGAGGTTTGGTGATTGGAAATGAAGATTTCCTAGATATTTGAGGAGATTTTGGTGTGGTTTGTTTGCTTTCAGTTTGGTGTGATTTTTATAAAGATTTTGGCGTGTTTCATATCATTTTCTGGGTAATACTTTGCTAGACCTGAACCCACGTTTTTGCTCATAGCTCTGAGATGGACTGAGATATCAAAATGGGTATTGATTCATTGGAAGACTCATCTCCAGCCGATCATTTCAAGTACAATTTTGCAATTTTTGGATAAGATTTGGAATTTCTAGGGGAGGTCGAAATTTTGCTGGGGGACGCCCTTATTGCTGCAAAAATTACAGTTTGTAACCAGCATGTGCATAGTCTTTGTTGCTGAGCATTTGGGACTGAATATGGAGGTCTAGGCGTTGGAGAATAAGGTGTTAGAATGTCACATGCTTGGGTGATGATCGTTGTCAACAAAGAGTCTCATTGTTGCAGTTGAAAGGCCCCAATCATGGCTGTAAACTCATATACCAGGTCTGAAAACTCATTGTATTATTCTGATTTAAAACTGAAAATGAATGCTCTTGATGTTTGTTGCAATCTCCATTGAAAAGGCAATATTTTCTAGTGTTTCATGTTCATTGCAAACATTTCTTTATAATGTATACATCTGAAAACGCATTTGAAACAAACACAAACACTTCATTGAACAAGCAAAACAGTAAACAGTGGTTTTCAAAAACAAAATCAGCGGTGTATGTTACAAAGAAGAAGAACCGAGAACCACATACACCATTATCACCCTATAGTTCCACAACACCCCAATTTTCAACTTCATTGGGCCCTTCAATGCCTACACCAACATGAACAAAGGATGAGAACCTTGCACTACTGTCAATACCACTTGCTAATTAGGAAACCCTAACACAATTAATCAATTCCATATTCTTGATAGCTCTAAGCACACCATTATTTCCTAACAATGGGAGTGTAAAATCACTCACCACCTCCGAGACTCTATGGAAATGGGTCACTTAGAAGTGAGTCACCACCTTTATTATGCCTTGACAATAATACCATAGGACATGTGTATGACAATCAATATAGACTATCACCTTTTTCATTCCATTCCATTTGTCTTCATTCACCATAACAATAGCAATTGAGGACTTGAATTTAACTATAAGAAAGATTAACAATTCTCTTGATATAAGCAGATTACATATCCACTCCCTGATAATCTCATTTGACATCTTAGCTTCCAAATGAGTAGAGAAGTCACCTCTAATTGACCCTTTACTCCTCGACTTCCTTGTTGATGGGTGATTTAAAAAAGCACCAAGTGTACCTTACCTCTCTTGAAAAAAATAACTATCCCCAAGGTCTATATTATAAGGTCATGGTCATGTAGGATAACCCAGTGATTGTTGTAATGTTGTTCCAATTCAAGGGATCTTTGGTGTTTATGAAATTATTGATACAAACACATGATTAATTTGCGCAAAATGATTGGTGTTTTCAAATCTAGCATGCATCTACAAACTAATCCAAAACATTCGTTGCATTCAAATATCACACTAAGTTTATAAATAAGCAATGAATACACACTTGCAAGCATAAGATTTCAGCTTTATAATAGAAAATTACAAGTTTTGTCCTAAAACTAATACTATACTAATCAGATATACAACAAATTGCAAAAGAAATGAGGGTTTGGAGAGAGAAAGTGATACTCTTTTATGGAGAAGACAAATCTGCCCCTTTTGAAGAGATCAATTCCTTGTAAAACTAATCCTTGTTTTGTCAGTTTACACGCAAAACTGTAGACAAGAACATTGCAGAAGCTTGAGGACAATCAGCAATGAAAGATGATGCAGGCAGAAATTAGGTGCATACAACCCTCACAGCCTCTAATTCTTGAGATATTTCATGAAGTGTTTGTTGGAATTCATCAACATTCAGGTGGAGTATAGAGACTCGTCAAAACAACATAGCCTTTCTTTGGAAAAATAAAAAAATTGCAAGGGAAAAAAGAAGTAAAAAGTCTAAAATTGTATTAAATCCAAGAGTTTCTAACCTTTTGTACGAAGTATTAGCTATGCATATATAGCCATAGCTTATATAAATATTAAAATCTCATTTAGCCCAACAAACTTTGTTGTGAATAGGTCAAACAATAGAGTTAAGATATGTTTTTTTAGTGCATCCAAATTCATAAACAATGATAGATCATAATAGGAAAGAAAATGAGCTCTGAAACATAAATGCAAACTATAACACAATGTTTATGTGGAGAAACCCTTTTGGGAAAGAACTCCACATCCAAAGAGATCCAAACTTTTATTAATCCTGAAAATAGTTACATCAATACGATTTGCTTATCCCTCTATATTCAAGCAGCATAACGGTGCTCAAATGACTCACAAAACAATCTTATTTGACCATTATCTCAAGGTATCAATATATAGGAGAGATGGATACAAGATACCGTGAATGGTAATCTAAAACAAGTGGTAAATACTGCTTTCCCAAATCTAGGCATCCACCTCCATCATGGGGAATCTTCATAACTCACTACACATGATCAACCACCCTGAATAGTATGTAATTCCTCTTACATCACTTAACATGTCATAAATCACCTCATAATGGTCAAATTCCTTCAGTAAAGCTGCTTTCCCATTTTTAGTGCTCCACTTGTGCAATTTGATAACTTTGTCATGGCTTGTCATAGTTATTGAATGAGATCGATCCTCCATGAAGCCTCATTAATCCATCTGACTTTCCTTTTGTAATTCTTGACTTAAATGCCATTGCAAATACTTGTGAGAGGATAAATAAAATAAATATTGTTTGCTTGCCACCTAAGAGGGGCATCCATGTCTATCATCTGTGTTTCTTCATTTGACTTTACAGCCTCCATACCTTCATGGCTTTTTGCTTCAACTTACTCTTCTATGCCATGACTTCTTGGTTCACTTTCATATAGAAGAGATTGCTGATTTGAAATGATTTCATACTTGTCTCCATGGGCTGCTCCAACTGATTTGCCATCTCCAACACATGAATTTAAGTTGTCATAACATGCTGATAGGTCTGACTTTAACTTGTGAGTCTCCATCTTAAATTGTTGATCTCTTGCAATGTGCTTTCATAACTCTCATATACACTAGTGGTTTCACACACCTTGTCTTGAGTGAGTGTATCAATGGGAGGTTGTCTAAGCTTACTTTTCTCTTGCAAAACCAAACTTAGCCTTTACAAGAATTTCATGCAATCATACTCCCCATGCTTGGTTGTCTCATGTAACACACACTCACTAAGTAATGCTATATCCATTAAGCTTGTTGATGTCCCCAAAGTTGTCATGCAATCCATTGAGCTTTTGTCTCATATACACTAGTGGTTTCACACACCTTGTCTTGAGTGAGTGTATCAATGGGAGGTTGTCTAAGCTTACTTTTCTCTTGCAAAACCAAACTTAGCCTTTACAAGAATTTCATGCAATCATACTCCCCATGCTTGGTTGTCTCATGTAACACACACTCACTAAGTAATGCTATATCCATTAAGCTTGTTGATGTCCCCAAAGTTGTCATGCAATCCATTGAGCTTTGTCTCAGCTTTTGTAGTTCCTCTTTGATGCTTAGGACATGATTATCATGTATAATCTCTATATCTTTGAATTCTAAATGGGATCATCTTTTGCATCATTCTCATCAATGGAGATAAGAGAAATGGTTTGATCATGCATCTCTTTGTCATTTGAAGTTTGACTTACCTCTTGAATGTCCTGTGGAATGATTATCTCCATGGGATGTGTTGGTGCTCAAAGTTGTCAAATTTAGAGAGAAAGACTTCACGCTTATGTTTAGGCAAGGCAAACTTTGGACCCATGTATTGACCTCCTTCAACTTCGAGCTCAAATAGACCTGGGGGGCTTCCTTGTAGGTATTCTAAATAAGGTTAAGCACAATTGAAGATGGACAAATGGATAAACAGTTGCAGTAGTACCTAGTGTATGCTTGACCCAAAGAGTTGTCACTAGGTCAAGGACTAACCTACTGCTATAACCACTATTAAATTGATAAGCACATCACTACATGAAAGTAGTAGGATGTGGGTATGCACAACATAACTCTCCAAAAATAAATACAATTATGGATCACTAAGGATGCTTTCTCTGGTTAAAATACTGAGTCATGAAATGCATACAAACTACTTCCTATTCCTAATCTATTGGTGAAAGTTGTTGTTCATTCATAGTGCATGGTGGATGATTGCTTCTAGGAATGGTGCTTATTCATTGGGTTACAAATTCCAAGAACACTATAAGGAACAATAAACCAAAATCACAAAAGAATATAAGCTATACATACACATACACATACACCACAAATAATGTATTGGTCAATTGAGCATACTTAGTAATTCATATAGACTACAAAAATTCGTATGCAATGAAGAAAAGATCATTACAAAGCTTGTAACAACTTAGAATTCTGTCCCATGTATCTAACCTTCAATTACATTCATACTAGAGAACTAGCAAGAGGAAACCCTAAGCCAGAACTTCCCAAAAAATCCATAAATGGAACCTTGGAGACATTCAATTGCAAGAATCATTTAGAATCTGACCTTCTTGAGATTTACAAACATTTGTTGCTCTAATGGTACTAAATTTGCAAGAGTTGAAACTCTAGAAGCTCCTTTGGATTGTAGTCACATGGAAATGTGAAATGACACTTTATTGGTTGCCTTGTTGCTTTGGGAATTAAGGAAATACAGTTGATGGATATTGTGTGTAAGGCAAGCTTAAATCCCATGAAGTCCATGAGAACAGAAACCTAGAGCTCGTGTGGTAACTATCTGCATAAAAAAAATAACAATTGCATTTATGGCAGCATGGTGTTCCTCATCCTTTTCCATTGCTAGTACATGTGAATCCACACCTTTGAAATGAATAGTTTTTTGTGGGTAGAAATATCCATTTTGGAGTAGTTGCAACATTAGATTTGTTCATTAATGGTCTCCTAGGTCATGTTGGAAGGTAGGTGGGAGTGAACAATTTTAGGGGTTAGGGGGGGTTAGGGTACTTCATGACCCATGCCATTGTCAAGGAGTAAAGGATTGGAAGTAAGCCATGTGTCATACTCAAAGCAAACAAATAAGGGTATCCTTGCATCATTGACTCTGAAAGGACATATGAAGGAAGTTATCGAGAGTTAGGGATTAGAGGTACCAAGTAATTCATCTGTTAAGATATGCAAATTAAGGCAAGTCCAAACTCACGATCCTAATAAGGTAATACAATGTGAGACGTTGGGGATCAGGAGTACCTCTTATGAAGTACCCAAATAAGGACATGTCTAAACTTGCAATCCTGATGAGAAAGTGTGTTGAAAAGTGTCATGGATGGGGGTTTGGGGATACTTCATACCTTGCACCACAATAGAGGTATTTTTGCATCTCCAACTTAAAAAAAAAATAGAAGAAAACATTGGAAGTTAAGGATCGTGGATATCAAGGAAGAGGTACTCGGATAAAGGGATGGTTGAAACTCCAACTCTAATAGGGTAACTTATATAAAGGATTGGGGAGTTGGGGTTCCAAGGAAAAGCATGTTGGTGAGATAAAGTCCAAAACTTCGACAAAAGAAAGGGAAACTAGAGGTCGAAGGAAAGGGTTGCCTAGAAGGAAAACTCCAAAGTTCTGACAAGGAAAGGGAACAAAAGCAAGGAATGGATGAAAGGTATGCCAACATGGGAAAGTCCGATATCTCGATAGGGACAAAAGAATAAGCTAGAGTTGGAGGGAAAGGGATATCAAGAAGGGAAACTTCAAAACTTCGACATAAGATAGTCCTAGGAAATTTAAACAAAACCTCCACATTTAGAACTTTTAAGACCTTTACAACTTCTAACACATGATAAGCACATGAGAGATGAGGTAAAACAACATAAATGCAAACTTTGACTAGGGGAGACATATTAGGAAACATCTCAGATTGGTTACCTATAATGGAGACAACAAGCTCAAAATGCATAAAGGGGATTGGATTCAAGCACAATTTAGACACTATGAAGTTGGGCACCAATGGCATTGTGAGAATCTAGATCTCTAGGAACAAACCAAAATAGAGAACCAAAAGGAGACAAGGAAAAACACACTTCATCACGATCAAATAGGATCATGACACAATATTTACAAGACAAGACACAACACAAACACAAACACAAAAGAAACCATATGTACAAGGTAGGACAATTACTTACAAGAACACTATTAATCCAAAGCATCATGGATCAGCAGCCTCACCAATTCTTTGGCCAAGCTCTTGATGTGGTATGCACCGTCATGATGCCCCTCAACAAATTAATATGACCATGCCATGGGCTATATTCCTCTCCATGTTGAACATATGAGTAACAACTCATTCTGATTTTTCTCTAGCATCAACACATACCTCTAGAGCTACAAGTCGCAACTCAAGTGCTCCCTATTGATCATCATTCCATCCAAGGGGACAATCCATGTTTTCCAAGAAAAACATATCATCCTTGTACCCTAGATCATTCTAGAGGTAGCAAAAGGTGGATGCAGATTTGAAATCTGCCTCACTGAACTCTGTTGCATCCACACTAGTGCCAATATCTTCCATGGACATGATCTTGTTGTCCAATGGTTCACACCTCCATCTATCATCATGTGAAGACCTACCAATCAATGCAATAGGTCTTTCCTACCCATCTTCGTCCTTTTTTAGCACAATAATAGTAGCAGTATATGATGTGGCAAAAGTAAAAAAATGGAAAGGTTCAGAAAAATCTAAACTTACCAAGGTTGATGCATGCTGAAAATCTTCCTTGAATTGTACATATGGATTAGCTGGCTCCTTACTCTAAGTGACTAATTCATCTTTTACATTCTGAAATGGAGCAAGGCAATGGAGGAAATTAGTAATGGTCTAATCTTCTTCATTATGACTTCCCAATAGAAAATTTGGACCAACATCAACGGATGGAGTTCCACCTGTAATTTTATAGCTATCCACCTCAACGTGTAGGCACCTCTTTTCCTTCTACATGTTGATCTCTTCACAAGATAGGTCTGTTTGATCATATAGGAAGGCCAAATCATATGAATCAAGGATGCAAAGCATGACTTGATTGCAAGAAGGAACATATAGTTCCTCCTCCATTCCGTTGCCTAACATGGCACTTCCAATGGCAGGGGCTGAGCTGATTGCGCCTCATCATTTGAATTTTCTCCTTTAGGAACTTCAAGTTCATGAGCTAGTTGCACCTCCTTTTTCACTGCCCATTGTTGCACTAGACTCTTCCTTCTCTATAATACTACTATCCCTGATCTTGTCTTCTACCCATTGCAATTTCTTATTGTTGCACGTAGAAATTTTACTTAGCATCCATATCGTTTTGTGCAAGCACCTGCTCATCTTTCAACTAATACTCATTCCTAACCTGCACGATTGTTGCATTTGTGTGGGCTATCTTGTCTTCACACGGTGGCTTGAACTGTTGGAATAGTTGGATGAGTTCCCTTAGATCTAAGTTATTGGTTCGGGTACGGGTACTGGTATGGGTACCAAAACTCAGTATGATGGACGACAATTATTTTCCTTGGTACGGGTACGAGAATATATGTTCAAAGTTATAAATTTTAAGAACAATCACTCCTAATTGCCAATAGATAGAATACAACATAATTTTGACATTGTAACTTATAACAGTTCAATTCATGATCATTTCACAAGTATAGTAATAGATTCTCCTTAAAAAATATAATAGAGAAATAAAAACTCAAAGAAGCTTGCATACCTTACTAGTTTCTTGGTTAATAACTTAATATTGATCATGACTCAATGAAAAGTAGAATATTACACTCAATGCAGCATAATCAGCGATTCAGTAGTCAAAATAGTCAATGTAATTAGTACAAAGTTAATGTTGTCTATGTAGCAAAGATCTTTGGTCAACACTGTCAGATAACCACATTTAAGAAAAGTCAATCAAACAAGAGCCAATGTAGGTGTAGAGGGTCAATGTTGAAGATCTAGTGTGCTGATTCATGAATGATGTTAGATTTACAGTCTGACCCAAACATTGTCTTTTTCACCCTCCAATGATAGTGCTTGTCAAATGAGAAAGTAAATGATGGAATGATGCATTCGTGAGGATCAATTAATGCTATCTACACATGTTCAATTGGAAACAATAGCCCCAAAAAAATTTAAACGGCGATTATAAATTCTCAGTCTACCAAGACAATATCAATTCTATATTGGAATTCATTAGAAAATAATATCATATTTAGTAATTGATGGTGTCATACTCCTTTCATGGACCAATTTTGTAACTGCTATTGCTTTTCTCTTCTTAGACTGTGAGGCTTTAGCTAGGTATGCTCTAGGTATGCCCAAGATACTGCTCGAGCAATACCTAGGGACGAACCTGCATTATACTAGGACCAGTACCAGACCCACACATGTACTCAAGTCAAATATGAAGGACCTAGTAACATAGCCTTAGATGTTCCATGTCATGAGTGGGCAACTCAAACTATTTTGCATTAGCACTATGCTCATCTTGAAACTCTAGATCAATTGCATCATTATCACTATGCTCATCTTGAAACTCTAGATCAATTGCATCATTATCACTATACTCATCTTCTCCTTCCATGGAGTCATATACCAATGCAGCAGCATACTTATATTCTCATCTACATAGAAAAAACTATTCCTCATAAGGAAGATCTTCCTTTCTACTCACTAAGAGGGCATTTGGATTCTTGAGGGTGGCAAGTTGAGCCTTTTGCAATTCAAGAATTCAAGCTTTACAAGAATTTGTTGATTTTCCCATTGAAGGTTATATAGCTTTTTCTAGTTCAAATTCTTCTCTATATGCCAAGCTAGGAGGAAGGGGATACTGGCCAGTATCATGAGTTTCAAAGTTTCCACATCCACATAACTTATGCCAAAATTATGTGCATTATAGTATTTATCCCAGTTATCCTACCAAGAAGCATAGCATTTCTTTTTTATTGAACTTCATGCATTTCAACTATTGCCATTTGTTTTTTGTGCTTCCTCTTTGAGCTGATTTAGCCATTTTTTTAGTTCATTGTCATAACTATATGACATGCTGGGAGAAGCAGGATGCTGGTAAGGAGCATGTGCATCTTGGTTTCCATCCCTATTTTCTTCTACCAATAGTCATATCATTTCTACTTCCATAACTAAACTTATACATTCTTTGTTTTTTATTATTATTATTAAATATGAAATGTAATATTAATGATCATCTTAGTTAACTTAATCTTTAGCTTGAGTTTTAGTTTGCCTATAATCACGTCTCCATGATTATAGCCTTTTTGTTTGCTTTGGTTTCTTTCAGTTCACCTATAATCACATCTCCTTGATTATTGCACCTCCTATCATTGTAATCTATATATTCTTGGCTCTTACGTTAATATAATCATTTGATAATTTACACAACATGGTATTAGGGCTCATGTTCAAGCCTGGTTAGTAATTCGTAAGGTTTTTTTATTTTGCAGAAAATCGCGACTCATGTTTCAAGGGTTTTTGCAGATGAAAAATCGCGGACGGATCTCTAGCATTTCAAGGGCGTTTTTTAGTTTTTTTCTGGGCGCGGTAGTGTTCTTCCACGTGTTTTTTTTGGGCGATTTTTTCGCGTCACTTTTCTCATGCAAAAAGGCGGGATATTTTTTGCGTGATTTTGTCTTGTGCTCGTGTTTTCTGCAGATCTTCTAGGCGCGCGACTTTGTCATTTTCCGGTGTGTTTTTCTGCTTCTTCGTCTTTATTCTGGAGGGTTTCGTTTTGAAAGAGTCTGAGGTATTCGTGTTTTGAGCGCACGTTTACTTCTCTGTTAGTCGCGTGTTTTGGCGACGCGACTTTCTTGAGCCACGATTTGCAATTTCTTTCTACGTGTTCTGGGCGTGATCTCCTCACACTTGGCTGCGTTTTCTCTGCAGTCTTCCAGACCACGATTTGTTCTTTTTTCGGGCCAAGAGTTTTCTAATTTGGGGCTGCGATTTGTGTTGATTTCTGCTCGTTTTTGAAAGGTTTTCTAGGTGCATTTGTTATAGTAATCTCTGTGGGCGCGACTTTCAGAAGTTTTTTTTCAGCCAATTAGGGTTTTTCCAAAATCTTTTGATTTTTTGGTCAAATTAAAATTCTACCTACATATTCTTTGTGGACTTTTTGCAAAGATTTCTAGGCCTCTGTCGAAATTTTTTGGGTCTTCCGAAAATTTTACCTTGGCATTTGTGCCAAATATTTTGAGGTGATAGTAGCTTGAATTTTTTTTTTTTTGGAACCAGTTTTGACAATTTTCTGGGAAAATAAATATTTGCAAAGAGTTTTCGAAAAAAAGTTCTTCAAAAATCTACATAGTTTTGGATTACCTCATTTTTCGTGCTTTGAAAAACGGGAGGGATGGCGTCTTTGTCCAATATTATGTTGGAAAGTTTGCAAAGGTTCAATGGAAAGAATTACAACATGTGGAAGGAAAGGATGCTTACCATCTTCGAGTATCGGTGTCTGGATACATTTGTTCTTGGTACAAAAGTCCCACTGTTGCTGGGAAGGATTAGGACAAGTATGATGGAAGTAATCGAGAGGCAGTCATGCTTCTTAAATTATCTATCGCCGATGATATGTTACCAAAAATACCTTCTGGTAAATCTATTGCGGAGATCTGAAGATCGACAAGTATGATGGAAGTAATTGAGAGGCAGTCATGGTTCTTAAATTATCTATCGCCGATGATATGTTACCAGAAATACCTTCTGGTAAATCTGTTGCGGAGATCTAGAAGCATCCAAAAGATTTTCATGAGACCTCAGACAAGGGAAGGGCTTTCTTTATGAAGAATATGCTCTTTTCTATTATGATGGATGACCAAGTGTCTTTGTAGGAGCACTTGATGAAAGTAAAAAATATTTGTGATCAAATGGAGGCCATTGGTTGTAAGGTAGAAGAGAAGGATGTGGTGATGATCACTTTGAAAAGTTTGCCATGTTCCTACGAGCACTTCATCGAAACGCTCAACATTACATCCACCAATGTTGACTTGAAGTTTGATGAGATGTGCAACAAGCTTTTGCAACAACATCAGTGGAAGAAGTAGTTTGGGAGCAGCAATGAGTCTCCTACTGTTGAACAAGCATTTACTGCCAAGGATGTTGGCAAAGGCAAGTCCACTCAGCAGAAAGGATGAGGCGATTTGGAGGAGGGCTCCAAGAAGTCTTTTACTTGCCATTACTGTGGGAAGATTGATCATATACAAAGGTATTGCAGAAAGCGGTTGGCTGATGAGAAATCAAACCAGGAAGCATTTTAGCAAAGTGCTCACATAGCAGAGCAGACTGAGCAGAAGGAGTCCGCACACTTTGCATTTTGATGACCACCACAATATGGGTAGACTTAGTTTTTTTGTTTGTACGATGACCATTAAGGGAGGGTATTAAATATTAAATGTAATATCAATGGTCATCTTCGTTAACTTAATCATTAGCTTGAGTTTCAGTTTTCCTATAATCACGTCTCCGTGATTATAGCCTTTTTGTTTGCTTTCGTTTCTTTCAATTTGCCTATAATCACATTTCCCTGATTATTGCACCTCCTATCATTGTAATCTATATATTCTTGGCTCTTACATTAATATAATCATCTGATAATTTACACAATTATGCTACTATCATATGTGTCATCAAAAGTATAGAAGTGCTGATATTTTGAATCAATGAATAAACTATTTCTACCTAAGGTACTAACTTCTGAAACTGGATAGGTAGGTTTGAATGACTTACTGTTATGTTAAGCTTCCCATGATGGTTGTCAGCTTCATGCACTAGTATAAACCTCTTCTTGTTCCTATTGGTACTAGGGTTGCCTCCTATCCATCTGATCTGGTTGTTGATTTCTGGGTTTAATCAAAATAGAGTTGCTGCTCTTCACATGAAAGAAACAAATTTTCTAACTGAAAATTCAAAGTACTAGACAAAAATACTTCTCTAATGGCTTTCTACGCTTTTTATATTGGCCTAAGTTAACAAGCTGCCAGCTTACACATTGAGAGCTAATAAAATACTGAATCACTAGAGTCTTTGGAATGCAAACTGAAATTATTTCATTACCAGCAATGGTGTCATTTGTTGGTGCTCAAAGTTGTCACTCCCTAAATGCCTAGAGGTAAGCTTCTTTTGAGCACTAGGGGTGTCAAACTCAAAAAAAAAAAGACTTCACACTTATGTGCTTGTAGGGCAACTTTGGACCAATTTATTGAGGTAAGTAAAACCTCCTTCGGCTTTTGGCTCAGCTAGACTTGGGAGGTTATCTAGAGGTATCCTGAATAAGATTAAGAACTATTGAAGATGGACAAATGGATAAACAGTTGCAATAGTACGCAATGTATGCTTGACTCCAAAAGTTGTCACCAGGTCAAGGATTAACCTATTGCTATAAACTCTATTAGTTGATAAGCACATCATTACATGAATACAAGATGTGGGTATGCACAATATGACTCTCCAAAGATAAATAAAGTTATGGATCACTAAGGATGTTCTCACTGGTTAAAATACTGAGTCATGAAATGCATACAAACTACTTCCTATTCCTAACCTACTAGTGAAAGATGTGTTCATTCATAGTGCACGGTGGATCATTGCTTCCAAGACCAGTGTCTATTGATTGGGTTATAGAGTCCAAGAACACCATAAGAAACAACAAATTGAAATCACAAAGGAATATGAGCTATTCATACACATACACCACAAATAATGATATTGAGCAACTGAGCATACTTAAATGCATCCCAAACTGCAAAAATTCATATGTAATAAATAAGAGATCTTTACAAAGCTTGTACTGACTTAAAATTCTGTTTCATTCATCTAAACTTCGATTACATTAATATTCGCAAATTGGCAAGAGGAAATTCTAAGATAGAACTATGGGTAGTATGTAGTGCAGGTTTCTATTATTTACACGGGTAGTAAAGTCCATGCGGATCCAGGAATATCCTCGGGTTACAATCATCAGTTTCCTACTGCTGCTTATGATAGAATGTTGATGCGAACAAAACAATTCTGTGAAAGTAATTTAAGCCAGATTATATCATTTTCAATTCTGCAATGGTTAAATTGTATGTCATCTTAATCAACCATACAGCTCTGGCAGGTCTAAGCTGCCTCAAAGCTTGAGTTACTAATTTTCTGACAAAAGAGAAAATTGTAGAAAATCTTCTTAATCCAAGACCAAGACTTCAAACAAAATTTGACAATTCCCTAGTCCTTCCATTAAATGCCTTTAAGGTCATGTGACATTTTTGCCATTTGGCATGCCAATCAACTGTTTTTAAACTAACATATGAAGCAGGTATCAATATGAGGAAGATCTTTAATTATAAAAGAATTAGATTTATTTCCAAAATCTAGAGGACTGGGTCAATTTTTATGATAGAAAGGTGAATTGATACTAAACTTAATTGCACTGAAATAATACATTATCATATAAATGCTGAATTTTTGTGCCTATAGTCGCCCATACTTTTTGAAGCACAGTTTTGAACTTAGATATTGCCCAGGCATCATAAAGGCCAGAGTGCTTATGATAAAATATATCTCATTCCTGGTATCTAGGACTAGCATCTTTGATTGCTCAATCATATTTTATAACTTGTGACTTTACTCGTTATTGACACTAGATTAGATCCTATTTAAAAGCAAATATAACATTCCCTTCTAAATTTCTAATACTAAGCATGCACTAATTTTTTCTTAATCAGGTCTCCAGGCATCACAACATAACATCTCATATTTTTGGATCCCACATCAAAGATAATCTTAAAAAGAAATTTTAGATGCTAAAATTCAAAAGCAGCAAGGAATCTCATAATGGAAGACTTCTTTTCGTTACCATTTCCAACAGAATTTGCTCTTTAGCTGATAGGCTTGTGTTCATATTGCGTCTGCCACTGATAATTTCAAGTACAAGTACCCCGAAGCTATAGACATCTGCCTTTCTTGTTAAATGCCCACGCAAGCCATATTCTGGAGCCAGATAACCGCTAACCAGGAGACAACCACAAAATACAAAATAATTGTTGGTCTTAACACTTGGTCTATGACATTGATAGAATTACTTTTCTTTCATGGATTTTGCATAACTATATTTAAAAACTAAGCTCCTCCCTATATGGCATTTATTCTGTAGCTGATTTAGCATCTCATATTTATAATTTATGATAAAATTAAAGTAGGATAGAATTATAATTATAAAGTTTATTTTGAGTTCTACTACATGCGCTAATTGGATTCACTATTTTGTGGCATCTTTATTATAATTGCAATAATTAATGAAGAAAGACAAGCCCATTCATGTACAGCCAACATATTATTTCTGAGGGCTTCATTTCTCTGTAAGACTAAAATTCTAAAGAAGACTTACATTGTTCCAGCAACTCGTGTGCTGATATGTGTCATGTTATCTGGGAAAAGTTTAGCCAGACCAAAATCTGCAATCTTAGGATTGAGATCCCTGTCAAGGAGAATGTTGCTAGCTTTAATATCTCGGTGTACAATATAAGGTGTAAGTTCCTCATGAAGGTATACTAAACCGCATGCAGTTCCAATGCAGATTTTGGACCTTGTTTGCCAATCCAGATTTGTTGCACCTTTTCTGGAACCTGATATGTTGCAACCAATGTCATATTCACAGAGATCTTCCTTACATTGTCAAATAAGATTGTTATTTTCTTTCTTAACTTTAAAAATACATTTTTAATCTCTCTCCAATGAACACCCAAAGAAACATAGCCAGACCCTGCATACCATTTTTTTATATTGATCTATTTTCACATACTCATAATAGTTTATTGTCTGCTTAAGTAAGGAAACTATAAACATTGTTTCTCAAGATCATAGTTATACCAAATAAGGCATGTGTAATGCTATTATTCTCCAGGTATCCATACACCAAAATTCGATTATCTTCTTCTATGCAACACCCATGTAGCATGACAAGATTTTCATGTTTGATTGCAGAGATTGTAGCTATCTCAGTTAAAAACTCACAGACACCTTGTCTTGATTCTGCAGAAAGCTGCTTTACTGCAACCTGTGTACCATCCTTCAAGACTCCCTGCAATTCAAGGGAAGTGTCAGTGAAATAAATGAAACCGCTAAAGGAAAATACTACTTCCTGCAAGAATTCCTTATTCATCTCTGCAGTGTAACACAGTCTCCAAAAGGAGTATATATGTGTATATACAAATGTATGCTCATCAGTAGTGTTATTAAATAGGTTGGAAATGTGGATCTGCCGTTAATGACGTGGAGCGCCTTTAATGCATTTCCTTCCACTTCTGTCAATTTTGTGCTCAGGCTGTTAGGAAAATTTATTGTGAATGTCATTTGGGGATTCATAACTGCTGCAGTAGATTATTTAGGAGTTTTCTTTTACTAATTTTAGCAGTTATTTGTAACTGCTCAGCCTTTAGGCAAACAGCTGTTATCTACATTCTATTTTTAGAGTTAGAGACAAAATAGGAGTGTCACTTGTTGACATCTTTTTGGCTATAAATAACAACACTTGTTGGTTAGATAAGAGGAGGTTTTTGAGATTTGTAAATACTTTTATTTTCTATTAAAATGGTTTAATTTTCTATGCTTCTTGCTGATATATTCTTTTGTGTCTGCTAATTCTAGTTCTATAGTGAGTATAACCACAGATGGCAAACTCGGCAAGTCACCGAGTACTCGCCAAGCCAAATGGCTGGCGAGTTTTCCCAATGTTTACTTGCCAAAGAAACTCACCAAGTTTTTGACAAGTAATTGCCAAAAACTCGGCGAGTTTGACAAAAAACTCGCCAGATACATAAAAAATGCAAAATGCAAAAAAACACAAAAAAGAAAACAAAAAAAAAGTAAACAAACTCACGATTTTTCCCTATAATCATGAATGCACCTCACACTTCCTCACATAGCACTTGGAGAGCAAATATTTTTCATAAAAATGTGCCAAATACCTAATTTCTCCTTTAAGTGATAAAATTGTGAAATGGTGTGCGACAAGAAGTTTTATGTGGTTTCAAACGCCTTCATTTGGGCTTGGTGGTGGGGGTGCTGCCCCTCAACCCCGCCCTGTATTGCAACAGGGAATGCACCAAGGGCGCTGCCCCGGACCCTGTGAGGGGCGCTACCCCTCAACCCCGCTAGGAGCGTTGCCCCAAACCCGCATTTCCCCCAAACCCCCACGAGGGGCGCTACCCCTCAACCCCATTGGGGACGTTGCTCCCAAACCCTCACAAGGGGCACTGTCCCTCAACCCCATTGAGATCTCCACTCCTAGAACCCCACAAGGGGCGCTACCCCTCAACCCCATTGGGGACGTTGCTCCCAAACCCCCACAAGGGGCACCGTCCCTCAACCCCATTGAGATTTCCACTCTTAGACCCCCACTAGTTATTGGGATCTCTTCTCATATAAAAAATTTGATTACAATGAGAGGATTTGGGAGTGGACACTGGAATCAACAACTTAGACAATTATCTTTATCACTATCATAATATCATTGATTAGAACTTCTCCCCAAGTTTTCACTAGACTACAACAATTTGCATAGTTTAGAACCTCTCCCTAAGTTTTCACTAGACTAGGATAGAGGAAGATGTCAAATGTTGTAATATGCAATTTATGAATTATGATGATGATTTTCAAAGACAATCATCAGAAATTCATAATAGTTGCTAGGTAACTATTGTATCAAGGTTTCACATGGCAATGCAATTTTGTACTCAATTTGTATTCAAATGAATCAAATTTAATAGAAAACACTTTTGTGCTCATTGGATATATTTTGTCTTTGAATTTTGCAAAAAAAAAAACAATGTTTTTAAAGAAATTTAAGCAATTTTTTAAGTTCCTGAGTTTTTTGCTTAGTCTTTGCCAAGTCACAAATTTTGGGTCTGCCAAGTTTTTGTTGAGTCCGAGTTTTTCAACTATGAGTTTAACAAGTTGTAGATCAGATGCAAGGAGTGGTTCATCAATTTGATATTGTTGGGTGAATATTTTGTAATTCCTTTACAAATTACAAAATAGGGATTTCAGCCACAGCTATGATGAGAATGTTCTCTCCTCTCAGAAAGGGGAGGCTCCCTTCTTACTGCTTATTGGAACAAAGAGTAAACTATGCTAAACTAAAAGTATTTACACTAGCTTTAACCATGTGGGGTGTGTTACATTCGCCATTTTCTCTTCTTTCAGAAAATACATGTATAATGTTCCATGGTAATATTTTGCAATGCTTTACACCTCTAAATATCTACCTAAGCAATAATCACCAATATTCTTGATTAAACTTCAGAGTAATCAAAGAGTACCAATACAACTAAGTTATAACTAAGTGGAAGACACACATAAGCACAAAGTCTTCTTGCCGCCTTCTATGATAGCTTTGAAGTAACAAATGATGTAAGTTGTAGCACAAAGTCTATCAACCCACTTCACCAATAGATCCACACTCAAAGTGAATAACTCCAAGCCCAAAGTCTTGATAATCTTCACCAAGAAATACTTACATCACACAATTTCAAGTAAGCAATATAACTCAAAGTTTATATATTCTATCTTGAATGTCCTTCCAATCATAAGAAAGAATTACCACTTATCCAATTAAGAATAAGATAAATTAGCAAGAATGACATAAGAACATTCTCACTCATACAAACTTGATTCAAAACAAAGGTTGAAATCAAAATTCGCCTCTTTTTATTAACTAAATTTGAACTTGCAATTTGAACACAAAGTCTCAAAGTTGAGTCTCAATTTGGGCAGCACTTTGTTGCATAAGATTAAAAGGTGCCAAATACAAATGAGCTCTCTCATATATATAGAGGAGAGCAAAAGAGCTAATCTAGGAAAGAAATAACTACTTTGACTTATTCAACATTGGAGTTCAAAATTATTGGAGGACTTCAATGTTGTTACATGTATTTACAATTCTAAAAAAAGACATGTAAATTGTCTTGAACTAATTACAAAAAGCATGAAAAAGATAAAAAATAAACTAAGTGAAAATCAAGGCACGTTCAACTTTCTCCACCCCTTCTCCAAGAAGTCTTCATATTTCTTTAGGCTTGAACTTCTTTATCATTGGGACCTGTGGTATGTCTGGAGATGTGAAATATTCCGAGCCAATTTTTTTTTTTTTTTTACAATTTCAAAGTACAATCAATGCACCCGTTAAGGTTAGATGATAAACCAAAACGTACTGAAGCAACTCTAACCAGTATGTACACCAGGATCCCGATGTGGGCAAGGTGTGAGCATTGGTCAGAGGATCTGAATCATACTGCTTATGCAAAAAGCAACTCTAACCAAGAATGGCGCCGATGATGGCGAGCATATGGTCAGAGGATCTTCTACTCTAAATGCTGAAAGGGAACTCAACCGTCAAGTATGTGCTACCCAATCCAATGCGGAGTGAGGGGCGACCATATGACGGAGTGATTACAGAATTCAATGCTTGAAAAGAAATGCTGAAACTGGAAATACTCAACACCCAGAATGTGCTTGCTAACCCAGGATGGGAAAGTAGCTACCATAGGGCGGAGCTGTAACTATTACAATAACTTTAAATGAAATTGAGAATTACAACCAGATTTGAACAAGAATAAAATGACTGCCAGTACTACTGTCAGTTTTACAAAATAAGGAGCATTCGCCTGCCAATATCTTATGAAATTAAAGGATCAGCATTACATCATAGAGAACCACCTTTATCTTGGATAGGAATACCAAAACCAAAACGCTTTCAAGGATCAAGATACTGATTTCTGATTTCTGTTACAAATCTGCTCATTAAAGGAATAAACAGCAGTCTATGGAACTACTCATATGCTCATATCTTTCTCGTATGACCTCCAATTGACTTGAAATAAAATGCAATATGCTCTAATTGAGATTACGCCTAAGATAGAACACAGAAAGCAGATCTTAAAGCTCTTAATTATTTTGCACAGATCTCAATACAACCAGCAAGAGGTACGGCCTTAGGAAAGGGGCGATTTACTCTAGAAAATAAATGCAAGCTCTAAAAATTCTGCAAACTGGAGAAGTATGGCGCCTAAAGCCTACAATGAGGATGGGTTAATACCCAGATGCAATCTTTTTGTCTTTTTTGATTTATGAATACAAACACGAATCTGCTGTATTAAATGATGCGAAATGTTGAAACCACTAACATGCCAAATCAAATCTAACAATGCAATGAACTGAACACACAATGCATGAACTAAAATGCACTCACAAATAGTATGAATCACCACTAGTTGTTGTCTTGCAAACAAGAAGCGATGCCCGAGCTAGAAGGCCTTCATTCCTCGAAGCAGTTCCAGAGCCAAACCGGCAGCATAACGATACTATAGACCAAAGATGTGAAATGATGCTCAAAGCCTTCCTTTTATAACTTCTTGTTGACTTCTCGAAACCCTAAATCCACATCACTGTCAAAACCCTAACTCTTTCTTCAAGATGGCGTCCTTTTTCCCTTTAAGCTCAATAATGATATTTTAAATAAAAATCAACACTTTGATAAATGCGCCCACCTTATATGTCATGTCCCCTTCTCAGTGACATCTCTCAGAGGACAGGATTGGCCTATCACACGACCCTCGTAGGCCGATAGACTGGATAGAGGGTCACTTCGGAGCTTGGCCAGCTTGAGCAGGATTGATGGTTGTCTTTCGTTCGCTCGATCGGAGACTATTTGCACTGCTATTTTAATGGCGGTGGGACCACTGCTATTTTTAGCAGATGGCTGTGGCGGCATCGGAATCACTTCAGAGTTCGTCACATCAGACGGATCAGTCATCGGGTTAGAAACGAGGAAGATATTAATATTTGATCGTATTGATTAAATATTAATTAATTAACGTTTATAATATAAAGTTATAATTTTAAATTATAACTTAAGTGATTGCCTTGAGGGGTGCGCCATCATGAAAAGGGGGCCAGTTTGACATTTGATTAATATTTAAATATTCAGTGGAGAACTATGGAGAATTAAAAATATTAAAATATGAATATTTCATTAAAACCCTATTTTCAAGCAAATCGCACTTTTCAGCCTATTAGTGGATTTTGCCTTGGGTTGTGAGCCATTATGTGATTATTGAGTTTTGAGATTGATCAATTTGATCTGAGCCTGAGACTTTAGGGTTTCGCGTTCGACTTCCTTGGGGAACGAGCCATCTCCAGCGGAAAGCAATTCAGAGAGTGTGCAATATCACTTGATCTATTGCCTACAGAGGTTTTCTCATTCAGAGTAAACTACAGAGCTTTCAGAGATTGTTATTTGTCAGAGATTCTTCAGTGTTTGCATCCAGACAGTGTTTGCTTATCTTGGCGCACCATTTACAGAGGGTTATACATTGATTTTGGTGAAGGCCGTACAAATTGATTGCTGATCTGACAGGCCGTACTTGCACAGCAGGCCGTACCTCCTTCTAGCACGTGTTCACTCATCTTGAGAGAAACGCCTCTCATACTTGCCTTTGACTTGCATTAAAAGTGGCGCCTATCTTGCTGGAGTCTGTTGCAATCATCAGATATAAGAAGAGGACTATTTATTTCTGCCGTACCATTTTGTACCTTCAGCCGTACCAGCAAAATACCAGGTTTTTCTTCAATAAAATAATGTTATTCTTTGATGCATGTTTCTAGATCTCAATGTATTGTTGCCAGTTGAATCAATAAAAGCAACGCCTCCATTCTACAGTGTTTTCTCTTCGCATATTGAAGATCTAGTATTTTTAGAGAATTTATTATCATTTTCTAGAATAGCCGTACTTTTCATTTATTGCATAAAAACACAAAAAAAATTGCAAAAACCCAAAAACGTCAGAAAAACATAAAAATTCAATCAGAAGCCGTGTCAGGGGGAAACAGGGGTTTCTACATTATACTTGTTTTGACTTTGATAAATAATAAATTAATCTTAATGAAGCGCCACCCTCCAAAAGCCCACTTTTCAAAACAACATAAAGTCATTAGACTAGGCCAAGGGGTCAACGATCGAATATAAGATTAAAATGTGACTTTTAATTAAATGACTCAACTTATCTCTCCGAATGTGCCCTGAAGCCATTACTGAGCAAGTCAACTGACCAAACTGAAGCAGGAAGTCAACCCAGCTGAACCCAACTGAAAAGTTGCCAAAAATAGAATTTACTAAAAATAGTAAATTCCAGAAAATGCTCTGAATGCCGAAATGAACATACCACTGCGAAGCTCTCTGAAAACCCAGAAAGAATCCGCCATCAGATCCACCAACTCCGAGCAAAGACATCCTCAAAAAAAGGAAACCCTAATTTTACCTTCCGACTAGCCTTCGGGTTTCCAGAAAAAGGCCAACGGTCACTGAGAAGATCAGGATTGAGAAGGGGATATTAGAAGATGGCAAAAACTTGTGTGATTGAGCCCTTGATAGTGTTGAATGCTTTCCGGTGCCTTTCAAGAAAAAATTTCAAATTATCCAGAGTCAGCTGAATATCCATCATTTTGTCTATTGAAGCTACTAAGAAAGCTTTGTCTTCAAATTCTTTCTAAACCATGGATGTATATTCCTAGACAACTGAATTGGTGGGAAGAACTTTCTGGTTGTATTTCATGACTTTCTTGCTTGGTGACAGGCAAGAAATCGATCAAAACTGCTTAGGGATCTAGACACGAAAGATCAAAATGGCATGCCAGAGTAGCTGCAAAAAATTCATATTTTCCAATGTTAGGAAAAAACAGGGTTTTATGCACTGGTGGGAAAATTCTGAGCGACTACATATGCTTTGGTAATTCAAATGCAAAGGTGGAGAAAAATTGAGCTCTTGTGCATAAATCTAGGGCTTGAGTGCGATGGGTCCGAAAAACGGAGCGCAGGCAGTTAAATTGGCAAAAAGGAAAAATTTCCCTAGTGTTAGGAAAATTTGAGCAAAAATGTGTAGGGTTGCTGAAATTTAGTGATGTTGCAGGTGAAAATGATGCTTAGCATGTATATGCTCTGAAAAACAATGCTAATGCAAGTGGAAATTGGAGTTTGCAAAATAATTGCAAAGTCGTTGAAATTTAGCGACTATGCAAGTATAAGTTTGTTTTGTTTGTTGCAAAGTCATCGAAAAAGTACGACTTTGCAACTAGGGAAGGATACTTTGTTCATGCAAAGTTGTTGAAAAAGCCTGACTCTACATCATTTGTTTGCATTTTGTGCATAATCGGAGAAAAACCTCGATTATACAATTTTGACTTGGAAGTTTACATTATGCATAGAAATTTGACGCTAGAGCAATTTACATAGATTGTTTGCTCATGCAATTGCAGCAAAAAAATGTCGACATCGCATGACAAGGGATGGGCAAGTGTTGACTCATTGGTGAAAAATACAAATCCAACACACTACAAATTTTTGCATGATCAAAGGTGTTAATGCAATGAAAAGGTCGATGATAAAACCCAGCTATGCATACTACTTCAGTTAAGCCATATTTTGCTATCTCGGTCATAAACACATCAAACATAAGAAAAAATTGTATCCTATACAATGTCGGTATTTTCAACCGACATTGCACATCATAGCCTAAGCTATTGAAAGCGGTCTTCTTTGTGTTTATGAGGCAAAAAACTCCATCACTTCAGGTAAGACATGGGAAGATTCACAAAGGAACTCTGTGAAGTGCAAGGTTCTACACCCACATTACACAGAGATATGGGATTAGACATATAAACGCACGAAATAATGATTAATCGACACAAAACCTGCATACCCAATAAAAAGAAACAAGGGATATGGGCATAGAGATTGCGGGTTAAAAACAAAAACTGAAGAACAAACAATGTATGCACAAAGACCTGTGGGTTCAAAGCGGGAGAGGAAAATCATGAAACGAGGGCAAAAACAACAATCGAAATGAGAAACCAAACACTTAAAACGGATTTAAAACGACACTGTTTTAAATGTCATTAAAATGACATTAAATGCAACTCGTGTGAGGTCCGAAATTGCAGGGGTAGGAAAATTTGACACCGATGCAATTTAAACTTGGAAATTTGGTAGATAATTTGCAAGGTTGCTAAAATTAACCGACCTTGAAACCTTTTTATTTTTTGCATTCTAACTTGCAGGGGCATTGAAATTCAGCGCTCCTACAAGTGTAAAAAAATTTCTAACTCCCGAAAGCTAAGTTTTCACAACTTGCATCAAAAGGCGAAAAACAACAAAACAGAAAAGGGTTAATGCTCGGAATGACTTTCCGAGGCTAAGGGACCACGCACGAGGACTAATGCAATCTGCCTTGTTTTGCATGCTTAGAGTTTGTGAGCTACGAAACAGACAAGTTTCGTAGGGGTTATCCCACGAATTGAGCACAGCTGAATTTGAGGATAACAGGTATGTTGGGAGAAAAGGATTCATGGGACAGCCTTAGCTCTTATTGAGAAGAGTTTTAAATAGTTTTGAGAAGAGTTTTAAATAGTTTAGAGGAGAGTTGTGACTATGGTTATAGATGCAAAGGTGTTGGTGTTTCAAGATGTGAAAAAAGCATAACTAAACTGAAAGAGGAAAAAAGACAAAGGA
This sequence comes from Sequoia sempervirens, assembly GCA_007258455.2. NCBI lineage: Eukaryota > Viridiplantae > Streptophyta > Pinopsida > Cupressales > Cupressaceae > Sequoia > Sequoia sempervirens. The sequence goes on from VDFB02270651.1 coordinate 446,165,073, forward strand.
TGAGGCAGAAGCAAAGAAAAGACAAGCAAAGGAAGTTGCAAAAATTGGAGTTTGAGTTGGAGTAATCATGGTGGATGTTGGAGCAATATGAGGCAAGTGGAAATGGGAAAGCAAAGTGAAAGAAAGTTGAACAAAGTCATTTAGGGGATGTGAGAAAGTGAAAACATTTGGTGGAAATAAATATTCACCTTGTGAGAAAGAGCCATTTTCAGAGAGGAAAGCCATAGAATTTAGGATTTGGCCACATGATAGAATTGTTAGAACAAGGAAAGCTTAACCACGTTGAGGAGTTGATAAAAATAATAGTGGATAGAAGACTCTTAAATGTGCTCTTCAAAGAGTTTGAGAGAGAAAATAGATGAATGTGGTGAAGATGAAGACGATGAATGGAATGAAGACATTGAACTGTGGGGAAAGTATTGATGATTATACTAGAAGAGGAGAAGATTTAGAAGATTGCAATGAAGAGGAATGTAGCCTATCACTAGAATTGTCCCATGATGTTGCAGCTGTTGAAGTTGTCCACATTAAAGACGAAGCAACAACAGAGATAGAGATCTCTAGAGGCCCCATATTTGATGAGGGAGAAGAAGAAGTCTTCATAAAGGAGGATGACACTGTGAAGAATGAATGTGAAGGGCATGATATTGTGAGCATGCCAAAGGTGGATATGGCAGCAAAAATAAATGAAGAGGAAAATTGACTCTTGATAGTTTGTTATAGGGCAACAAGCCATGGAAAATATACAAGCCACAAATACGAATTGGAAAACATGCCTAAATAGCATAATGTAGATGAGGAAGCACCTATGGAAATCTTCTATTCCTTTAAATTGATTTTTTTTAATTGTTTATATGCAAGCACGACAGAAAGTTGGGCAAGCAATGAGAAGAGCTATAATGGATTTTATTGGAGGACTACTAGAGGTGGGTCTAAGCCCATAAGAAGGTGAGAAAATAGAAAGAATTCAAATTGGCAGAGGAGGACAATTTATGGTCAAACAAGTAGTTGGAAGCAAAGCAAGAAATTATGTGAAAATTTCAAAAGTACCTGACATCGGTAGATAGGTAGGCCATGGCAGTCACATTTTTGAGTTATTTGAACCAAGAGATTCTAAATTTCTAAAAGATGGGGAGGCTGATGTTGAGTGCCTTTAATGCAGATCCATCAGCTTCTGCCAATTTTGTGCTTAGGTTGTTAGGAAAATTTATCGTGAGTGTTGTTTGTCGATTCATAATTACAATAGTAGGTTATTTAAAAGTTTATTTTACTAATTTTAATAGTTCTTTTTAAGTACTTAGCCTTTAGGGAAACAGTTATTTACATGCTATTTTTAGAATTAGAGTGAAAATAGGAGTGTTATTTGCTGATGCCTTTTTTGGGCTGTAAATAGCAACACTTGTGGGTTAGATAAGAGGGGGGTTTTGTGATTTGTATATATTTTTCTTTTATAATAGAAACATTGTTGTCTGTATTTTTCTTTTAAGTTGAAAATATTTTTCTTTTAGGTTGGAAGATTTATTTTTCTTTTAGATTGGAATATTTAATTATCTATGCTCCATGCCTTCTTGCTAATACCTTTTTCCCTATCGGTTGCGCTTAATTCCAATTATGTAGTGCGATAGTAATTTTAATAGGTTGCAAATCAGAGGCAGGGAATGCTTGCATGAGGTAATTAATCAATACTATTTTGGTTTCATGTGGCAGCAAAATGATAAATACTAATTTGAAACATTGAGTTGGATTTCTCAATAATATATAGGCTCTTGTTCTCTTAATGGCGAAAAGGCCATTATTCTCCATTTAAAAAGTTTTATTTAGAAGCTGTACAATTTCTGTCTTTCTCCATCCATATGACTAGCACTACTCGATGAAAACCCAAAGAAATGTTTAAAGCTGAGAATTTTATGCACAATACATATAACCTAACAAAATTGAGTCTACCTCAAGTGCATATTCCATATCATACTTCTTATGAAAGGTGCAAAATGACTCTCAACTAAGTCCTACAAGTCTATCTTGCTCGAAAACAAATAAGGGCATATGCTTGTTGGTATCAGAAAAGTTGAAAGGGACAAACAACATATATTATAATATATATCTACCAGAAAGACCTGAGAGCGTAGTTATGATTGCAAACAAAAGGTCTTTCAGAAAATTTCTGACCTACAATAACCGAAAACAAAGGTTATCTAGCTATGCATACGTAGCCAAAAGTGGTTCACACCCAAAATACATTTGGAATACGTGTGGGTGAAAAGCACACCCCTTTCTGTATACTGGACGTGCCAGCGGCAGCCCAGTGCATTGGGTATTTTCTATCCTAATTAGAGCAAGCATTCCATTGAAAAATAGAATAAAAATATAAAAACCAAAAAGGTTTTCTTAAGTGCAATAGCTAAAAAAGAAGAAGGATGTTTGCTTCAACAATTCAGTAATTAGAACTGCTACTAGTGTCTAGGGCTCTCTAGAGCTCTATGTGTTTAAGTTGCCCCATTAATCTTTTGTTATACAGTTTGTAGCAAGTTTGTTGCTGTGTGTTTTATTTCTGTTGCTAGTGTTGTTAGTAGCTGTTAGTTTACTGGACTGTCATTACTTGTAGTTGTTTCATGGCAGTTAGTTACTATATCCGATCTTTTCTTTATAAAAAAGTTTTGAACCCTTTCAAAAAAACAATCATACAAAAAAAAACATCAGAATGTTAAATCACAACCTAACATTTATATAATATCTACGATATTTTATCCACCCAACTTATCTCTTATTGTCAACGGCCAGCCTTCTCTCTATATTGTTCACAACAAACAACATTTTTTTGCAAATATTTGACAAACAAAGCTGGAAGGCCTCAACTTCCAGCAACAAAGAAACTCAACCAGCAAAAAGAGATTGACTTGCCTTTCCTATATTTTTGTCAAGCCCCGATTTCTTATGACAGCTACATGATTTGTAAATTTGATTTATATGTAATAAATAATGGTTCTTAAAACATTTGGAAGTTACGTTTATTTTATAATTGGGTCATGTTTAGTGATGCATACAAATTTATGATTTATCAAAATGATATGATAGCATGTAATTTTAATTTAAACTTCAGTATGAACCACGATGATCTTATGGTACAAGATTCAACTTTTAAGTTTGATGTTCTCAGTTTTAAGGTTACCCTGCCTACCAAAATTGTTATGGTCGGCACTCGCATAGCCAAGTTTTGGAATTTCACACCTACTGCTGCATATCCACACCGTGCATCGTTGCATGCTACTGCACCCGTGCACCCGTGTAGCCTTGGCAAACATCAGTAAAACAAGTCCGAGAACTAAGAGCAATTGAATATTCTTGGATTTGTGAGCCCTTAAAGTTACACACAAATCAATTTACATTTCCTCTTACACCACAACAGAATACAAAAATCGAGAAGCTATCGATAAGGTACATCCTGAGCATTGAACATGTTCTTAGATAAAATTCTAGGTTTTAATATACCTTGTACACAGTTCCAAATCCCCCAGCACCTATCTTGTTGTCTGGATGAAAATTCCTTGTTGCCAATTTGAGATCCTTATAGGAGAAAATGTGAACACCCTTAATGATAGAGAAATCTTCTTGAATGCGAAATCATAGAAAGTGCTACATATTAGTATGTGCTATGACTGCATTATAAAAGTAACAGTCTAGACCAATACAAAACAAAACACTATAATTTAACTTAGCTCAAGAGAAATGAAAACTTGCAAATGAAAATTCAACAAAGTCCATACCTTCTCCACTTTTCCCAACGCTATTTTGGAATTGCTTGTCCCTTCTGAACATTGCAGAAAAACAATTCAAAGATGCAAACATATCTCCAAACGCTCTTTAAGTCACCAGGAAGGGTGTTGTTCTAAGTATCCTAAATTGCAGTGGTAGTTCATAAGTAACAAGAATCCAAGCATGCATATTGACGAAATAAGAGCAAGTATATTTCCACCATGTGTGAACAGGGAGGTAACCACAGAATATTTATATACAGATACAATTGCACAAGCAAAAACTGATATTTAATAATAATGAAAGATAAACAGATTTGAAATCTACGTCCTAATGCTCCAACAAAAAGCCAAATTTGACTAACGGGGAGAGCGTTTTATCTTTTATCTTTATAAAGGCAACTAATCCAACGAGCCTAAATTTGATGGCCGTATGTCTGTATTTAAATATCTGAGCTGCAAATTATATATATATAAAATGAAAAATCACCATAAAAAAATTGTTTGAGAGAGAGAGTTGATCATCAAATTTAAGTCCAAGCATCTTACTGATGAAAATAGAGATTACCAAAAATCTTTTGTAATAATTAGTGGAAAGCATTCATCCATGCTTCAAATTATTATTGGTTTCTCAAACTACTTGAGTAAATGTTGATGTATGTTTGATATTGTTCTTAGATCTCACTTTCAAAATAGAGATTACCAAAAGTCATATGTAATGATTAGTGAAAGCATTCTTCTAGGCTCAAATTATTATTTGTTTCTCTTGAGCTACCTAAACAAATATTGATGAGTGTCCAATATTGCTCTTAGATCTCACTTTCAAAATAGGGATTACCAAAAATCATATATATAATCATTAGTGAAAAGCATTCATCCACGCTTCAAATTATTATTTGTTTCTCAAGGTACCTAAATAAATATTGATTAGTGGTCAACATTTCTCTTAGATCTCACTCTCATGCTTTTGATGATGAAATCCAAAGCAATTTTTATATTACTCTTAACAAGTATTAAATTTCTTTGATGGATTTTTAATGTTTTTAAAATATATGTTAAAAAAAACATAAATTTATGTATTTTTGTGTCTTTTTGTATCAATCATTTTTCCATTGTGTTTTTTTTCTCATTAAATTGTTATATAACATTTATTTTTTATACCATAATTTCTTTTAGTATTTAACAATATTAAATTATAAATGTTACAAAGAGTGAAAGTATTGAATAGGGTTCAACGTGTATTAATATAAAAAATATTTTTACAATGATAACACTTTGTTCTCATGGTTGTTCTCATGGACTTCATCATGATATTGGTGGTATACATTATTATTTTATTTACAATGCACTAATTTATTTAATGATTAATTGATTAATTTAGGTGTGTAATCAATGTTTTAAATGACATTGAAAATATGACATTATGTTTTACATGATATTACGATAATTTGATAATTTATCATCTTGGTGAAATATTCTTGATTTAAATTGATAATTGGATTGTACATGATATTTGTACTTGCTTATCTTTATGAACCGATTAATGGTTTTTAAATTAAATGCAATTGATATCTTAATTATTTTAGGATTATGAATTTCCAATAATAATATGGACTAACTACCATATATTGATGTGAGGTGGATGTAGGTTAATTTTTCCCCCTCTCGCTTGTTAAGAGAATATCATTCAAGAGAGGAAGGCAAATGGCAACAACAAGGTAGTTGAACCATGATAATCCAACAAGTTCGACACTTGCACAAGTTTAACTAAGATCTAAGCATGTAAATAGTTTATTTGAATGTATATTCAATGATTAGACTAAGTTTATTTTAGTATACTTGACTTGAGTTGCAATTATCATTTCTTGGATCTAACTCATAATATTTAAATTAGAGTAAATAATAATATATTAGAAATAGATTTAAAAGTTTAAACTGAAATAATAATATTTCGAATTGTGATATTGCTATCAGAATTCAACCATGTAGTTTTACGAGTCCATGAGTAGTGGTTCTCAAGAACCCATCTCTCATGATAGTGAATGATCCACTTAGCACTCATTACATCCAAGTGGTGCTCACAAAGGTGCAACATTGGGCCTTCTTGGGAGGTCACCCATCTCGATACTAATCCAGCTCAAGTGCGCTTAACCACAGAGTTTTCCCCAAGGTTAAGCCCACATGGAGACTAATAACATGACCTTTCCTAGGCCAGTTCATCGTCAAGGATCATACATTTATTTTTCCAAACTACTTTGCACTTCATCAGCTTCATGCTTACTTTGACAACCAAACCAACTATTAGTTAAACAAAGGATCCAATCCACAACACTTTGTTGGCCATTTTATAATTTTTGAAGTCACTTACCTTGGTAAAATACTTTATTAGCACCTTTTATACTTTTCCAATAGGCCCAACTAACTGCAATAAGCTAGCTATCAACTTCATCAACACTCTATGGACTTGATCAACAATCCCAACTGACTTATACAGCATAGTTATCATCCTTGTTAGGTTGGGTAACCAATTTTCATCTTCAGCAATAATTCCTCAACTTCATTAACAACTACAATCAACTTTTGTAGCATTGAAAACTTTGGTAGCAAAGGCCTACTTCTACAACAATTGTCAACTTCATCAACAACTATTGACTTTTGTAGCAAGGAAATAACATCCTAGTCTAATAGTAACCATTTTGGATCATCAAGAGGAAACTAAGAAGAACAAATTTATTCAAATAAGGGAAATGCATGTATAATTTAAGAATAAAATTATTTTGATATAGCTTTTGAAAACTTATTAGTACTATTTCATTGTTGAAAAAAGCTCATAAAGTAAGGTCTATGCAATGTGTTGATGGTTAAAACAATAGCTCCACAATCCCAAAGGATACAATCTAAACCTAAGCTAATGGAAACATCAACCTCAAATGACAAACTAAAACTCATAATTTAGCAATGGAAAACTAAGTACCAATTCATAAGAAAGGGCGAGCCTTCTCCACTTCAAGCTTTGCTAGACCTAGGAGGGTGATCCATGAGGTTCATTATAGGATAATTAAAGATACACAACAACAACACAATTGACCTTCAAATAAGCCATACCTAATGTACATGAAATCTTAAAGTTGTAATTAAACTTTTAGTTTATTGGTTTACTAATGTTAAGACCTATAAACCTCTCTTGAACAAATAATACATGTCATTTATGCAACAAATATTAGGAAAATTTCTTCCCCCAATAATCTTTGTAACTTATAAATATATTTCATACATAGCTACAAATGAAACAATACAAAACCTTTAGGATATAATTTTAGATATAGACTCCCATGTGACTTTGTAGGATTAAACCTCAAGATTATACAAGTTAGAAGAAAAAGTAAAACAAACTAACATGAAATAAATTATCTTCTTTGAATTTGAATTTAGTGTGGTCGACAAATTAATTGCTAAATATCAGTTCCTTGATCCTATTTGAGTGATAGAGTTAAGCTTTAAATCTAGAGTACAAGCATATGCATAAACCTTATGCCTTTTGGCATAATATGACTAAAGAGTGAAACAAAGAACTAGGTTTGAGTTAATCTCCTATAATATTCCTATCTAATTTTCAAATGCACTCAAAATGCATCAAATACTTCAAAGACCAAGCATTCTTGAATAATAATTTAGCTAACATGCATATCCCATGTATTATCATAAAAGGACTCTTTAAGAAATCTCAAAAGTAATTTTACAACCTTTATCTAGATCAACTAATTACACACAACATTCATGTTATCATATGTAACATCAAAGATCATATTGATCTCCTAAAATACATAAGAAACTCTTAGAAATAATCAAATCAATGAGATGCCATACAAAAATCACTTTCTCAAGATTTACATTACATACTAACACATAAACTGAAACTTAAATTACAAGACTTATACCCTAGACTATATTAAGAAAAAAAAAAACACACAATAAAAACTTCTTAGAAATACAAAATTCAAATAGCCCTAAATGCTTCTAAAGATACTAAAAATGTAGCTCTTGGCCTCTCCTACCAACTCACAAGTCCATATGGCACCAATATCACATCTTGTGCTTGAGCTTTCATGTATCACTTCAATGCCACCATCAACCAACCTAAGTGCACTTTGAAGCCTCTATTGCACAAAAATACAATAGCTGGCCATGGTGGAGAGAAACTTCTATACAAATTCTCAAATTGTGAAACTTTGCATCTACATTAAAACAAGAGAAACATTTTAAGCAAACTACCCCCACTGAACTCTGGGACAACATTCCCAAACCGACAAGTAGTCATGCAAATGGTAGGTTGAGTCACTATTGTTCATGAATGCCACCTTGCTTCTTGTTGAGGAAGCCCACCAAGTGAAAATAGAACCTACACACCTTGGTTAAATGCATAACTGTTCCCCAAACGAAACATTCCCTTTGCAAGTTCTAGCAATGTTATTGCCCTTTGTAATTAACCAATCAAGGTCATATCACAGTGGCAATGAATGCACTCTCAATGGGAAAAGACAACTGGTAAAAACTATGTGCTTGCCGCTTTCAAGTGTAGGACTCTGCAAGTGCAACAAACAGCTTAAATTGACTTCAAAATCTATGGCCAACAGTGGTCATACTCTGAGATGAATGAATAGTGGGGAGTCAGTGGAATAAGAGTGCATGAAGTAAAGCTATATCACTTGAGCACCTTGTTGATTTGACACATTGGGCTTCCAGCTTTGCTAACTTGGAGACATTTGGACCCACCTTGAAGATGGCCATTGGTCATTGGACCAATAGGCATTGACTATGTTCGCCTAGTTTTAGGTCATATGGTCTTTGTCGTCAATGCATACAACATGAGACAAATAATAAAGTGGGTCAAAAACAACCCCACCATACCTACCACAGGGCTTGCAGACTAATTAGTCCACACAGCATAGACCCCTACCTGCTATTTACATCATTACTTCCTCACTAATAAGCAATTAAACCCACACACTATATGGATTATGAAGTGACTATCATTATACTAATTGTGTTGAAAGGGATTTCTTGATGAAATAATATATAGATAGATGGTGGAGATTAAAAAGATTATTATAAAAGAAGTCTTGATTATAAATTTTTTAAAACAATATTATAAATGTTAAATAAAAATAGTCTGTCTTTATTTTATTATTATTTTATTTTATTTTTGTCTTTACGTTTTCAATGATTTTTGAACTGAGGATGTATATACGCACTCCAAGCTATCTAGAATGCACTCCAAATTATGTGAAATGAGTCTCCACCTTACACTTCTCAAATTTACCTTTTAAATCATCAAGGGTTTTTTTTCTATTCAATGAAGAAGGAATATTCATAGAGACAAGAAGAGGAAGAAGATGTTTGTAGAAGGCAAAACCATGAAAAGTTGATCGTTAAAATAATATTAGGTTGAGTACTTGGAGTAAAGTAGTAGCAGATTTGCTTTGAATTCTCTTGTAAGAATCTCTCTCTAAATATTGTATGATGGTACTGCATGCACAAATTTCAAAATTACAAACAAAATTGAAATATCAAATTTCTATTCTAAGAACATGTAAACTTTGTGATTAAGCAAAATTGGAATTCATACTGAAAATTCAAACAATGAAACAAGATAAAATTCTCAAATACGAATCTCATGGTGAAGTAGATTTTCTCCAAGGAACTTGGGATGTGCATGCTTGATATCTCTATAGCATGTGCCTATTGAAGATGGTTGATTGCTTTGTGTAGGATGATGTACCAATTTAAATATTTTTGGTAGTGAGGATAGACGGTGAAGATTTGAAGATGAGATTTATAGTGGAGATTTAATGAAAGCACTTTCCTATGATCATGGAAAAAATGAAGGGTTTAGGTTTAACTCGTTTAAGATGAATGGTTAAGGTTGCATTTACTAAAAATATAATTTTTTGCAACCATAAAAGTCAATTTAAAAATTGAGAGAGAAATACATTTATTTTGGGATGGTGGAGAGAATATAGGTAAACTAAATAATAAAATATTGTCTAATGAGGTAATTAAATAATAATGTTAATTAGACATGACATTAGATAAATAATTAAATAATATTTATTCAATTTTATTTGGTGATGAACTAAATTAATAATCATTTAATTAATTAGTGACAATGAGACTTTAGTATGGAATGATCTTGCGGCAATTTTATGTGTCTACAATAGCCAAAAAAATGTCATTTCAAAGAAGTTAAGTATAGACAGTTGGTAGGATATAATTGGTAGTAGAATGCCTCATTCATTTAGAGGAAATGATGTTATAAAATAGATTAGGAATGCCCCCTCAAGAGAGTAAATGGGTTGAAAGGACCCAAGTGATCACTTGAAAGGAGAACTAGGTCCAAAAGGATGAAAGATGGATGGAGTTTGAAGATATAGGAAGAACCTATGATGGTTAGATGTATGAAGAGTGGGATGTGAGAAAAGGAAGAGATGATGCTAGTAAAGAAAGAGATGAGGATGGGGATAGGCAAGATCATACAATGAGTGACAAGGATGGTAGATTTTATGTAGAATTGATGTGATTAAAATTGGATGCAAGAATAAGTTAAACTTATAGTGAGAAATTGATGTTTGTTGTGGCACTTGATATTATGCACTAAGGTGTAAGGACCAAGGTGGTGATGTGCCAAGTGTGTGAGGGGCTAATATCCAAGTGGTCAGATGACCTTACTTACCATGATAGGAAGGTCATGATGATGTTAGTCATAATGTACCCCAATGATTGACACATAGATGCAAACAAAAAAATACATATGTAATGTATCAAATTAAAATAAACCTCAAATATAATTAATAATATAAAACAAATTATCTCAAATCTAGAAATATTATTTTTCTCAAACTTAATGTTGAACAAATCGGGTAATCTGAAATAAACACCAACATGCACCAAATAGAAATCGAGTAATGTGCAACTGAAGCCAAATGATTTATTATATATCTCCACATGGAATTACATCATTTTTTTTCTAAATACATTAGATAATAGCAAAGAATAACAACAAAAAAATTGGAAAGTTTGGAGATCTTTGTTTCTACTAAACTAGAAATAGATGCAAATTAGGTAGGATAAAAACTTCACCAAAATATTTTGAACTAACACAAAAATATGTGCAACTTCTGTAGAATGACATAAAACTAATAATAACATGAAAATTACATCAATTTTCTATAATAAATAATTGGTAACTGAAAACTACAGCTGCAACAAAATACCCAAAGAGATCCTCAACTGGAAGCCCAAAACTCATCTGAAACTAGTGCAATCTCCACACAAACTCACCCCAATCTTCATACAAACTTTCCAATAGAAAAGTAAATATATAAATACTGTAATAACATCAAAATATGGATCCCTCCTCATATCCATAATTGGCCAACGGGGTGGGAACTTAGGAGGAAGAGAAGTCAGGTCCAATGGCCTCACAATAGCAAAACAATCTGAAACTTGAGAATCTACACTATGCGCTCCAAACTACACCAAACTCTTGGAAATAAACTAAGATAAATTACCAAACTGAAGAGCATTCAGCATGGGCGGGGGGACTAGCTCGATTGGCTAAAGCATCCTATTGCAGGCAAGAGGTCATGAGGTCTAGACTCCCCCCAAACCCATGGTACCAGAGGGTGTGTCACGCCAATGCCACCAGCCATGTGAAAAAAGTTTACCAAGCACACTACAGTTTATAGGGGATGGATAGCCGACTGATTCCTGTAGTCTAAAAAAAAAAGAGCATTCAACACAACAACAATCTATGGATGAAATTACACATGGAGACCCTTGGAACCACTGTCTTTGAACCTCAATCTCCTTGGTTTACCAGCCTCTGAAGAAGAGAAAATGCTCAACCAAAATTTGCAACAAGAATCCTCCAAAATGAAGCCCAAATTCATTTTTTATTGAAAAATCTTCAATTTCCAAGTTAGGGACCCAAAATTCATGACCAAGGAGAGATTCCCTTTTGCATGTAGTGCATGCAACCTCTGGTGCCAAGTGTCCATTGATTTCTTCCACTCTAATGCAAGCTACCACATGTTGATTGAAGTTTTGTAACTTAATTTTCCAAAGATGCTCCAAAATAACTCCTTCCAATTTTCATGCGCCATTTGGACCCATGATAATAAAATTAAAATAAATATTATTTTGTTCCCCAAATCTGATAATTGTAAATTTATCTTGAAAATCTAATTTACCCAATTTATCTGTAGGTCCTAATTGCCAATTTTGAAAATTGGATTTACTAAAAAAAGTAAATGTTATTTTTAGAAAAGGGGACATTACAACATACACACAATAAAAGAATCAAGCATGCACAAATTATAAAAATAAAAGATAATCATATTTTATCCCAAATCAAGATGAAATACAATGATTCAGTGATTTGATGATGATAATAGTATTGTTGATTTAGGAACAATGTATCCTAAGACAATACAAGTATTGGGAACAATGTATTATGACGTTGTGATGATCAATTGATCTAGAAAAGATTTTGATTTCATCAAGATTAAGGACAAAAGTTATGGATTCTTTTGAATATGTGTTGGGTTGCTCAACTAGATTTGGAAATATTGTTCTATGATGTTTCTAGTATGGTGTTTGGGCAATGGGAAGCATTTGGGTTGATGGCCAAGTGGAAGCATGGATTGGATTTGAGTACTAGGTAGGGGGTCATAATCTTAAAGGTTTGAGAATTTGTAATATAGGATTTTGGATCATATGTTAAGATTCAATTTTTTGTATGGTAGGTTAGGATTGGTTGACATTTTAATCATTTAAGAACCCATTCTAGCAATAAGGGTGATAGTGTTTAGAGGGATGAAAGGATGTTGGAGAGAAATGAGGGATAGGATGTGATATAGAAATGGAGAGATTATACAAGGTGTGATTTCCAAGTGCTACATCACATGGGAATTATACGATCTATTCATTTGTGTCACTAATATTTGCTTATGCTTGGACATATTAAGGGATTGGCAAAACATGTTTCAAGGTCTTGTTGCCTTCATTGACAAGGTCAAAAATGTGAATGGGGATAGGTATGATGGAATGAGGATGCAAATGTGATGGATGGGATGATGTGATGGTATGATATGGATAGTTGGCTGGTGATTGTGAAGGATAGAGAGGATGAATGGATGAAACATGTTTTCCCCCAGGTGTAGGGTACACATGGGAAACAAATTTGTACATGATTCCCATAAATGGGTTTTCATCATGGTACTTTCCCAAGGATCCATAGAAATTTTTTTTATCATTGAAATATTTTTATCTTTACTTGTTTTTTTTTTTTTTAAATTTAGGTATATTTTGGATTCAAGCTTCTCCTTTTATGGTAGGATAATAGTATCTCATTGTATACGATTGCTTCAAGTGGATTATGCTTCAAAAAAATTTATGTGGGATTATCTTGAGTGGTTTCATGGAAAATGGAGTGGGAGGTAGGTTGGATGGAGGTTGTAAGGTGATCATCAAAAAAATTTGATGAAGGGGATGTAGTAATATAGGTATATGGGATGAGATATTGAGCTATGTAAAATAGTTGGATGGAAGGATAAAATGATGCAGGTAGGTGTAAATTTCCTTGGACCCATGGGAAATAGGACCAAGGAGTTCACACACCATGCTAGGTTTTGAGATTGGCTCTTTGATTGGATGTGATGGTGACTTTTGGATTTTTTATGTTTTAGGACTTGTGAGCTTAGGGAATTTCAAATTTTAGGATACTTATATGTTGGTACTTTGGGTTATGAATTGAGCATCCATATTACCGGTTTTTGGAACCCATATAAATTTCATGTTTTGACTTGTGATATCATTTTTTTGATATTCAGATTCCATATATTTTATATTGTTGAGTTTCTAATGTTTGGGTCTTTGACATTATAGACTATTGTTTGTTGAGTTTTGATTTATGAATTTTTACTTTAGGGTGCTTGGATTTGGAAGATTACATTTTGGAACCCATATAAACTTTAGATTTTGAGATTTTTGGATCTAAGGAGTTTAAATATTGGGATTTTAGATTTTTTTCATTTAAAGGGGTGGCTTTAGGCATATGGAATTTTTGGATCCATGTAGATTTTTGGGCCTTTGGCCTTTGAAATGATTAGGATTTCAACTTTTGGGGTGCAGTGATTTATGCATTTGGATGGGTTCCTTAGGATATGCTAATGCACCCAAGTCTATCTCAAAGCCTATTTTATGCTCCTTGAAGTTCCATGAAGGTGCTAATAGATTCATCATTGTGGAAGATATTGAATGGTGTTTGATTTTGTTGGTCCAAGGTGATGGATGAAGGAAGTGGATGGCTAATTTTAGTGATGGGGTAAATGAAAGGGTTAGTGATGAGTATGATGGGGTTGATGAAATAATTACTAACAAGGTCAATGAAAGGATTGGTGATAGGATCAATGAAAGGATTAATGGTAGCAATTTCCTTGGTGGAACAATGAGAAGGATTTTTTTTGATGTTGGGAGAAAGGACCCTAGCACTCATGGGAGGAACATCCTTATTTTTCTTATCAAGACATATATATCCGATGCCATGGAATCCATGGTTTGCATAAATATGGATGGATGGATTTGAGGATTCCTTGTTCATAAAGGCCTAATTATTTGCCTTGATATTTTATGATTTAGAACATTTGATTTGCAATGGGATATTTGTTATTTTGAAAGAAAGACACAAATCCATAATTAGATTATTGGGAAATATTAGGATATTTAAATTATTTGTTTAATAGGAAACTAGACCAAACAAAGGTGGCTAGGTAAAAGGGGTAGAAGTTTAGTTTTTGATGGGGTTGATGGGTGATTGAGGGGATTTTTGTTCTTGAATTGGATTAATGGGATCAATGCAAGAATTTTGACCTTGGGTTGGTCATGGAAAAGTTTGATGATGTTTTGGATAGGGATCTTGATGTTTTTTTTTTGTGATATGGGTGTGTTTCCTTTAAGTTGATATAGCCTTGATCAATGAGCTCTTGCATGTATCTCTTCAAATTCAAGCATTGATAATTGGGATGTTTTTGTATTTTATGAGGTTTATTTATCTTTGATTTTATCAATAACATGAAGTGGTGGATGGGCTCTATTTATCCTTTTGTATGGGTGGATTTGTGGGAATGACTTTGTAAAGGGGTTTTAGATGATCTCAACATGTTCACACTTATGATGGGTGTGGCACAACTCCTTCAATTCATTTTTTTAATTTATTATTGTTATCATAGGGATTTGCACCCACATGCAGGGCTGGAAAGCTCTGTAATCCCATGTAACATTGGATCAAACTCAGGTTGTGGGTGACCTATAATGAGATTGAACCTTTGAATTCTAGGCCAGCTTCTTGCTTATTCTTCTGACTTAGCTAATGAAACTGGTTGGGAAAAGGAAAGAAGGTGCTGAAATGAATGCAAAAACTAATCTATGTACTGGCAATGCACTTAGATGGCAATGTTGCATGTAACTTGTTTCACAATTACTCTTCAATAATCCTATTCGCACAACTAAATCTGAACAGTTTAACCACATAAATAATTTATATGAAAGCTTGACTGTATTACCATCTTTGAAGGAAAAGAACGTCTTCACAACTAAAATAGTAAAATAAGCCAGATGCACAACATATAACCTGTGGAATCAAACTTGATTGTATACAAGCACATATGAATGCGACAAGAAAATAAAGGTTCCTGAGATTAAAACACGATAGATTCCTTATCAAATCATTCACATAGCATGACACCTGAGATTTTGAAGGAAAATACTTAGTACACTGAAAGGTAAAAGGAAAACTTTGCAAATTGATAAAACTTGATTAACCTGTAATAACCTGTTGAATGTATTAATCTTGAAAAATAAACTGAGTTACAAGAAGCCTTCTTTGCAAAAATTGCAAAAGCAAGAGAAATCAAGAACTAGTGAAAAATTACTAAGTCATATCACTTTATACAAAAAGCCTCTCCAAGGCATGAAGGTGAAACTGAAAGTCAATTTTAGTGTAAAAAATGATAAATCCAAGGAAAATCCTGAGCAAAAGAGAAAATCCTAATAAAAATAGCCCAAACTCATGCAAAAATGAGTGTATGATGATCCAAACTCAAGGTCAACTCATAGCTGAACTATAGAGTACTCAAACTGCATTGACAATCCCACAAAAAGTGGGTCCAAGCATGTGAAAACTGCCTCGTTTTTATCAATCCGCTTAGGAGAATTGGAACTCCATTTCCATGCTTAGTATTATTGAAACTCCTCCAAAACTGATGTGAAACTGAAAGAAAACCTCCACCATTTGCTCCACTTTGCATGATTGGATCCTCAGTTGACTTTCACTTATATTCTTGCATGGATCCTTTTGAAAAGGCAATCTTTTAATTAAATATTAAAGATAACCATTTAATGATTATTTTAATATTTAATATTTGAAAAATCCACCTTTTATTACATGTTAAATATTAAAGTAATCATATCATTATCTTTAATATTTAATTGATATTTGGCACTCCTTAAATCCATGCATAAGCATAATATTTCAAAATTAAAAGATAATTTTGAAGTCAACAATAAAAGCCCACGGTCCCTCATCATCATTAGGTCTTCTCATTGACCCCGTGGCATGCATAAACCTAATGATATTTTCTAAAATGATTAGCAAAAATCAAAGTATTGTCAACTTAGGGCAGGCAAATACCATCGAACCCTAAAAATCTTAATCATTTTGCATTTTGACTTTTACTTGTCTTGGAGCTCTGCTGTGCCACCATGGTTGAGGGTTTGATGCTTGAAAGTGAACCATTTCTTGCTGCTTTTCTGGATTTTTCATGAAGATTGTGAAGGAAAAAAGTAAGGTAAGTAATCCTCAGTCAAAAATATGGTTATTGATCTCCAATCTGAAAGTATTCTCAGGTTTTATGGAGTGACCCTTCATTATTTTTGATTCACTTCTTTGTAAGCTCGAGGGTTTTCAGATTGCATTTCTTTTCACGCAAGAGAAGAATTTATGTGTTGTTCTTCCAAAGAAAGATTTGGAAAGCTTGCTATTTTTTCCGTTTAAGACACATTCAGGTCTTCATGCCACGAGCTTGCCTATCATTCTTGATGTTTTTTCTTAAGTTTACCTTTTGTAGCCACCATGAGTGTATTTCCTGAAGCTTTATATATATATATATATATGCCATGGGATTTTAATGTATTCCTCCCACAACAAGCGATGGATAAGTTTGCTTCATGTATTTTATTGTTGAATATGCTCTATTCGAGCCTTGAAGCTCATTTTGTAGCAAGTGACTTATCATTTTGGGAACTCTTTGCCAACCTTTGGCTGCGGCTATCTCTCTTTCTGATGATAAAACATTCGATTTGAGCTAGAACCACAGTAAACAATAATGAAAACTTAGCATTCAATATATTATTTTCTGAAAAAAAATATGAAACCCTCATGTATAGCATGGTCGTAGCCTTTATTTCTTCTAGTTTTTGCAATTTTTGTATATATGCTTACCAGGAGATGTCCTCATTCTGAGATATTAGATGGATATTATCTCTGTATCTTGATTCCAAACTATGATATCTGAAGTTATTTGCATTTAAGAACTCTGTAGGATATGCTTTTTTTGCTATCATCCCTATAGACCCGTTCCATTTTTATAATATTTATGGACAGTCACTATATCTAAGGTTGATGACTGTATCTTGTCTAGTCTTTGCAAAAATCATTGTACGTTGTCCCAAAACCAAGCACTGTTCCTTAATATAATGACAATGAAAAAATTCTGCCTGAATGATGAGACAAAAGCAATGAGGCTTATTTGATATTGTTCTTGACAACATTGAAATGCATAAGTGATTTCCTATTATTTGACACATTGCACAGTCATTATCCTTCATCCATGTCTGTGTTGATTTTGTGCACTTGTCTCATAGCTGTCATGTCAATTTCTATTGATCTGCAAACTACCCTTTGTTATTTTTGTCACTATGTAGTTGTATTCTATTGTCTGAAATCCCACACACTATCATAGATTGATTTTTCCATTTTTTATTTTCCTTTTCTATTAATAAAAGCTCAGGGTTGTTCTATTATTCACCTGAGAACATGATAACTTTATTCTACTTTGAAGATCTCTTGAGCAAATTAAAAGCTATTGTTCATTTGTGTTTCTATTTTCATTGCACTTGGATTTGATTAGCATAAATGATCAATGCTTAAGGCTCATATAGATACTTTGAATTGTTCCTTCAAATGATGAGCAATAAGATGCTTTGCCAGATTTGTTTTTGTCATAATGAATCAAAGGTTGCTCTTGTGAATTCCTCTTATTACAACAGTCCTTTCTTGATGACTATAATTGAATACCTGATAACTCTCAAATAATGATGTGAATGAGAGGTGTCCTTTTGATATGCTAGTCTTAACCCTTGTGGAAGCCCGTTTTGCTCCACATATCTGATGAAATTAATCATAAATATAATGAACCTATTCTTGCACATTTAAACAAACATGTTAGCAAAATAAATGAAGCTGGAAGCTTCTATTGAATTTCATGCCTTTTGAACAGTGAAATCATCTGATGGATGCCTGATCAAATGTGTGTTATATTTCTATTGGTAATGTAGGCATAGGATTGCTCTTGATTCATCATTGCTTAGAGTAAATTTCTAACATCATTTTCATTTATTCTATAGAAAAATCAAAGAGACTGGAGTCGAAGGAGACCGAAGAACTTCGACAATACTACTCAAAGATATCAAGTATCAATGGGTTCATCATTACAGGCAATGATGAACCATCCTCCTTTCTATGTTTACATTGTCGATAGTTGTATAGTATACAATTTGATTTTGTACCTATCATTTGATTGTGTAAATCAAATTAAGCTACTCCCACGGCATGTGTGGGACCTTCATTTTTACAATATGAATAAAACAACATTTGTTATGCAAATGTCTAAATTTCTGTTATGAGTATTTGCATAATAAAATCTGAAAACCAAATGTAATCAAATTTTTCATGATGATGAATACTTAGCAACAAAATTTGAAATTCTATGTACCTCTCGTTGACAATGCAATTCGGCTCTACCTGTTTTGAGCTGTAGCTAAAAATAGGTAACAATTATTATTAGCCACTGAATAATATCCTTTTTAGTTATGATGGGTGGATTAGATATATTATTTTGATTGAATTGGTTGATTTGATCATATTTTAGCTTTGAAAGTTTGTTTGATAGAGGATTTGTGTAAGGAGATAGGTTTATCATTTATTTATTTGATACATAGAGTTGGTCAAGTACTTCTTTGTTTTGGCCTTGGTTTGAGCATGAAAAATCTTATGTGCTAGAATGAGTTCCTCTTGATTGGTTTTGATAATAGGTCATTTGGATTAGGGGGTTGATTGGTTCGGGGATTATGATTTATGGGGATAGATGGATTTGTATTAGGATTTATTTGGATGGTGTAGGGTGTAATGTTGAAGGGTTTGTAGGGATGGATGGATGAGTAGATGGACGAGGATTATTGTGGGTATGTGGATTATGATTACAACTAGTGTAAATAGATGGAGTATTTGATAGTTTAGGATTTAAAGGGGTTGATATATTAGGATTCATAGGGATGGATAGAGGATTGAATGTTATATGATTTATAGGGATAGATGGTGGGTTCAAGAAAAATGATACTATAGGTTTAGATGGAATAGGATCTATAGGGATGAACTGATAAATATTAGGATCAATAGGGATGTGTTGGGGATTTATTTTTTTGGGATTGGGATTAGTAGGAGTGAGTGGAGGATCTAATGGATTTGATGGATAGGGATTATCCATGCATGTTTCTTAATTTTGGAAGGTTTCCCTACCTAGGTGTTCAAGGAAATGGTTTTGGGTAAGCTTGGCTCCAATTATTATAAGGCACCTAATCATGACATCCTTGTCTTTCCCTAAGATGTAGTCTAGTAAATCATATATTTCTCCATGGGGATGACCAATAAATTTTGGGTTTGGGTTAGAGGAACGGATTGTGCTAGGATCTACTTGGTCTATAAGATCTTGATGATTTATGCTTGGGTGACTAGGGCTTATGGAAAGCTTGCTTGAGATAATGTCATCTAAGAGCTCATTGGTATATTCTTCTTGGTCAACATTTTTTAGATTGGTATTGATGATGCCAACTATTAGTTAGTTTTATGTTATTTTAGTACATGCTTTTAGACATCTCCAAATACTTGTTTCCTACACATTCCTAAAACTTTACTATCTTTTATGATCATTAAGAAAACTTGGACATGGTTTAAAGTCTATGGAAATATGATTATGATATAATAGTTATTGCATGGCTAATATATGGATATGTATGAAATTCAATGAATATATGTGTTTAAGTTATGGTTATTAGTATTGTGTAGATGTTGTGTGAACTAAATCTTCACATCCAAGGAGCTAAAGCAAGAAAACTGTAGCACATAACAACTAGGAGGCACACCCCACAGCCAAAGGTAGTTTCAAATAGTGATGTAGGGGAAGTTAGAAGAACACAACAGTTGCACAATTGGAGGCATCTATTTGTCAGGATGATTGTGAATCATCACATCATTTAATATGAATACCGAAGGAGAAGAATTCTTCCACGATTGGGAATCAAAAGTGACTATTTCTATAGTCTACGCTTTAGTTTTAAACTGTTGCCGAAGAGTTACAGTCCTATTCCAATCTTCTACCTTTTCAGTTGTGTTTTAGTTAAACTTTATCATGCCATATTTTTTAGAGAATGGTGATTTATGATTAGATTTTTGTTTTGAGTCCTTGTTCTAATAAGACTCCCTCACACCTATATGAATTGTTTGGTGGTTGAGTTAGTGAGTTTAAATAACAAATATAGCAGATAGATATGTTTAGTTAATTTATATTTTTCATAGATAATGTTTTATTTTTCAATCATGATCTTATGAATAGGATATTCCAAAAGAATCTCTTTGGATTGTGATATCTTGAGTTATGCAATGAAGATCTTTTTAGTTACTGTTATGTTGAATTAGTTTGAGGAGCTATATTTGTGTTTATCCTATGGAGACAGTCACTTGAGAAAGGGCCACTCAAGGTAACTATTCCCCACTTTGCTTTCTGCACATTTATTTCTATTACAGTAGTTATTTTTATGATTATGTTTGTCTTAATCAAATTATTCATGTGGTGAATGTGAATTTAAGATCATGTCTTGTATTCATGCTTTAATTGCTTCTATACATTGTCCTCAGGGGTTAGTCAAATTAGTCAAGTTAGCAGTATTGGTTAGTTACAAAATTCATTTATTGACAGTGAACTAGTTGTAGTCTTTAGCTATAAGTACCCATAGCAATAGCTTCAACATTACTTCTTTTTACTATTATGCAATTTATGATTTCTAGCGTGTGTAAACACCTATGCTAGGATGATGCAGGTAGTGAAAAGTCTTTGAATGCACATATAGTGCTAGCATCATCAAAATCTTATGTTAGCCTTGGTTGATAATTAAAATGAAGGTCTTTCAAGGGTTTAGTGGACTATTCAGTAGGACTCCCTCTAAATTGTATGTTTGACACTAAGTTTACTAAACATTAGTGGGCCTCTACATTTTTTGGCACTGTTACTGGGGATAGTGCTACTTTCAAAGATTCATCTTTGTTATTTCAAGTTTTCATAGTCTAGTATTTTTTTCCAAGCATTAGAACAATTAGATTCTACTCCACCAGTACCAAAAAATTTCACTAATATTGTGTAGGAGTTGTTACTATACAAAGTCACACCTATTGTATGTGGAGGCAACGAGAGGCCTTGGGAAGATTTATCCCCTCATCACATGAAGCTAGAGAGGATATTGATGATTATAGTGATCAAAGCGAGGGTATCCCTGAAGATATTTCCCTTTTAGCAACATCCATTGCAAATACAGAGGAGACCTTCCAAACCATGACTGATGTAGTGGTGGATGACCCACCAGAACATGTAACTTTTGAGTTCCCCATTGCCAACCAGGAGAGAGCAATTTTCTTGAAGAACATACCTCCTTTAGCATTGCATGTCTTCTATGGCTTGGTTACTGAGGATCTAGATACCTTCTTATTTCAGTAAATGACATCTTGTGTAGAAGTTATGAATATGCAACAGATGCACATAGACTCAAACTATTTCCAACAACCTTGAAGGATGCTACCTTAAGATGGTTTATGGGTCTGGGAAGAGATGTTGTTTCAGATTGAGACACTATGAAGACAAAATTCCTAGAGAAATACCAAGACTATTGTAGAGGAGTTGACAGAAGAAGGGATGACATTTTCAAAATGTCTCAAAAAGAAGATGAACCATTGGAGGACTATGTAGAAAGGTTCCAGTCCTGCTTGAAGAAGAATCCACAAAATAGACTTTTAGAAGAATCCCTAAAATTGATATTTTTAAGAGTAAATGATGAATGTATGGATGTTCTTAATCTTATTAGGTCAGGAGATGTATCACAATTACCTTTTGAAGAAATCTGTAAAGTTTGTAGAAACTATTTCAGAATCTTTACTAAGAGGACAAGGGGGGAAAGAACATTTTCCATCAACAAAACCTCTAATGGAGTCTCTAGAGTGGAATTGAGTAACTTGTTGTCCAACATAAAAGAATATATCATAAGCCATTTGGCTACCCAATTAGACACTCTACATGTAAAGAAAAAGCAAGAAGAGGCAAAGGCAATCCTTACTGAATATTGCCCTAATTGCAAACAGAGAAAATCTAATTGTAAGTGCAAAAGGGTAGCAAGTATTGCAAAGGATAAACCAAGGAAAATGGAATTTCAAGCACTAGAGGGTGAGGAAAACTATTCTACATTGCACAAAGGAGGCCATGGCAACCACGGCAAGGTGTGCTTCAAGATCCTTTGAATTTCAGTACACCATTTCTAGTTAGCAATCAAAATTTATCTAGTTGGAACCCTCAACCTTGGGAAAACACACAAAAAAAATGGAAATATCCCCAACCAAACTAGAACCAACAACAAAAAACCATGTGGCCATAACAAAATTTTCAAGGATCTAACTATAACTCCCAATGGCCACAACAAAATCAATGGGAACCTCAATGGAAAAAGCACCAACAATGCAAAACCAAAATATAAATTATAGTAGCCACAATAGCCTTTGCAACCACAACAACAAACCATCATGCCCAATCCAACAAACCCATCATCGTAGCCACCAAGAGCACCTCAACTGCTAGCCCAACCTACACCTAACCCAAATAACAAGCCTGTTCAATAGGCCTACATTAACGAAGTTATTAAATACCCTACTTATGGGGTAGAGGTGAGTTATGTCCACCTCAGGTTAGGGAAAACATTGGGCAGGCCTTCATCCCCTCAAATCACTAAGTTGGTACATGCGGAATCCTCAACAGAAGCCATGGACAACCCACCTATGGAATCCGAGTCAAATTAGGTGAACCATACTACTTCAATTCCAAAGCCTCCATTCCTTGAGTGATTAGTTGTTCAAAAATATCAAAATCAAGTTGAATTGACCTATTAAGGAAGCTTTAGGATGTGTGTATAAAGATACCTCTCATTCGAGCCATCAAGGACATTTGCCTTTACACAAAAATAGTGAGAAACCTTTGCCTTAAAAGGTCATGTAGAAAAAGGAAGGAACCTCAGACTGTACATGTCTTAGGGAATCGTGCTGACATTATGTTAGGAAATATCAATTTCCCTAAATATACAGACCCTGGGAGTCCAGTTGTGAATGTTAAGATAAATGGTACCCTCATAAAAAACATATTGATTGACTTGGGGGAAGCCATTAATGTGATGACTAAAGAAACAATGAAGCTATTGCAATTAGTAAACCTTAGAACTACACCCACTATTTTGCAGTTGGTAGATAGGTCAACAATGAAACTTGAAGGCATCATTGAGGAATTAATCATAACTTTGGATTCATGGGAGTACCCTACAAATTTATAGTACTACAACCAAAGGTTAGCCTTGCAGGTTATCCCCTTATTTTTGGAAGACCATGGTTAGCAACAGTTGATGCATTTATAGGTTGTAGGTCTAGAAACATGATTATCTCAAATGGAATTGTGACCAAGAAATTGGTCCTTTATCCACCAACCCAACCTCATGCAGATTTAGAGTAGACCATTTGGCTTACCCTAGATGAAGAAGACTGATATTCCCTGCAAATATTCATGACCATTGAACATAGCCCTTTGTTGAGAAAACAAGATGAGGATAATTTAATTGCACACATTATATAGAATAATTGTGGTAGGAACCCGCAACAACAAGACTGTCTCTCATGTCTGCAGGATCCTCTATAGAATATTATACCTACTAATACATTTGAATCAATATCCAAATTTTCCATTCTTTATTGCCACAATAATGTGTCATAGATATTGTTGGAGTTGGCCATTCATCCCATCCAAGACTTTAGAAATAATTCTAGGTAGAATGCTAAATGTTAGCAATGGATTAACTACTGAGCAACAGACTTCCCTAACCATTACGTTGTAGGAAGACACATTAGCCTTTGCATGGGACTACCATGATATGAAGGGAATTGATCCAGACTTGTGCATGCATAGGATCTATATAAATGATGGTTTCAAATCAAATATACAACCCCAAGGAGAATGAACCCTACACTGAGAGAAATAGTTAAAATTGAATTACAAAAAATACTTGATGCAAGTTTCATTTGCCCTATTTCTGATAGTCAACTTGGGTGTCACCTCTATTTATTGTCCCCAAGAAAGGAGGGAATTGGAGAGTATGTGTGAACTATAGAGAATTAAACACAACCACTAGAAAATACCACTTTCCACTACCTTTCATTGATCAAGTGCTTGACCCCCTAGCAAGTAAAAAGTACTCCTTTCTAAATGGATTCAATGGCTACAACGAGATTAGAATGGCTACAAAGGACCAGGATAAAACCACCTTTACATGCCCTTGGGCACATATGTCTATTATGTTCTTCCCTTTGGACTATGTAATGCTTCAACCACTTTCCAAAGGGTAGTGCTAAGAATTTTCTTAGATTTTGCACCTGACTTCATGGAAATCTACATGGATTACTTCGCAACCTATGAAGAAACATATGATGAAGCACTCAATAACCTAGAGGAAGTTTTAAAGAGGTGTCAAGAACACAATCTATCCCTAAGTTATGAGAAATGTTTCATGATGATGACCCAAGGGATTGTGCTAGGACATTTTGTATCAAGTGAAGGGATTCAAGTGGATCCAAATAAAATTGAGATAATCTCCACACTCCCTGTGCCACAAAAACAAAGAGATGTCAAGAATTTTCTAGGAAATGCATGATACTATAGAAAATTCATTCAAAACTTTAGAAAAAATGTAACATCTTTATTTTTTCTACTCACAAAAGATATAGAATTTGAGTGGACCACAAAATGTCAGCACTCTTTTGAAGCACATAAGACAACATTGACAAAATCACCTATCTTGAGAGGACCAAATTGGACCTTTCCTTTCCACATACACATATATGCTTCCGAGTTTTCCATAGGAGCATTACTTGGATAGAAGGAAGGTAATAAGGAGTATGTAATCTATTATATCAGTAATAACCTACAAGGAGCAGAACTCAACTAAACAGTCACAAAAAAAAAGAGATGTTGGTAGTTATCTTTTCAATTAACAAGTTTTGGCACTCTATCATAGGGTATCTAACCTTTATCCACACTGATCACACTTCAATAAGGTATTTAATTAATAAACCTATGGTTGGAAAACTTGTCAAATGGTTGTTATTATTGTAGGAATTTGATATCACCATAGTGGACAAGCCTAGTAAATCAAATGTGGTGGTAGATTTTTTTTCTAGGTTACCAACTCAATTAGTAGAAGGTGTTGTTGATGGTTCTTTTCTAGATGAAAATCTCTTTTCTCTAACACTCCAGACACCTTGGTTTGTTGATGTTGCAAATTACCTAGTAGCAGGGAAGATACCACCTCATTTCTCCCCCAGAGAGAAGAGGCACTTGGTGCAAAAAAGCTTCCCCTACTCCTAGGTAGTTGGTTATTTATTCTATACAAGTAAATAAAATATTATGAGGAGATGATAAGAGAGGATCAGGTCTATGACATCCTCAAGGATTGCCATGATGAACCCTATGGGGGACACTTTGCAGAAAAAAGGACCACTCAAGATTCTCACCATTGACTATTATTGACCAACTCTTCATAAGGATTTAGTGAAATATACAAGGAGTTGCGATAGATGTTAGAGGATGGGTAGGCCAACTAGGACATATGATATTCCTTTGCAACTATATTTGGTACTAGCACCATTTGATAAATGGGGGCTAGACTTCATTGGCCCAATATCACCAACATCCAATAACAAGGAGTATATCCTACTTTGCACAAATTATCTAACAAAGTGGGTTGAAGTCAAATCATTACAGTTTGATAGAGATGGTAATGTAACCAAATTCCTATATGAAGACATATTCACAAGGTATGGAGTGCTAAGAGAAATTGTGACAGATCAAGGTCCACATTTCACATCAAAGCTAATTACCAAATTGGTTCAAGAGTATGAAATCAGGCATAGGAAATCAACACCCTATCAACCCCAAGACAATGGGTAGTTGGAAGTAAGAAATAGGGAGATTGAATTTTTTTTGACCAAAATAGTGCAGATTCATAGAAAAGATTGGGTAGCCAGGTTACCTGAGGTAATATGGGCCTATAAGACAACATGGAAGACAACAACATGCTTTACACCCTATGAGTTGGGGTATGGTAAAACAACAATCCTGCCCATTGAATTTGAATACAAGACACTCAGGATAGCAGTTGAATTGGATATGAACTTGATAGAGGAAAAAAAGAAAGACTACATAATCTAAATGGATTAGATGAGATAAGAATGGAATCTATGCACCACACTGAGATTGTTCAGAAACAAAGAACACAATGGCATGATCAATTTATGAAAATAAAAGAATTCAGTGTGGGTGACTGGGCTTTATTATATGACTCAAGGTATACAGATTATAAAGGGAAACTTCGAACAAGGTGGTTAGGACCATATGAAATAGAGCAAGTTTTCCCAAATGGAGCAGTCAATTTGCAAACTATAGATGCTGTTAGATTTTTTTTATTGGTAAATGGGCACATACTAAAAATTTACAAGAAGCCAACATAGAAAGATGATTTTATCATTTCTTTAATGCAACAATATGGACCACACAGTGCTTCAAATAAAGCTATTGAACAAAATAGTGATCATGAAAAAGGTAGTAATTCTGATGAAGACATTCTAACAGACAACAAGGATACAACAATACACACTACAAGCTCTACAAGTGCCTCAAAAAATGAGCTACACAACTCATCTACTGAGGTCATCCAGGTATACTTTTCTAACACCTTCACATGCACACATTGCACAGGTGACACAATCGACAATTCTTTTCAAATACACTCCACGATGTAGTAGAGACATGTAGCTTCATGAATAAAAGTCAACATAGTTTAGATAGGGACCTGTTGTTGAAGGTAACCGTAACATGCACTAGTCAAAAAATTCAATTTTTTCTGCCAACTTAATTGCATGCTATCCACATACATTACATTTTTCTATATATGCAGCCAGCTGCCTATCATTTCATTGCATGCAACTTCACTATCACATCATGCGACACATTCTTTGATTTCCATGCATTTAGGAAATCATTTCATATCCCATTAGACGTACATTTCATAACCTTTCATTACCATGCGCCACCCTATTGTTTCATCCATAACTTATTGCAATTAAGAAAATGTCAAATCATAATTAAGCTGTGGACACTCCTAGTCAGCTTCACACGAGCTAAGTTAAGTTCACTTCACATTGACATGTACACATACTATTTGTCCATAATTAAACATCGATTGTATTATTTTTTTGACATAATTGCATTTAATTCTACATGCTTCATACTCATTATCTTATTTCCACTACATTTAATCAAACCCTCCACGTAGTCAAGTACAATTAAGTGAGGTCACGTAAAGGTTTCAGTTGGGAGAGAGCACAATTTTCCAAGGTATTCAAAAAAATTTCCAGCAAAAACACCAAATACCTTTCTGCCTTTTTGCAAAGCTTTTGTCATTTGTTTCCCAATGCTAATGCATGATCTAAACCAATTTAAGCTATAACAGACAAGTGTAGCAGTTGAATTTCAAGAATTGAAGTATAATAGATAGAAAGGATTGGTGAGGTTAAAGTTGTGAGCTGAAATTTGCAGAATTTGAACAAAATGGATTAGTTTACCATCATGGGAGGATATATTATTTACAGAGAACCTTCTGCACACCAGAAAATATTAGAAGATAGGTTATTCTTGCCTATTTTCAGAAATGCAGGATGGTTGGACTATTTCCTAAAGTTGATAGATTATAATGAAGATATGATAGAACAATTTGCAGAGACACTTCAACATGATGAAGCCACTATTCGAGGGCTAAAGGTAGATGCTTCAGAAGCTGCAATTGCAAAGATATCTGGTCTACCAAGAGAAGGAGCCGAATTCCTTGTCAGGGAAAATGTAGTAGCTACCGAGGATGAATTTACAGAGCCTAGAGATAACCTTGAGTCGACATCTTAAGGTACCAAAATATTATCACTACCATGGGTATGGGCTTCTTCTACATCTAATATTGCCAGATATCTTACATGTGATGGTAGATAGTCTCTTTTATGTACAATGCATTTCAAACTTTTGAGTCACCTTCGTCATGATATAAGGGTTAATGTGCCCAATTTCCTTTATAACCTATTGAAGAGAATGGGGTCTAAATGCAAACAAAAAAGAAACACCACAACAATGTCACACTATTGTTTAGTTACCCTACTTATGAAAAGAATTCTAAGGTTTCAATACCTGTATGTTTCTTGGGAAATTTTTTTAATTTGTGATCATATTAGTAATATTATTGAAGAACCGGTTGTTCTAGAGAATTTGGAATCACTCGTTGCATCATTGAGGGAAATACCCTCTAGTTCACCTGTTGCTTCACCTACCTACAATAGGGGAGAACCAGAGGAGCAGATTTTGTGAAGGTCACCACCAACAGCCTCTGAGCAACCTGTAGTAGAGGATGTCTAAGAAACCCCAACTTCTTCCAAGAAACAAAAACAAGAAAGAGGAAAGGTGGACCTTCCTCTACACCAAAGAAAGTGTAGAAGAAGAAACCCACCTATCCAAGGCATTCACATCATCTGAAAAAGAAGGGTGTTATGAGGGGTAGTTTCAAGAAATAGGAGGAAGAAATTATTGTGACAATAGAATATTCATACTTGAAAGAAAATGTTTCTAAGGATGTGCATACACCTGTTAAATGAAAATGGTATATTTCAACCACCTTTGAATTTGATTCAAAGGATATTTTTGTTACTAATAAAACAAGGAAAAGGATCCCACAAAGCCCTGATAGTGAGGGTTGTGAATATATTAAGGTTGGTGATGACCAATTTTTGGAAAAAGATGATTTATTTTTAAAAGAAAGGAATGTAAAGAAAGAGTTACAGGAGGAATTAGAAATAATTAAATAGTTAGAGGAATTGGTAAGGACATATGAACAGAGAGACAAGGAAAGGAACTTGAAGATTAAAGAGTTGGAGGAGAAACTTCACAACTATGGGCATGGGTCTGATTGGACTTGCTTGCACAACTTTCCATAGTGAAGGCAAGAAACATAGAAATCACAGCTACAAATGTAAGTCCCCCTGTTATAAGAACTACAAATTGTCATACTACTATGTCTCTAGGCTACCAATTGTGGAAGGTAACTCAAGAATTCTCCCAACAGATAGAAAAATGGGAGAAAGAAAAAGAAATAATGGTTTCAAAACATACCAGAGTATTGGAGAATAAAGATTGAGTTGAGAAAGTTGATAGTTAAGGTTGAGGAAATAACTTCATGGTTATGCTTGAAAGAACCCACAGGTACATGGACATTGCAAAAGACAAAGCACTTGAATCTTCATGGGTACCTCTTACTTTCTCTCCACATATGCTTCTCTACCCAGTACCAATTGGATAGGGGAAAAGAATGAAGAACGAGAAGAAGTTGATGATGTCAGGTGGTAGAGACTTTCATGTTCTAGAGGTTTTTACTTGAGACAACAAAAATAAGTGGATGTGATCACATACCTCAAGGAGATGACCTTGCAGTACAATCTCTAGTCTTCAAATTGCTTTGCTTGAGGACAAGCAAATGATCAGTTAGGGGGAATGAAGAGGCCAATTATTAGTTAGATTTATGTTATTTTAGTACATAATTTTAGACATCTCCATATACTTATTTGCCATATATTCTTGAAACTTTACTATCTTTTATGATCATTATACAAACTTGGACCTGGTTTAAAGTCTATGGAAATATGATTATGATATGATAGTTATTACATGGTTCATATGTGGATATGTATGAAATGCAATGAATATTTGTATTTAAGTTATGGTTATTAGTATTGTGTAGATGTTGTATGAACTAACTCTTTGTAGCTAAGGAGCCAGAGCAAGCAGACTGTAGCCCGCAACAACTAGGAGGCACAACCCACAGCTAAAGGGAGTTTCAAACAACAATGCAAGGGAAGATAGAAGAATGCAACAGTTTCACAATTAGAGGTGTTTATTTGTCAGGATGATTATGAATCATCAAATCATTTAATAAGAATACTAGAGGAGAATAATTCTGCCACGATTGGGAATCCAACATGACTGTTTCTATAGTCTATGTTTCAATTTAAACCATTGCAAAATATTTACAGTTCTATTCCAATTATTCTACCTTTTTAGTTGTGTTTTAGTTACTCAAACTTTATCATGCTCTATTTTTTAGAGAGTGGTGATTTATGAATAGATTTTTGTTTTGAGCCCTTGTTTTAATAAGAATCCCTTGCACCTATATGAATGGTTTGATGGTTGATTTAGCTAGTGAGTTGAAATAGCAAATATAGCAAATAGATATGTTCAGATAAAAAAAATGCATAGATAATGTTTTATTTTTCAATCATGATCTTATGAATAAGATATTCCAAAAGAATCTCTTTGGATTGTGATATCTTAAGTTATGCAATGAAGATCTTTTTAGTTATTATTATATTGAATTAGTTTGAGGAGCTAGATTTGAGTTTCCTGTGGAGATAGTCACTTGAGCAAGGGCCACTCAAGCTAACTATTCCCCACTTTGCTTTATGAATATTTATTTCTGTTATAGTAGTTATTTTCATGATTATGCTTGTCTTAATTAGATTCTTCATGTGGTGAATGTGAATAAGATCTTGTCCTATATTCATGCTTTAATTTCTTCCATGCATTGTCTTCCAGAGTTAGTCAATTTAGCAGTATTGGTTAGTTACATAATTCATTTCTTGATAGTGAACTAGTCACAGTCTTTAGTTGTAAGTACTCGTAGCAATAGCTTCAACATTACTTCTTTTTACTGTTGTGCAATTTATGATTTCTAGTGTGTGTAAAAACCTATGCTAGGATGATATAGGTAGTGAAGAGTCTCTAAATGCACATACATGATCAACAATCAAAAGCTTACGTTAGCCCTAGTTGATAATTAAAATGAAGATCTTTCAAGGGTTTATTGGACTTTTCAGTAGGAATCCCTCTAGATTGTGTGTTTGACACCAAGTTTTTGGAATTAGTGGGCCTCTACATGTATAATGGATTTTTAATTACCATGAGTTTAGTATGGATTTTGGTATGGATTTAGCTTTTTCAAGGAACTCATCAAACTAGGGTTCCATGATGCATGTTGGATTTTTTTATATTTATATATTTTTAGACATTTTAGAGTTTTTAGAATAAATAAACTAGTTGCACATGAAGGGGAAGACAAAGTGCATACAACAACAACCTAGATTATTCAAGTGGGTTTGCACACACTTGTGATCCCAATGACAATATATAGTATAGGTATGGAATGCATGACACATGAGGAGACACTAACCACTTTTGATCCTCAAGATCACATAAGGGTGTAAGAGGAGATCATATATAGCCTACAATCCTATTTTTAGGGGCACGCAATGAGTAAATTCTTGGGGCTAACCAATTATCAATAAATCACAAGTACATATGACTAAATTCCTCTAATTATGATTTCACATGGTTTGATAAGGGGGTTCCTCACTAAGGGGGTTCAAAAACTTCAATAAAATTTTGTAACATAGAAAATTTTGGGAGCAAATGCCTGAAATGATTGTCAATTTTATCAACTATTGAGTTTTGTAGCAAGGGAATAACATCTTGATATAAATAATTTTTGGATCATAAAAAGGAAACAAAGAAGATAAAACTCATTCAAACAAGGGAATGGATGCATTTTAAAAGAATAAAAATGTTTTGATATATTTTTTATAAAAAAATTAGTACCATTTTATTGTTGAAATAGTTCATAAAGTAAGGTTTATGAAATGTGTCGATGATAAAAATAATAGCTCTATAATCCTAAATGATAGACTATAAACATAATCTCATGTCAATTTCAACCTAAGATAAACTAAAACTTATAATTAAAATGGAAAATTAAGTACCATTTCATAAGAAAGGGCGAGTCTTCTCCACTTTAGGCTCTATCAAAGCTAGGAGGGTGATCATTGAAGTTGATTATATAATAATTAAATGGAAATAAAAATAAAAAAATTGGCCTTAAAATAAACCATACCCTATGTATATGAAAGCTCAAAGAGATTGTAACTAAAATTTTTGTATGTTGGTTTGCTGATGTTAATACATATAAATCTCTCTTAAGTAGATGATGCATGCCATATATAAAAAAAATCCCTAATGATCTTTTTAACTTATAAGTATATTTCATACATAACTATAAATGAATAAAAAATACATAACCTTCAAGAGATAATGTCATATATGGACTCCCATGTGACTTTTTAGAATTAAACTTGAAGGTTGTGCAAGCTAGTAGAAAAAGTAAAATAACTAACATGAAACTGTGAATGGTGATCCTAGGCCCGCACAAACACACAATTAGTCCCATATGCAAGTTAGAAAAAACATTCCCCATGAAATTCATTTGAGATATCAAGAACAATAAATAAATGAATAACATGAATAAAAACTATCTAATTTTGCTCAAAATAAACAAACTCTCAACCCCATGGGGAAATTGGTGCCAATTTGATGTGGAAAATGGCCCTTTCCCAATTCCTTGCAAGCTTGATGATCAATGGATGAAGGCTGACACTCCTTGTTGAAATTTTGTCATAACCTAGCTATGAAATCATGAAAATAGATGAAAATGGATAAAGATGGATGAAGATTTCCCAAAAACTTGAAGATAATAATGTTGCATAAAGTTGTGGATGAAAATGCCTAAGCTTGTGGATCAAATGCCTAAGATTGTGGATGAACTTGTGGATCCAAAATCCAAATGAGAGCCTTCTATTTATAGAAGAGAATGATGGAGGAATGAGCAAAAGGGATGAATGTGGGATAAATCACCAACCAATAGCATAATGCCACTTGTCAACATGTGAGTGGACAAAGGTGGAGCACATTTGGATGAATGTGCACATTAATGCAATTAGGTGGAAATTCAAATTTGGAGAAGTGACATGTTGGAGGGAGATGAAAGATGAATTAAATGCCACTTGGCTCAAGAAAAGGACATGTAAGAGGCCTTTAATGTCTTGTTGGATGGACAAGTACTTTTGGAGGGAGATTTCAAATTTGAGGAATATTCCATCTTTGATGCCTTTTTGAATGAAAATAGGGATTTAATAAATCAATTAAAATGATTTTCATGAGCAAGTTGTAAAATCTAGAGGATTTGAGGGATTAAGATTAGGATTAATCGAGATTTGATTAATTTAGATGATAATTAGTTGATTTGACACTTTGACTTAGATATTTGGATTTATTTAAATCAAAATGAGAGGAATATGAATATTAGATTTAATTATATAAGGGTTGGATTTATTTAATTAAAAGGGGAGATGATGCTAGACTTAAATCAAATAAAGGTTAGTTTATTTAATTTAAAGGAGATGAAATATGATTTAATCAAATAGAGGGATTTATTTAATTAAAAGAGGAACATTAGGACTAATCAAATAAAATTATTTATTTAATTAGGAGAAGATAATGATTTAATCAGATAAAATTGATTTATTTAATTAAGAGATCAAATATGATGAATTTAATTAAATAAAGATTATTTAATTAAATGATTAGTAAAGGAGATGATTTAGGATGAACTAGTGTTAGTAAATCAGGATCAAGTGCATGAGATCAATCAGTATAATTTACGTGTCTACAAAAACTAATTGTCTTATTTGAATTTGAATTTAGTGTAGTGAATGAACTGATTGCTAAATATTGGCGCCTTAATCTTATTGGGTGACATGACTAAGCTTTAAATCTAGGGTACTTTCATATGCATAAACCTTATGCCTATTGAAATTATCTACATCAAGAGTGAAATAAAGAAGTAGGTTTGAGTTAATCTCATGTAGGATTTCATATGCAATTATTCAGATGCACTCCAAATGCTTCAAATACTTTAAAGAAAAAGAATTTTTTGATAATATTTAAACTATTATCATAAAAAGACTCCTTTAGAAAGCTCAAAATTAATTTCACAACCTTTTTCTATATCAACTAAATAAATACAAGATTCATGTTATCAAATGTAAAATCAAAGATCAAATAGATATCTTGAGCTATGAAAATAAAATCTTAGAGACAATCAGGTCAATGAGATATCATTGTTGGAGTAATTAGCACATCACTTGATAATTAATTAATTATTAAGTCCCTTACTAATTTATTCACTTAAGCTAAACTTAGGAGTGCTTTTTTATTATTAGATTAGACTAAATATAGGTCAAGTTGTCTCATTGCATGAGATCAAGACATTTGTCACAATCTAATCAAATCCTTATCTAGGGTTTTCCTTTTTATTCTTTTATAAGCATTCACCTTCATTATAATATTTATCCATATAATCTAGGTATTCATTATTCAATATAGAAGGCATATCAAATTCTTTTATGAATCAATTATTTCTCTCTTGGTGGCATAGCAAATCAGTTGCTTTGATCTCTCGCCTGTGATAGGTGTTTTAGTTGTAGGTAATTATAGAGAACTGTGGGGTTCACTCTCAACTCCAATTTAGTATCAAAGCACCATTTCTGTGACTTCCTATCCAAATTACGAGAGATCCAACCTCGAGGGAAAAATTGGTTCATCCTAAGGCGAAATAGGCATCACCATTGAGTCTAGGATAGTTGAAAACCTAAGGAGTGCCTATCATTTAATCAAAATTTGAGAATTTGAAAAAAATAAAAAATATTTTAACAATGGAGAATTTGTACAAAATTCTATACATACAAATTTTGTACGCCCATATGGCCTGTACAACCTCAACTGTCATTACTTCTCCACCTAGGTGCAAGTTCATAATTTTTTTTAATTTTTCTTGCAAAAAAAAATTAAAAATTTGCAAGAAAAACAAAAAAGGTTTAAGAAATGGAACCACAAATTTTTAAATCCTGCACAAGTTTTAAAACTATGTAGTTCATACATCTTTCAACAACTTTTTATGGTCGATTGACGACAATTCCACAGACCATTGGCAGAAAATTTTCATCGTTGTTCAGGTGCCATCCCATCCCCCGACAACACTTAGCACACCTCAACAAACCAAATTTTGGTGTCCCCAAAACAAAAGGGAATATTCCCAGCCAAATATTTCTACAAGCAACATCCAACCAGTGACGAGCAAAATATTTTGCTAAAGAGAGCATATTTTGTCGATGGATTATTTTACAGGGGCATATTTTTTCCCAATGAAGAGAATATTCAAGGAATATTTTTTGACATCAACATTGTATGGACGACACCCAAAACCCCCCTCCTACCCCCCATTTCCCCTAAAGGAGTGATTTTTTCTTTTTGGCATAACTTGGGCATACAATGTTGAAATCAGGCAAATGAGATATCATTAGAAAGCTAGTTCTAAGAAATTTCTAGTGGTGTAGGTCTCATCATCAAATATTTCTATTGGTTGATTTTATTCTTATTCAAATTCAAATCTTCATTATCACTTCTGAGCTCATAAATTTTCACCAAAATATCCAATTGTCATGATTCTAGTGGCATTGGAAAGGTATTTCAAAGCTCTTCAAGTCCATTCATGCATATTTTCCAAAATATATCCTAGGTACATTTTATTCATTTTTTTAATTTCACTTTTTTGTCAATTACTTAGACATCTTGACACCTAGAAATGATATGTTTGCATGAGATGACTTCATTTGATTTGATTTTATCATTTGATGAAGTATCATGGGTTTTTGTTCATCCTTCTATAGTCATCTTGGAAAAGGATAACTATGAACCTTGATAAAATGACATCCTAACACATCTTAGGTGGCTTGATCTTTTGCCTTATCTTTATGGATTCATACCCACACCAAACACACGAGTGAGTTATTCAACATAAGGTATTATCAATGATCATGTTGTACAGGATACATGTTATAGTGTTGACCTTGACACAAGTTGTATCAGGCATTGATTGTCCCCACACTTTGGACTCAACTTTGGGAGATCCATGGAGACCAACATATGTCTCCTTACCCAGAGGATCATGCTAGATAGATTGTCCTATCCCTCTTATAGATGCATATTTCATACCCTTTGATGAAAATAATTTAGAGGAGCTTGAGTATATCACAGGTCTTGTATGTTCCAATGGTTCAATGACTTTTCTTCATGTTCCTACTCTTAAAATTGGGACTACATCATCATATTTATTGTTCCTAATCAACTTGACATAGCCACATCTTTGGTCCCTATTGGTTCAATGTAGCATGACCTTCATAAATTATTTTAGGCATAGCTACTTGGGATTCACATCTTGTAGACATATCATCCTTGTTTGTAGAGTCTCAAATTATAGATCTAGAGGATTAATTTGAGGACATTCATTTTCTCTTTGTTGACAACCACATCATTGTTGTTGGCCCACCATCTTCATCACCTTTACAGCTTGCTCTACATCAGTCTTCACAGGATCTTGGATTAACATCATCTCTTTCTGACATGTAGACACTTGAGCACTTTTCAGAGGTACACATCATTTGGATTTAGATTGTTGATTAACCCATCTTTTTGGATTGAATTCTCCAATCAATAGTATATTTGTTTCTTCCCAAGGGAAGAAATGTTGTTTGCAACCAATGGATTGTGTTCTATCTTTATGTGTACATCATTGGCACAAGAGCTCTTTCTTTGTGGGGGGATTCATATCATTATTTTTCTCTCCTATTGGGGGGACATCTATTGTACTTGTGAGATAAAAGCAATCCTTAGGGGGTCACATTGAGTCCTTTCCTTCTTTCCTAGTGTAATTATTTCATTCTCTTTTTGGAGAGGATATTTTCTCATGTGGTTTTCTCCTTTTATCTATTTATGAGAGATTCATTTATTTGTACATGGGTACCTCATCAGGTGTTGTAGTCGGGACCCATCCATGCATCCATCATTGTATTCTTCATCAGGGTTTTCAACTTCTCCCTAAGTTGACCTTAAGGGGGGGTGTTGGAGTAATTAGGACATCACTTGATAAATAATTAATCATTAATTAATTATTAAGTTCCTTATTACTTTATTCACTTAATCTAAAATTAGAAGTGTTTTTTTATTATATTGGACTAGATATAAGTCAACTTGTCTTCTTGTATGAGATTAAGACATTTGTCACAATCTAATCAAATCCTCATCTAGGGTTTGTCTTTTTGTACTTTTATAAGTATTCACCTTCATTGTAATCATTATCCATGTAATCCAGTTATTTATTATTCATTGTTCAATATAAAAGGCATATTAAATTCTTTTGTGTATCAATTCTTGAATCTCTCTTGGTTGCATAGAAAATTAGTTGCTTTGATCTCTCATATAGCATCTTACAACTTGATACCCTAGATGATATCGAGAACAAATTATCAAGATAAAAATTCAAATAGCCCTACTTCTAAATATATAAAATATATATTTGTTGGTCTCTCCTACTAACTCACAAGTCCATATTGCACCAACACCACATATTATGTTGATCTCTCATGTACCACTTTAATTCTATGATCGACTAACTTACTATATCAACATAAATACACTTTGAAGCATATATTGCACACAAATAGAATATTTTTTATGATGGAAATAAACTTCTATACAAGTTCTAAAATTTTGAAACTTCTATAGAATAAAACAATAGACAAATTTTTATTAAAATACCCCTAATGAACTCTAGGAAACCATTCCCAAATCCAAAATTAGTCATGTAAATGGTAGGTTGAGTCACTATTTTTCAATGAACTCGACCTTTTTTTGAGGAAGCCCATCAAGTGAAAATATACCCTCCTCACCTTGTTCAACATGTAATTGTGCCTCAAATAAAAAATTCATTTTCAAGTTATAGCTATGTTGTTGCCCTTTGAAATGAATTGGTCAACCTCATATCATAGTGGCAATGAATTCCACTCACCTCAATGAGAAAATATGACAAGAAAAAACTTTGTACTTACCACTTTCAAGTGGTGGAATCTACAAGTGCAATGAATAGGTTAAGCATTTTGAACTTGACTATAAAAAATTATAACCAACGTTGATCTTTTTTGAGATGAATGGATCATGGGGAGTCAATGGAATAAAAGTGCATGAAGTAAAGCCACATTATACCACTTAGAGAAACTTTTTGATTAGACACATTTGTATTTCAACTCTGCTAACTTGGATACATGTGGTTCCACTTTGAAGGCTTAGGAATCAACTATGTGCACCTATTTTTACACCATATGTTTTTTGTCTTCAATGCATACAAAATGAGACAAATAATAAATTAGTACTAAAAAAACCCACCAAACCTCACACATAGCCATGTGGTGTAAAATAATTGCACATAGTATGTACCTCTACATAATATTGACATCACCACTCTTTGAATAATTAATATTACAATCACTCAAGGACTCAGGCCTCCAAGATTACCTGTAAAACCAAAAATAAACTTCTACAAGAGAGAAAAGAAATAACATAAATTTGAAATAATGGATGCAAGATAATATTAGATCAAATGTGATCAATATGCAATTCTCAAGATTGCAATGGAATTAAATAGAATGGAATGATTTACAAATGAGAACCCCTTGGTTATATATCCAAGGTGAGACATAGGATTATACATAATCATAACAAGTGTCTTAATCCTATGTCATGAGACAACAAACTCACAAAATATTAAATGGCCTAGAAAATAAGTATTAAATGACATGATAAGATAATATAAGATCACATGATACCTAATATTTCTAGAAAGATTCTTAAGACCTAAGTAAACTTAACATGTAAATAGGACATATTAGTAAACTAGATAGGTAAAATACCTATTTACACCAACAATGAATAATTATCCCCACACACTATATGTATTATGAAATGACCACCCTCGCCCTAATTAGGTTGATAGGTGTTTCCTTAGTGGGGAGCACAAGATGAAATGCATAGATCAATGGTGAAGATTAAAATGAGTACTATCAAACAAATCTTGATCATAATTTTTGTAAACAATAACATAAATGCTAAGAAATGACAAATATCTTATATTACTTTTATTATTAGTTTATTTTATTTTCATCTTCATATTTCTAATAATTTTTAAAGTGACAATGTATATGCACCCCAAATTTTCTATTTAATGAAGAATAAATATTAGCAAAGAAAAGAAGATGAAGAAGATGTTTGTAGAAGGCATGTCCTAACCATTAATATTTTCTCATTAATATAATATTAAGTTGAGTACTTGGAGTAAAGTAGTAGAGGATTTTCATTGAACTATATTATAAGAATCTATCTCTACATATTATATGATGGTATTGTATCCACAAATTTAAGACTTGGGAGTCAAATTGAAATGTCAGTTTTTTATTCTAAAAAATATGCAAACCTCATAACTAAGCAACAATGGAATTCATGATAAAATTTCAAACAATGAAACAAGAAAAATACCAAATTTGAATCTCATGGTGAAGTAGATTTTCTCCAAGGAATTTGGGATGTGGTTTCTCAATGTCTCTATAGTATTTACCTATTGAAGTCAATTGATTTCTTTACATAGGAGGACATGTCAATTTATAGCTTTTTGGCAGGGAGGATAGATAGTGATTATTTGAGGATGAGATATATAATGGAGATTCAATGAGAGCATTTTCTTAGGAGAAGAAAATGAAGGTTTTAGAATTAATTTATTTAAGTTGAATAGCTAAGATTATATTTACTAAAATCATAATTTGTTGTGACCATAAAAATATATTTAAAAATTGGGAGAGAAATACATTTATTTTTGGATGGTGGAGAGAATGTAGTTAAATTAAATAATAAAATATTATCTAATTTAATTATCCATGTGATGTGGAAATTGAGGTAATTAAATAATAATAATATCTATTTAAATATGGTGTTGGATTAGACTAGTTAAATATTATTTATTCAATTAGTTGATGATGAACTAGATTAATTAATCATTGATAATGAAACATTAGTATTAAATGTTGTTAGGATAATTTTATGTGTCTATATTTTTCCCTTCTTTGAGAAAACAAATGTTATGACTAGTAGAAGCAATATCATTTCAAAGAAAATAAGTATAGACATTTCGTGTAATATAACTGCTATTAAGATGCTCCATTCTTTTAAAAGATGAATTTTTGAATGGGATTAGGGGCACCCCCTCGAAGAGAAAATGGGTTAACAAGACCCATGTAGTCTCCTTGAAGGAGAATCAAGTCCAAAAGGATGAAAGATGGATGGGGATTGAAGAGATAGGAAGAAGGTGAGATGGCTAGATCTATGAAGATTGGGATGTGATAAAATTAAGAGATAATGTTAATAAAGAATAAGATAAGGATGTCGATAGGGAGTATGATATTGATGATGTAACTTACACATTTAGATGCTCTATAGAATGGTTCAAGTAGTTAACCAACCAATACTCAAAGGCAACAACACAATCTAAAAGATTTAATAAACTCAAACTTCTTTGCACGAATCAGCATTCAAGGGGTAACAAGCATCAATGAATAAAAAAACAAAGTTTTATCATTCCTGGCTAACAAGAAGCGATCCACAATACAAATACAGGATTTGCGTACTTAAATGCACTCAAAACATATAGCACATAAAAATTACAATGATTTTCTCTTATATAAGGGATCATCTTTCTTTGTTCTTGGCTTATCACAACCTTCAGCTCAACTGGCAGCCGATACTCCTGTACTGTCCCTTCAACCTACCTTAGTTTCTTTGTTTTTCCCTTCCAAAAGATAACAGATTGGTTTCTTGCTTTGTTTCTTTTCTCTTCTCTACTCAAATCGGCTTTTTCCCAAACTTGTTGCACACTTCCTACTGGCAGAAACCTCTCTCTTTTTGGGCCGATTCAGTTCTTTCTTTTTTTCCAAGAGTTGTTCCTCTTTGCCTCCCAAAACATATGCTAGTCACCCAGCCTTCTCTTTTTTTTATCTTGTTGCCAAGACTATATGTAACTGCCCTCCTTTTCATCTTAACCCATGCACCATTTTCTACTCTATCGTCCACGTTGAAAGGTGCATTTGATAACTGATTTTTTAATTGCTTTTAAACTTTGCAATTTTAAATCTCTGGCAAAGTAGTGAGGGTATGCAACAAAAATTTAGCACCACAAAATAGTAAATAAAAACTAAAGTTTTAAAAGCTCCTCCGCCAGGCTCCCGGGGGGACAAAAGAAAGCATGTGCTCCCGCGCATGAAGTCCACCAACAAGAAATCATTTCTCTATTCTTTTCTTTTACCTTTTCCACAATCGTTCTAGATCAGTTATTACATTTCTCCAACATTATAGATCGTTTCATAGCTCTATGCTTCTTAACTTTCTACGCCAAAGTTCTCTTGCCCACACAATCGTACACAAATCAATATGTCCAAATGTACTAAAATTAAAGATCTTCACATTTTGTTCGTCAAACATTTCTACTTTTCCCATCTGTCTCTCAACTTCAGCAAAGCCATTCACATCCTTATGTAAATCAACTTCAGCAAAGCCATTCACATCCTTATGTAAATCTACATTCCCCATTTCATATTCTTCTTTTGCAATAACCAAACTACAAAACAACAAATCATATATGACTCCATTCTCAATATAACCCCCAATGTCTCCACTAAAATTTGTATACACTATTCCAAACTCTTGCCCAAACTCCTTATCATTTAACATAGAAAAAGAATACATAACAACATTCTTATGGAAGACACTCCTGCACCAACTTTTTTGTTAACAATTGCAACCTTCTTTTCTATATCCTTCATTGTCCTACTTGTATTCATACCTTCATTAGCAATCTTCGCCCTCCACTCATGTTCTATCTTAGAAAATTGTGCCCATTGCACTTGTTGCACCTTCTTCAAATTCCTTTTCTATAATTTCTTCACCATTCATTCCTTTTCCTTCCACATTTGCTCATTCTTTTTGCTCTCCGTTCTTCAATCCTTCACCATACCTTGTTTTCACTTCCCACTCTTTCTTGTGTTTCTTCATATTCTCCTCAACGAGAACTTTCTTCACCTCTTCCAGTGTTTGTTGCTCCCTTGACAATTCTTTGTTTTCTAAACCTCTTTCATCTTCTCTTCAAGGCAGCCATATTCTACCTTCTTTTTTTACAAACAATCTTATGCATAGACCACTTCAGCTTATTTTTCAATGGCCAATGCCAACCATATTCTTGACTTCTTTCCTCAAGCCACTGCTTACAGTTCTCTAAATCTAGATTCTGAACTCTGCCATTTCCCTGTCCCATTCTAAATTTTGTTTCTTCATCTGCATCTTTTTATTTTCTTGTCTTCTTGATACGTCACTTAAGGCTTCTCTCCAATTTTTCTCTTATCCAGTCTTTTGGTACCCAGATTCTTCACATTAACCTGTCAATCTGCAATACACATCTCTCCAAGAATCAATGAACATAACTAGCTTCTTCATCAAACCCTTTTGAAATTCTCAACTTCCTCTTCCCAGAACCTTTTAGGCTCTGATACCAAAATGATAGCCAACTAGTTTGTCTTCTCAGATATCTTTTAGTGAAAACAATCTACAATAGTTATACAAACCTGATGAAGTCCCTCAAAATGTTGTCTCAAAGCAATGGAACTGATGCCAATGCAAGGGCGGCAAGAACCACAACATATCAATGCAATATATAAAGAAATAGGAACCATTGAGTGACTAGGAAAGAAACAAAGTCTTACAATTTAAGATTTCTCCCCTAATTCCAATTCAGCAGAATCCAAGTTTACATGTATCATAGAAAAGAAACAAAGAATAGAAGTTAAGATTTATTAAGACTATGCAAGATCCTTTACAAAGATATTCGTCCCTTAGCCAAACGCCATCGCTCCATTCTCCCTATTCTTTCCTCTTTCTTGCGCTGTTTCAAACTATCTTCTACCTTCTCCCTTCAAACTACTTTCTGCCTTATGTTATTCTTCCACTCCCTTAGCTGCATCTATACATCCACATTTTTCTCTCCCAAAGATCAGTTTCATTGTCACAGTCATTTCCATCATCGTGCCCTCATTCCCTAATCTGTACTCACACCAAAAATATTGGGCGATGCCTTGTGCTTAGATAGTTTCAAAACCCACGAGTTGTGTGAATGAATCCGCCTCCTCCAAGAATGTCTTCCCTTGTTTTCCTAAGGAAAAATCGTCATACCCCCAAACTAAGTCGTTTCCTTTCCTTCTTTCAAAAGCTGTTGTTTTTCTACTCTTTCTTGATCGATGTAACTGTGAATATTAAAATGAGCAAAGAAATAGAAGAAAAACAAGAAAAATCAAGAATAAGATAAGAGACACAAATTTTATATTGGTTCAAAAAATTTGCCTACATCCACTTTCAATAGCAGGGGAATCTCTTTATTAATTCTAAAAAATTACAATACATATTCAACAACAGCTGTATTTATAAAATGCTCTCCACTCCAATAATTGGAAAAATCAATGTGCAAGAGAAACTTGCCAATTAAGGCAAAAGACAACTTTATCAAAAATGTTTGAGAATCTTGCCAATTTGGGCTTCACCAAACTCAACAATCTCCCACTTGAAGACCAAATTGCTGCTCAGAGATCTCCCCCACTGCAGGTGTTTAGATCAGCCACAACGAAGATTTATGCTTTGCCAAATTTTGTTCACGAATGCTTCGGATGAGTCTCCTCCAAAGCACATCGGAGTTAATAATCTCCATGGATGTTAAGTTGTCCATCTTCTCCAAAATGGAAATAGCTTTGATAGGCAATGTAGGGCAGCGC
Organism: Sequoia sempervirens; assembly: GCA_007258455.2. Taxonomy (NCBI): domain Eukaryota; kingdom Viridiplantae; phylum Streptophyta; class Pinopsida; order Cupressales; family Cupressaceae; genus Sequoia; species Sequoia sempervirens. The sequence continues at coordinate 446,209,293 of VDFB02270651.1, forward strand.
ATGCTCTCTTGCCACCACCACCAATTCGTCTTGCTAAGATCAGGCAAAGCCTGCTTGTCTTTTATCTTCTCACAAGCCTTGTCAACTTGGACACCTTTTATGTTAACTCTTTCACCGTCATTCAATACAATTGTTTCTTTGCCATCAATCTCAACATTGCACTCTTTCATAAAATTATCGAACAATAGTTCCTCTGCCATGATGGCCTTGTTTCCTATCTTAGCCTTTACTGCATTAGAAACTTCCTTCCCTGTAATACCAAAAATATACGGCCGTGTTCGAGCAAGTCCCAAAATGTTTCTAATATTTAAGGGATTTTCAAGAAAAGTAGCAGGCACGACGTCAGGGCAAACTACAGTCAATTTGGAAGCACCATGAATATCCTAAATGAGCAAAGAAATAGAAGAAAAACAAGAAAAATCAAGAAAGAGATAAGAGACACGAATTTTATAGTGGTTCGGCAAATTTTCCTACATCCACTTTCAACAGCAAGAGAATCTCTTTATTAATTCTAAAAAATTACAATACATATTCAACAACAACTGTATTTATAAAATGGTCTCCACTCCAATAACTGGAAAAATCAATGTGAGAGAGAAACTTGCCAATTAAGGAAAAAGGCAACTTTATCGAAAATGTTTGAGAATCTTGCCAATTTGGGCTTCACCAAACTCAATAGTAATTGTCCTCCTATTGTGCAAACAGAAGGAAAAATTCAAATTGCCACATAAGCATTTGCCACCTGTCAATGTTGCAAGAAGCAACAATTGGCCAAAGGAAGCAAAAAAACCAAATTTTCAAAAACTAAAGCTGAAAATAGCAACCCAAAAATGCACGATGCCCCTACATCAGATATAATGGGTCATAAGGATGGTGGGTTTTATGTAGAGTTGATGTGATTAAAATTAGATGTCAATAGATGTTAAATTTATAGTGAACGAATGATGTTTGTTGTAGCTCTTGACATTATGCACCAAGGTGTAACTTGGATCAAGATGACAATGTACCAAGTACATGAGGGATTGATATCTAAGTGGGAAGATGACCTTATGCATCATGATATGGAATACCATGATTGAATGTTAGTCATGATGTACCCCAAGGATTGAGGCACAAATATAAAAGAAAAAATAAATACACACAAGAAAAGAATCAAGCTTGCACAAACAATAAAAATAAGATAGATACAAAATTCCCCTAACCAAGATGAAAGCCAAGGATTGAGTGATTTAATAATGATGATAGTCTTGTTGATGTGAGAATAATATATCTTGAGAATAATGCAAGAATTGGGAACACTATATCTTGATGGTGATGATTGATTGATTTAAAGAAGCTTTAGATTTTAATGAGATTAAAGACAAAACTTATGGATGATTTTGGATATGCATTGAGCTACTTGGGTAGATTTAGAAAGATTGTTCTACGATACTAAGTGTGGTGTTTGGGTAATGAGGAGCTTTTGGATTGGTGGCTTGGAAGCATGGATTAGATTTGGGTACTAGGGAGGGGATCACAATCTTGAAGGTTTGAGCATGTATAATATATGATTGTGAATCATATGTCGATCTTGGATTTGTTGCATGGTTGTCTTAGAATTGGCTAACATTCTAATCATTTAAGAACTTGTTCTAACACCAAGGGTGAAGGTGTTTGGGAGGATGAATTGATAGAATGATGAAGATAAATATGGGATGTGTTGTGATATGTGAATGGAGAGGGGATGCAAGGTGTGATTTCCAAGGACTAAATCACATAGGAATGATATGCCACATCCAATTATGTGTTGTTCATATATTCTTATGCTTGGATTGATTAAGGGATTGCCAAAACATGATTCAATATCTTGTCCACTTCCTTGTCAAGGTCAAAAACATGAATAAGGATAGGTATGATGGGATGATGTGATATTATGATATGTATTTCTAACTAGTGTTTACAAAGGATAGAAGGGATGAATGGATGAAAGATGTTTTCCCCTAAGTGTAGGTAGAGGTATGAAATAAATTTACACATGATGCTCATAAATAGGTTTTCATGATGTCATTTTCCCAAGAATCCTAAGAAATGGTTTTATCCATTGGACACTTTTTTTCTCTTTATATATATATTTTTAACTTTTTGAGCGGGGAGTCTTTGGATTCAAACTTCTTCTTCCATGGTAAGTTGATAATATATCATTGAACATTTTTTCTTCATGTGGATGAAACTACTAGTATGTCACTCAAAAAATGTAATTGTGAGATTTGATGAATATTAGGTGGACTTCTACTAAGTTTTTCCGTGGAAAATGGAGTGGAGGTAGGTTGGATAGAGGATGTAGGGTGATTATAAGAAAATTGGATGAAAGGGGTGTAGTGATGTAGGTATGCGGGATGAGATATTGAGGTAGGTAAGAGGGTTAGATGGAAGAATGGAATGGTGGAGGTAGGTGTAAATGAAATTGGACCAATGGGAATTAGGACCAACGAATTCATACACCATGCTAGGTTTTGAGATCAGCTCTTTTATTATATGTAACAGTGGATTTTATTTTTTTGTTTTTAGGACTTGTGAGCAAAGGGAATTTAAAATTTTGGGATACTTGGATGTTGGGACCATTGGTTTTAGATTGAGCATCTATCTTACCATTTTTGGAACCCACATGAATTTTGTGTCTTCGCTTGTAATATTTTTTCTTTGGTATTTGGATTGTTTAAATTATGTATTTTAGGATTTCAAAATTTTGGGTCTTTAAGATTGCAAACCAATGATTTTTGGATTTTAATTTATGTATTTTTTGCTTGTGGGTGCTTCAATTTGAAGGATTGGAATTTGGAACCCATATAAACTTTGGATTTTGATAGTTTTTGATGCGCGGGGAATTTTGCTATTCAGATTTTATAGTTTTTTCATTTAGAGGGATAACCTTAGGTGTATTAATTTTTTGATCCATGTAGATATTTGAGCCTTCAGCCTTTAAAATGCTTAGGATTTCCAATTTTTGGGTGTAGAAATTTTACTCATTTGGATGGGTTCCTTGGGATATGATAATTCATCAAAGTCTATTTTAAAGCCTATTTTATGATCCTTGAAGTAGAATGATCTTAAAGGCCCATGAATATGGTGATAGATTCATAATTGTGGTAGTTGTTGAATGGTGTGTTATATTTTTGGTTGAAGGTGATGGATGGAGGAGGTGAATGGTTAGGCTTAGTGATCGGGTCAATGAAAGGGTTATGATGAGAATGATGCGTTTAGTGAAACTATCACCGATTTTAAGGAAGCTAAGGTAGTAGAAAAATTTCCTACACTAATCTTGAGAGAAGGGTAATGCAAAAAAATTTCAGATCTTTACAATAGTTACTTACACTAAACAAAAATAAATAGAAATAGAAATCATACCACAACATAGCGATTGACGTGGGGAAAACCCTTTTGGAAGAATAACCAATAGATTAATCTTGGCGATAGTTTGGGTTAATCTTGGCTCCAATTCTTATAACATACTTAATCATGACATCCTTATATTTCCTTGGGATGTATTATAGTGGATCATTTATTTTCCATGGGAATGACCTATAGATTTTAGGATTGAGTTAAAACAATAGCTTTTTCTAGGATTTCCTTGGTCTATAAGCTCTTGATTATTTATGCTTGAGCAACTAGGGATTATGAGAATATTGCTTGAGATAATATCATCTAATTGATCATTGGTATATCTTTCTTGGTCAACAAGACTATCATCATCATGATCATGTTCAAAGGGGTTTTCAAATTGGTATAATGGATTTTAATTACCATGATTTTTGCTTCGATTTTGGGTGCAGTTTTATCTTTCTCAAGGAATTTATCAAGCTAAGGGTCCATGATGCCTGTTGGAATTTTAATATTTAATATTTTTTAACCTTTAAGGATTTTTGGAATAAATACATTGGTTTTACATGAAGGGGAAGACCAATTACTCACAATAGCCTAGATTATTCAAATTGGTGTATATGCACTTGTGATCCCACTGATAATGATTTGTCTAGGTGTGGAAATTACAACACATGATGAGGCAATAACCACTTCTTATCCTCAACATCAAATGAAGGTGTGAGAGGAGAGTATACATGACCTAAAATCCTATTTCTAGGGGAAGTGTTGCATAACATATTGAGGCTAATCACTTACTAGTACATCACAAGTACATACAATCAAAATCAAATTAGGATTCTACATGGTTCACTAAGGGTAATCCTTGATGTACCTAAAGTATGTGAGGCCGAAGTCCGTGAAGTGAGGGATATTTCTAAAAATTGGTTTGATATGTAACCCACTAGATCTACTTCCACTCTACAAAGTATAAAGTTTATTGAAATCTTAGCCAATAAAAAAAATGACCCTTAATGGGAGAGTCTTTTTATTTTCTACTAATTTTCTATACCCTAATACAATACAAGGGTATAGGTCATCCAATTGGTGATGAAATCCAAGTTTGGGTCACTAAAAATAAATAAAGAAGAAAGAGTTTTTTATTCTCAAGATCATGAAATTACATGAGAGAAGAGCATACACACTCTAACTTCAAGTGAAAAGAAAAGTAAAATTAAACCACTTTTGGTATTCAATATCACCAAAAGGTGTAAGAAGATATCATATGTGGGTCTTAAAATAACATAAAAAATTATGCACACGAGCAAACAAGATAGAATTTCAACCCTTAAAAACAACAGATTGTGAAAACTTGGAAAAAGATGGTCTTCAAAAAATGAGACTATTGAAAATGAGTTAGTAGATTTGGAAAATGGTCTTTCACATGCAATGCCAAGTACAAATACCATGGTGAAGTATATTTTATCCAAGGAATTTGGGATGCAGTTGCTCAATATCTCTATAGCATGTACCTTTTGAAGCTGGTTTATTACTTTGCATAGGATGATGTGCTAATTTATAAATTTTTGGAAGGGAGGATGGATGGTGAAGATTTTAAGATGATATTTATAACAAAGATTAAATTAGAGCACTTTCTTAAAATCAAGGAGAACATGAATGGTTTAGATTTAATTTTTTAAAGATGAATGACTAAGATTGTATTTATTAAAATAGTAATTTTTTGCAACCATAAAAAATGGGAGGGAAATGCATTAATTTTGGGATGGTGGATGAAATATAGGTAAATTAAATAATAAAAATATTCTAATTTAAGTATTCATGTGAGGTCAAAATTGAGGATTATTTAATTAGATGTGACAATGAATTAGACTAAGTAAATAATATTTATTCAAATAGTTGGTGAAGAACTAGATAAATTAAATAATATATTTATTTAATTATTTAGTAGTAATAAAATACTATTATGAAATGATGTTAGGATTCTTTTATGTGTCTATAGGTACAATTATTGATGGAAATTTCTCTTTTCTCACACAATAATAGATCACTACTTGTTGAGTCTCATATTATTGTATAATATTAGATTTCTCATGACTTTCCACTATCCCCTTTAGTTAACACTTTATTCTTCCCTTTCTAACATGACTCTTTTCCTATCGTTTCACCCATAATTTTGATTTCTCCCATTTCATAATAGGTTGTTTCACCACTCTTCCTCTTCTACATTGGTGTTATGCACAACATTAATTACATATGGTAGATCAAGATCCTCTTTCTTCTTTAGGTGTTTCATATTCCAGTGGATCTACTCAGACTTCCTTTTGTATTGTAACCTTGGTCTTAGTCTTCTCATTTTAATATGAATTCATAGATTATAATTTCCATGTATATGTTACTTATTTTAATATGATTTTCTTATTTCATGTTCATACATAAGTAATAGGAGATTTTTATTCATGTTTTTGATGTAGGGGCATCGAGTTATTCTCTTTAATTTTCTTGTTTCATTTTTATTTCAATTTGGTTAAATGCAAATCTTGTCGCCATAAGGGCAGGGAGTTAAATAAATCGATATGATTTCCTTTGATACGAGGAAATGAATTATTAGAGATTAATGTGTTGTTAAAAGAATCAGTTACAAATAGTTAGGAAATGGTTAGAAGGGGAAGAGTTGGTTCGATGAAAAGAAGACAAATCGGGTGGTAGCTAGATAAGTTGAACAGTTTGGAGAGAAAATGAAGAGGAGATAGTTTAAAGAGCGATTGGAATTTAGTTGTGAACAATGGAAAAGAACGGACGAGAAAGTATTGCTAAGGGGCATCTCATGGGAGATGTGGAGAATCGGTGAAGAGTAGAGGTCGATTGAAGAAGTCCATTCAAGAGGAGGCCGAGAGGAAGATGGGCATTGATTCTAGAAAGGAATCGAGAGGAAGGATTAACATGTTGGAAGAGAAGACAAACAGAATAAGGAACATTGCAGTTGGAGGTTCAAGTAGGGAAAACATGAGTATGATAGAAGTGATAGAAAGTAGTTTGGCCAAAATGAGTTTCAAGTCTGCATTATGTGAATAAAATGTTGTCAATGTAATCATCGGTATTGAAGGATTCAATCAATGCTCGTGTGTTATTGTTGTCTATTAACTGTTCATGTTGGAGTTTTCCTATTATTTGTTCTAATGAATTATAGTACCTATCGCCTCGAAGATAAGTTGTATGTTGTTTGCATATTCTAGTCGCATATTAGAGTTGTGATTGAAGTTCTAAACTTCCTATCATTATTATTATTATTATTTTTTGCTTGGTAAATTACTGCTAAGGGGAAGCACCCATTGCTTTTGACTAGAGCTATGAACCAGTGAGGCCACATTCGAGGGACCTCATCCTCACCATTCATATTCCTATGCCTTCCTGCATTCAAACCAAGCTCCCTGCAAGACCCGATGTCATTCCACCATTTGTTGCGCCTGCCTATATTCCTGCCAAGCTCCCTACAGGACTCAATGCCTTTCCTCCTGTTTGCTTTTCCTGCCTACATTCCCGCCAAGCTCCCTGCATGACCCAATGCTAATCCTCTGTTTGAACACCCCTTCTAGTGCCACCTTCACTCTTGATCCCTCCAACTCTCGAACCCCATAGAAGCGCATGCCACCCATCCCCTCCTCTATGTGTCGATCGCTTCCACCCTTGCACAAGCATTCCTCCATCATCCGTGCATCGTCCAACATTCCCTTCATTCTCTAGTCAATGATAGTTTGTTCCACCCTCCAAGGTGATCCCATAATAGTGGTTTACAATTTTTGGCCAAATTGGACACTGAAATAATTTTTTTTAACTAAATCTTCACTTTTGGGCACCTATAGCGGATAAACCATGAGGAATTTGAAGATGATAAAAACTATAGTTTCATGAAATTTTATCTATAGATTCTAAATATATTTTTTTCAAATTTTTTGGAATCAAGTTGCACTTCTTTTCCCATCTCCCTCAAAAACTAGTTTTTTCAGAAAACAACATTTTTAAAAAGTGACGCTCACCGTATAACGTATAACTTTTTTTCCATGAAGGATAAAATTCTAATTCTTTCGAATTTAGATTCATAACTCTGATATCTAGTCCTTCCACTTGGTTAGATAGCTTTTTATTGAATATTTTTTCTTTAATCAAGTTTCGAATTCAAACCAATTATAATTCAGACATAGCACAACCGTATAACACGTAACTTTTTTTGTACGTATCAAAATTCAATTTTTTTTCCTTTGTTGGATCAAAGACTTCAATATCTGGTGCGATAATATATATATATATTTTTAATAATTTGCTATTTTTCCACATGTGCAGAATAGAGAGCTTGATTTTTGGTGAAAAACCTACATTCATGAGAAATAAAAAATAAATATAAAAATTAAATTAAATTTATTTAAAATTATTCTTTTTGGGAAGCTTATAATAAGGACTATAGACTTGCAATTTTTTTTTTTAAATGAATTCATTTGATCCCCCAAAAGGTAAATCAAAAGTGGTTTTTTATCAGCATTTTGATAGGTGTAAAGGAGACTCTGTTATAGGTATGGTTTAAAACTAGCAGGTTTCTATCCAAGGGGGTTTGATTTAAGGTAGTTTGATCAAACCCTCTTCAATTGGAATTCTTTAAATGGAACCTTTTAAGGCTTAAATCATTATATTTTCTAAAAATCTATGATTTCAACAAAAATCAGTTCCTCCCAGAAATTGTAAACTAGCTTTGTGGGATCACCCTCCACTGGTGGGATTTGAACTCAAGACAATAGGGAAACTATAGCTTGCAACTTACCGTTGCACTGTGGGGTCATCCCAACTTCTTATCATTATTGTTACTGTGCTAACCTTTAGAGTTTTGTCACAATTTTGTTAGTAAGTTGTAGAAGTATATCTGGTGTTAGGAAGAGAAACATGTTAGTTTGATATGAGAATTTGTGAGGGCATATGAGGGTGTGAGATTCAACTTGCATCAGTTTTTAATATCTTTATTATAATCCTATTTGTTATGTTATATTTTATTCCATCATTAAAATTTGAGATGGTCATATTATGGAAACCCTTTGGAAATCTATATGAAGTCTTAAAACACTACAAACATGGTATGTATTCTATGGGTTTCAAATCTCTAAACTATATGTTGCATTCTCATGTTTTAGGGTGAGTTAAAATTGTCAATGACATATATCACCTAGTGAGTTATAGAAGGAATTTTTTGAGTATTGAACTAAGCATGTAAAAAATATTACAGAATACTCCAAGCAATTAAAGACTTATGACCATATAGAGTGTAACTTCTAAAAAAGTACATCCATATTTGTATAACAACATTAAATATCTACTAGTGTTATAGAAGACATACTTAAAAGATGTGTTCCAAAATATGTTTAAAACTAATGATTTATTTGAAAGGGTTAGTAAATGGATTTATTTTGTCTAGGAATAATATTTGTTAGCATGATACTTTAAGAATTTTGGATGTGTTAAAATTAAAATTTTAATTGATCCTCTAAAAATAATTTCATGACATTTTGTATTTCTTTCATAATTATAATATGAAGCATGGGATGAAATAAGGGGTTTAATATAGCTTAGATTGAATGTAAAATATTCTTCCCAGATTACCTCCTTATTAACAAATGTAATAGGTTCCATCATTCTCATTGGGATTTAAGTTAAAACGTTAGGTCCCAAGACCTCTAGAAGATCATGACAACCACTTTGTCTCTAGGACTTGGCAAAATAAATATATTGGACATTAACATTTATTTAGGAGTGCAATGGCCACAAAAAGTAGCTATCTTTTTCTCTTTTTAATTTTTAAAAAAAGGTTGAGTAGTGCACATTATTTTTTTACAATGAGGTTGACTCATACTACTAGTTTTTAAACTAGAACAAGTGGATTGTATTATTCATGATAATGTTGTTTTTAATATTAATTTATTATTTTGTGTTATTTTCATTTTTAAGTTCTAAACATGCCCACACTTACTCCATTTTTTATGTTAGTGTTTAAATAATTTGCATCTTTTGAGTACCTTATATAATTTAATTATGGAGATAAAAAAAATTAAGCAGTTGTATTGGTTTCTTTTAGACTCTTGAATGCAAAGAGTTCTATCGATAGCATGGGAAGGTTCTTAGAGTATCAATTTCAAAGTTTAAATCTAGTAATCAATATTTTAGAAGTAATTCAACTTCAAGTGTGTAATTTTAAACTTGAAAAATATTATTCTAACAAGTTTGAATCTTTTAAGGGGTAGGATATATACCTTGTATTAGAAGCATAGTTCATGCCTCCTTCATACTAGGAGTATGAGGTAGTTGCATATGCTATATAAGCAACCTATAACCAAAAGCAAGTTTCCCAATATCATAGGCTATAAAAAGATTCTATTTCTATTCCATTTCCATTTCCATTTCCATTTCCATTTCCATTTCCATTTCCATTTCAGATTTTATATTTTGATGTTGTACTAATTTTATCATCATCTTTAATATTATTTCATGTTTTACTATTGTCATTTCCAATTTATATATGAAAATTATATATATATATATATATATATATATATATGGAAACAAACTAGATTATATAAATATAGGCATCTCTATCTTTTTATAGTAAAAATATGATGAGAAAGAATAGATTATTAAATCAAGTCATTGTTTTAAGTTGTTGTGAATAGGGAAATTAGTTAGTCAAAGTCGTCTAAGATTGAACTTGGCCCAATCACACGTCTAGGATATTTGAACCTTGGTGGATGACATAATCAAGCAACATACTATCTTCCTTTTTTATTGAGTTCAACTAATTAGAGTATAATCCAACCCTAACAAAATTTTAGGGTAATTAAAACTATCAACTTTCCTATTGAATGTATGGGTCCAATTACTAATAGTCAAACTAATCAGTACACACCTCATATTGGATTGAATGATTAATGATTATAGGTGGTATAATTAGACATGCATGATTCAATAAATAAAATGAACATACATAGAGATAATTTTCTATTGAGAAAAGCTCATTAAGTAGTCTATGAGATATCATCACATCACCCACTACACATAGTTTTTTATTAAATCATCAACTCTCTATAGATACATCAATAGATCAATATGCATGCAACCCAATTAATAAGAACATAGAAAGTCGCCATAAATCCACAATGGATCATCCATAATTTTTTTTTATAGACACCAAAGTCCATATGGATTCATGCAAAAAATAAGCTACATCATTGAGACCATAAAATCCACACACCTTGGCCCACTATCTAGTTTTCAATCACCTCTTAGTCATAAAAAATACACTTAATCTCTTGTGATTAGTTGTAAAGTCAATAAAAAACTTAAGGGTAAAATATAAATATTAGGTACCAATGAAAATGGTTAAAGGTTGAACAAGATATGAAAATATATTTTCCATGAATATAATATTAGAACTTAGCCTAGCGATAAGGATGAAGGGGAAACATGGAGATTGGGAGATTTATAGGAAAGACACAATATTGTCGTGAATATGAAATATGAGAAACAACAAGGAACCTACATAGAAGCAATTCCAACATAGGGGCAACTGAAAAATTAAAGAAAAAATGTTGAGCATATCTCACACAATACATATGCAAACACATATGTAGCTCTAGTTTCGTACCTTTGATTGGTTATTAATGGTAGGGCATTGGGAAAAGAAAATAACTTAAGATACCAGATCAAAATTTTATAATTATTGGGTAGGTTCCAATATTTGATTTATTTTGGGATGTACAACCCTTGTGGGTATAGTGAGGATATATGCTAATATAAAAAATATACATCAAGAATAAATAACAAAGGTAGAACCCAAACACAAACATAAGACACAAAAACATGAAAAAATAGAACAAGAGAAAAAACATTTTTCTATGAGCCTAAAGTAATTATATTTTTAAGATAAAAAAAAGGGAATGAATATTGTACATATTTTATAGGTACACTTCACTTTAAGAAAAAAATATTTCAAGTGCTACTCATATATAGGTAGTTCAAAAAGCTTTACATCCTAGTTCCTTAAGTAGAAATTTCCGTGTGAATCACAATGATTTTCTATCACATAAGGGATCAACTATAATGATTTTCTATCACATAAGTAGATATGCATCTCTTGCAAGCTTCTATACACAAACAATTTCAAATTTATGGGCAAAGTAACATTTATCCCATATATTAGTTCAAATGAGTGCTACCTGTAGATTTTTTGAAAGTTACCTTATTAGCCACACTACAAATTTCATATAATCATCTCACCTATTTTTTTTATGATTTAGATACCTTTTAATAATCTTCATTAGGTTCTTATTAATAGATTCAATTTTTTCATTTCCCTATGGATCATATGGAGATAAGTATGTAATGTTGATTCTATAATTATTACACAAATCAAGAAATATCATCTACCGTAAAACACATGGAAATATCAACACTTATCTTTTTTAGGTACCACAAATATAGCGATAATGTGTGTCAATAACCCATGGACTTCATCCCACCTAAAATTATTTTTCATGCATCACACCTTCTCACCATTTTGGTCACATCTCTAAACATAGTGGGCTATTAATGCTCTCATCTCTAAAAATAGTGGGCTATTAATGCTCTAATATTTCTTTGAGTTATTGTATTTACCAATTTTAATTTTACCCCCACAATCCCCTTGATGATATTCATTCATAACCCAATGAGACTCATACATTCACACACTTTAGCACTACCCATTCAAGTTTCTCTACACAATCTCACCATTTAGCAAAACATACTTTTGAGTAACAACTTTTAAGGTCCTTTATTGGCTGGAATTCATGTTAGGTGGACAATTAAAGTTCTCCAAGTAGTATATGTTGTTATCTAGTACTAGATATAATTTCTTAAAACATAATTAATAGTACTTGATCAAGACTTACATTGTTTACTTCTATAGCCTTTAAGATTGATTTAGCCATGAGATGAGTAAGAATTTTTCATTTGATTAGATTTTTAGCTTGAACCTCCAAGTTAAACTCTTGGATATTATTGATCCATTTGTACATTTTTTTATTTTTCTATTAATTAAAATATATCTCAATACTATATGGTGTATTAGGGTGTTGCCACAATAGTGTGTCACTTTTGGGACGTGCTGATTTTTTTTCTTGAAATCACTATTTTTAGAAAAACTAATGATTTAAGTCTTGAGAGGCTTCATCTAAAGGGTTTTAATTGAAGAGGGATAGATAAGACCCCCTTAGATCAAACCCCCTTAGATATAACCCCTCTAGTATTAAATAATACCCACAATGGAGTCTCATTCACACCTATCACAATGCTAGAAAAAAACCACTTTTTCTTTACCTTTTGAGGGATTAAATAAAATCATTTAAAATTTATATTTTTCAAGATTGTAGCCCTCAAAACAAGCTTTCCAACAAGTATAGATTTGATATATTTTCATTTTATCATGTATTTAATTTTTAAGTTTTACTAAATATAGGTTTTTTCCCGAACATCAAGCTCTTTGTTGTGTAGAGGTGGAAAAATAGTAAACCATTATAATTTTTTTTTCAAAAAATACCCTTTCCCTTGGTGTTTATGTCCTTGTTTCACCCAAAAAAATAAATTAGATTTTGATATATACACAACAAGTTAGGTTGTATGACACACATGTATATTTGAATTATAGTTACAATGACTTCAAAAATTAATTTAAAAAAAAGAATTCAACAAAAAATTATGAAAAAATATCCTTTCCCTAGATATTGATGTTGAGAATCTATATTTCAAAAATTAGAATTTAATCCTTTATAAAAAAAAAAGTTATGTTGTACAACACAAACATTACTTTCTGAAAAATATTGTTATTTGTTTAAAAGTAGTTATTTTAAAGGAGATGTTGAAAGATTCATGATTTATTTTAAAAAATTTGATAAAAAATATATTTAGAATCTACACACAAATTTCCACAAATCACTAGTTCACATCATCTTCAAATTCTTAATGGTTTAACTGCTATAGATCTCAGAAGATGACGATTTAGTTAAAAATATTGATGCAAATGTCCATCTTGGGCAAAAAGTGAGACACAGTGTTGTGATTTCACTTTGTACATAAGCTATAATCTTAGCACCAATGAGTTAGGGCTTAAAATTGTTCACTACCTTGAAAAATGTATATGCATGTTTTACCATGATTGTGTATTTGAGTTTAGAAAATTGGAGTGATTTATTAATGAATGTAACTGCTTTTTCATACCATTATTCATGCACTCTTATAGTAGGACAACTACTATTGCATAAAATAAAAAGAGAAAAAAACTAAAAAAGGATTTGCATCAGCTAGACTAGTCAATATTGGTGCTTGTTTTAGAGCCTCTTTGATCCGTATGAATGATTGACCATATTCCTTATCCCAATTCATCACTTGTCCCTTCCCCAACATATTGGATATAGATTTATTTTTCTTAATAAAATTTGGCACAAACATCACCATAAAATTGAATTTCCTAAAAAAATATTAGATGTGTTCTATATACGAAAATGTGTCTCAATCTTGCTTCTAATGTTAAAAATACAAAAATGTACTTTTTAGGTCATAAAATAGAAAAAATCAATATCTAGGTCATAGAGGTCATTTTAAACTCCAAACATATTTTCAAGTTTTTCAACATTAGTTTGGTAGATTCTTGAGGTGTATGTCACATTGATCTCTACAATTTAAAAAAAGGAGGGGCCCAATTGACTTCTCAAATCAAAATTTATGGCCTCTTGAAGTTGGACATTCCACATTGGAAATTTAAAAACATCTATGACACATAAAAGAGCTATAAGAGGGACTTACACTTGTTGAACAACTTATAACACATATTATGACATGCCATAAGGTATCCTTGAATGGAGATAATGAAGCCAAAATGGAGAACTTAGGTTGGTGAGTGGAAGGAACATGTTATTTTTAGCATGGGGATTCATCTTGGGATTTGGGAGCCATATTTTGGGTGGTTTCAGCTCATGGTTTCCTCATTAGCATTTCATGGATTTATGTGCAACTTCTATTTACTGGGTGCTTAAAATGAAGATTTTAATAGTGAGTTTTGTAGGTATTGTTATGTTACCATGATTATTCTAAATCTCTTATTAGTGATAATCATAGAAAGGCTTAGACTAGACAATTGCATTGTAAGCTTTGATTATTAATAATACATTGAGTTTCCTTAGATTGCAATTTTCTATCCTAAAAGGGTTGTTCCCATATAAATTATTGTGTTATGTATACTTTATATTTATTTGAAATTGGGAAAAATATTTAATGTGGGTGTCACATTGAGGAAATATTTAATATTAGGAAAACTTTGTACCAAATATCTAATTTAGGAGTCATAGTTTACTGATTTCAAGGTTTTGTAGCACATGGTTTATGTAATACTATTTAGTAGTTTTTTGCAAGGTTGTTTCTATCAAAGCAAGCACATGATTAATTATTGAGGTTAGATTGAGTAACCTATGGCTTTATGGCTAAGGTTAGATTGAGAATCTCTTGTAGGTTGCATAAGTGAGTAGAGGAGTCATGGATTGGAATATGTGGCTACATGGTTTTCATTTTCTTATTCACACGAAGGAATGCAACTAGGGTTCTTGATGCATTAGAAGACTTGTATGGAGACTCTACATGTGTATTATAATTTATATCGTGATATATTAAATTACGTGGGTGTACTTTTGAGAGGTTGGTTTTTCCCTTGAGAGTTTTTCTAAGGGTACCTATAGTGTCATCTTGTGGTATGTTTGTTATTATTTTTCATTATGTATTTTGAATAATTTTTTTCATATTTTTCTCTCAGGAGGGTTATGTGGTAATGTACATTATTGTTGCAAATTTCATTCCAACCTCTCTAAGATGAGTTCCAAGTATTTACATTGATCACTTATATCCTTGGATAAGGTTAAAAAGTCATCTTAATATGTTGGACTATAATCTAATCTATATGGAATGGAATATTATATCCATGGCCCTTCAAAAAAGTTACTCTAGTATATTTTAGGCTAAAGATAAACTCACATACACATACGCACCTATGATATGGTAAAGGCTATTTTATTTTACCTTTTATTTATCAAGAAAAAATTGATTATTTCCTAAGAAGCCATTTGTCATAGACATCAATTCAAAACCTATCAAATTTTTTAGCAAACTATCCATTCTTAGCAATGGGTAATTATCCTTCAATAATTTAATATTTATATTTCTAAAATTAACACACAATTTGATATCACCATTCTTATTTCTCATGGAGACAATATTTGATACCAAATATGAATTCCTAATAGGATTTATTATACCCCTAACCTTAAATTTTATTAGTTATTTTTATATTTGGGTTGGGAGGGGAAAGTAGGATTGGTTGACATTTATTTATGCTCAAATGGCTTTACATTAGCATACAATGGAATTGTATGTTTAAACAAGTCATACCTATTTTTCTTGAGCTTATTACATGATTATCAATTTACTTTTTTAATTTTTCAACAAAGTAATAAGAAGTTTTGTTTCTATTAGTTTTAGTTTTTTCCCTATGCAGACCATTTTAGGAGATAATTTAGTGCCCAAATTGGCACCTTCCACATTTGCTTCACTAGTATACTTGTTACTTATTTTAAATTTTTTTATAAAAAAACATTATATATGATGCTATAAGTTTTTCAGGGATAATATTAGTCGTAAGATGAATACTCTCAACTCCAAATAAGGTCTATCTCTCTCTCTCTCTCTTTGTAATCATGGTTCACAATTGACATGCTAATTATGAATTTCTCTTTCATAATTGAGGAACCTATAAATATGTTCATCATTTTCAAATACCTACTATTTGTAAATGCTATCAAGTATGATAGTTTTGGCAAGAACTTCTACAACATATGTTGATAAAGGGGAGAACCAACCCACGCCAAAATATGAAGATAAAACAAGTGCATAAACTACCACATTTTTAGCCTTATAAATATATTTAATACTTAGTGCATAAAACATTTAAATTATATCCCAAATTATATTTATAACCAATTTAATATCTTGTATTCAATAGTATATGCACATCTAACATAAGATAATAAATTTTAAATTTGTATATACTTGAGAGACTTAATGGCATGCTTTAAAGCAACATTTAGACATAAAATTAGTGTTTCATACCATAATTTTATTTTATTTTTGTGAATTCAAGTGTTAGTTTGAAATAAAATTTGAAACCCTTATCATTAGGAGAGATGAAAACTAAACTTGTACTCAAACTATCTCTTGAGCATGCACCATAAACATATAGTATCCACAAATCATTAGGCATTAAACTTGAAATTGTAGGTAGGTAGTAGGGTCAATGTGATTTTATTTAATCTTGTAATATCCTATAAAATGGTAAGGTCCATCATCATCATAAATTATTTCACTTTTATCTTGTTAGGATCTACAATAATATGCATGATCATTTTGTCTCTAAATAAACTGTCACTTTCACCATGCAAAGGAATAATAAAAAATGAAAAATGCATTTGTTTAGTATCTCTTATTGAAGAAACCCATTTTCTTGACAAGAACGCACCATTTTGTAGGGAAATCTAGTATTATGATATCCATCAAGAGTGACTAGTCAAGTTATTTTGGTAATTGGATCTCAACCCCATTTAAAATATAAATAACATGGACCTCTCAATAACCAATTGCACCACTTTCCATATGAATAAAACTTCTAGGCTTAACTCACTCATGACTTCTAATGTCATGACATTGTTGGATACCCAAGAATCTAGCATTTAATTGCAAACTAGAGACCCATTAATCAATAAAGAAGTATAAAAAGGATCTACACTTATTTAAATCTCAACTAGAGATGGTCCTTATGAAACTATAGGTGGTTCTTGTGTATTCACATTAACATGAGGGATATTTGAAAAATTAGTAGGCTAACAACTATGTATTGTATGACTAGTTAAATATGTAAGCATCCTATTTTAGTGTTCAAGAATCCTTAGTACCTTAGTTATAAGGGCTTTCAATTTAATATAGCTTAATCTATATGTCGTTTCTATGGTTTTGTAGTTAGGAAATGGATTTGACTTAGGATTGTCCTAGCATGTAAATTTGGTACATATATTGTATCACTTAATTAGTTACTTAATTTCTAGGCTTTGTATGTTTAAAAGTATAGAATTTGATCTTGCCTTCTTTTTCTCAACTTATTTTTTTGATTTCATTTAAAGTATGGTTTATGTTTTTTCTTTAGGGGCATCAACGCTAGCTATGGGAACTTCTTCCTTCTTATATTTAGGAATAAATTTATTCTACATCATAGGATTCTAAACAAGGGCCTTTATATTTTTCTATATTTTTATTGATGTGTTTTTTGTCTCAACCTCTATACACCATTTTTCTTGTGCTTTTCAACTTTAGAAATAAAAATGTTGATTTAATTATAGGATTTAATAAACTATACTTGGCACTGACTTACTTATTCCTCAACTAGTAATAGATTTGGACTTGTAAAAATACCACCTCAATTAAGACCTTGTATCTTTAATTTAAAATGTAGGTCTTTTTAACCTCTATTACATGATTTATTTTAGACTTTCAAATTATTTGTTGGTACTTCATATTGATTTGAAACATTTTTTAATCATATTGAGGCTTTTCAATAACAAAAAACTACATATTGTGATTGATCTAAGGTATCTACATATTTACAAGCATTATGTTTCTAATATTCATACTCTTCGTATTAATCTTCATCCTCATTATATATGCTTCCTCTTTTTTTGATATTGTAGTATCTATTGCACATTTAACATGATCATGTGGCATGTAACAAGAATCAAACCAAGGTATATTTTCTTACATATTTACTTCATCCTTCTATTATTGGTCTAGAGCCTCTTTTCACTTGTCTTATGGTTATGATGTCTTAGTGTTGCATGTTTCTCATTTTGATTGGGCTTCTTTGACTAATATGAATGTTAGGGCCTATCAAATAGGTGAAAATTTTTATTACTATGTTTCCCAACACTATCAAATAGAAAAGAAAATCATTCCTTTCCATACTATAAGATAAATATATCAATGCATCTATAAGTTTATCTAGATTTTCATAAATTGATAATGGCTTGTTTGGATGACAACTCTTTAGTTGATGGATCTTCACATCTTCCCTCTTGATATGTTTTATTTATCTTCTCATTATTTTTGGTGGCTCAACATTGCAAAATGTATATATAAGAATAATATTAAACCAAAGGATTCGATTATGGAAGGATCCAAATCTAAATATTCCTACCTGCATCGTGCAACACAAAGAATCGAAGGACTGTGTTCAAATTCGACTATACAAACATGGAGTGTGCAATTTGAAAGGTGATAAATACATACTTTCTTTTGGATACCTTTTTGATTCATTTTATGATGTGACCTCTTCTTTCTTATCCAACTTAATACATTTATTAAACTACACCTACCTAGTTCATTATCTCTATCAAAAATATGTATGGAATTATGTCTTCAATGATGAACAAATGTTAGGAGCCCTTAAGCATTATGAAATATTTGAGGGCATATGTACCCAATTGGAGGAATTTTCTCTAATGCTATGTTGTCAAGTACATAAATCAACTATGCCCACAATGCATTTAGTTTGGGTATATGAAAGAGTTAACCTTGAAGTGTGCGATTGAATCTCATATTCATTAATTTGAGAAGGAATTTGTGAAGAAAGTATAGTAGGAATTTTAGGCCCTTTGTCTAATGATGGATCATAGCCCCCCCACACCAATCAAAGAGAGATAAACAATTAGTAATCTAGGTTTTCAATGTGCTTTTGTCTCTCATCAACCCACAAGCCAAGATCTCCAGACTACTAAAGAACATTCGTCCAATAGATGCTCATGTAAGTAGTTCTTTATGTTAGTCTTTCTATTGGCTTGGGTATCCCTATATGCTTATACTGAAATACTATATGGACTTCTAGATGTTGTAATTTTGTTATTATTAATAATATTATAGGTGTACTACACATTTCGCTGAAAAATCCTCAAAATTTAATAGAGACTTATGTTTTAGCCATTAACATATCAGTTTTTTGAGATAGATGTTTCAATTTTCTTCAATAATTCTAGTAAATTATTAATTTTTTTCTAAATATGTGATTATTTAGTTCCAACCATAGCTTCCAAATTAGGATAGAAGGGATTATTTCCTGTAGTAAAACATAATTAGCATCTTTGTAAAGGGAATACCAAGAGAGGGAGAGTTGAATAAGAGAATGTGGAAGTGGTTTGACCACCCAAGAATAGGGTAAGTGCAAGAAGTTGAGTCCACTTTTAGGGTAAGTGTCATTTTTTAACTTTAAAATAGGTATCCATTCATTTTTTAGAATAAGTACCCATTTTAAAGTGGGTACTCGTTCCAAATTTTTTGAAACTCACAGTACATATTTTTTTATCTATATTAGACTCGGAAAAGGCATGGTAACCCAACCCTTAGCCTTGGACCTATAAATACAAAATCATGGTAATGTCAAGAGAAAAAACTGACTTTGGCAATATGACTGACAATTTTTTTTTCCATAATTGTTTAATAAAATTAAAACCCATTATAAATGATGATATATAGTATTCAAATATATAAATTTTTTTATGGTTGGATTTTTTTTTCAAATTTTTAATCAATTTATGAGGAAACAGGTTCATAAACTTGAAATGATAGGTTTTCATATTTTTTAATAACTTTTAATTTGTTAATTTTCTTGTAAAAAATCATATGGCATCAATCTAAAAATCATTCTTTACATAGTGAAAAAAATATTCAAAAAATGATTAGTTTAGGTCAAATTATGTTGTCCATACACAAGGGTTTTCAAAAACAACAATTAGTACCAATAAAAAAATTATTTAAAAAATATATTTAAAAAAATTATAAAAATATCCTCATCAATATTTAGTATAATACACATATTTCAATAAAAGTAATTAGAAAAATACTTTTATTTAGGTCAAATTATGGTGTTTGTATGCGTGCATGCTATGGTCCTAAAAAAATTACTTCTAAAATGTGGTTTTTATACATGCATTTTAAAAATTATTTTGTATCATCTAGGTATTAGAATAAATTACATATTTGAATACTACACTCAAAATATAAAATTTCATATTACTAGACTTTTTATTTAGATTCAATGTGTAAGTGCTTCAAATTTTTAGTCCAATTGTGTTTTTTTTTTAAATGGCGGAATCAAATTTCTAGGTTGAGTAATGTAAAGTTGCAATTCCTCATATAAGAAGATAATTTATCAATGTTTTCACACTTTTCATGAAAATAATCTCCACTAATCAACACTCCAATAGGGTTCTAAGATGATTATATTTGTCACTTCAAAAATTAGATTTT
>VDFB02270651.1:446230203-446249839 GCA_007258455.2 Sequoia sempervirens
TATACTAAATCCTTTCAAACAGTTTATTTTGCATGAAATTAAAACAACTTGATTAAATTTCATAATTAAACATTCTAAGTCATAACTTTCACGATTTTTTATATATTTATAAAATAAACTTCAATTTGTCAAATAAAAAAATATTAATCCAAACTCTCATTAATTAATTTAATATAAAACAAACACTTATATAAATTTATTTAAATCATTGTATTATATCATTATTTATATTATAAAATCATCATATTAAATTACATGTAATAAAATTTCAATTTATTAATAAATTTATATAATATATATTATAATATTATATAGTATATATAATATATTCAAAATATATTATATATAAAATATATATTAATAATATATATAATATAAATATATATTAACATTTATATGAATGAATTAGATATTAAATAAAATGAAATTTAAATATCATTTTTGTTTACTACGCAGCCGGCAGTCCTCACGGGAGGATGCGCTCCCTGTGGGGCAGCGCTTCCTCCACATATTTGTGGAGGGCGCTGCCTCACAGCAGCCGCACCCCCCCAACTTTGGGAGCGGCGGCTGGGAGGTAATCTCCCCCACCGCACAGGTAAAGAAAAGAAACATTTTTTTTTTAAAAATAATTCGGATTAAATTCGCCGTATGGCGAATTCTCCGAATTCGTAAATTTAAATCAAAAATTTCTAATAATTATCTTTGATTTACATAGCAGTAAATATATATATATATATATAAAAGAAATACCAAATGAATCTTTATATATAGAGGTAAATTTTTTGGTAAATTTTTCTACAGAAATTAGAAAGAGTAAGAAATTTTAATAGATAATAAGTTTTTTTTTTTTTTAAAATAAAATAAATAAAACCCCATTTCTTTTAATTTCTCCTGTAATTTTCTACTGATAAAACATATCTTCATTTTGTTCTTCTAGATTTCTCTATAAATTTTTTGTTTTCATAGAGATTTTATTTCTTTTCACAATTAAAATCCTTCACAGATATTTCACAATCAAAATCCTTCACAGATCTTTCCTACTGTTTAATAAAAAATTTTACAATATTTCTGAGAAGAATCCAAGAAATACAAAACTAAAATTTACTCATTCATTTTTTTTTAAGGAAATCAAATTAACAAAGAGAAATACCTGTAACACCCTGTTGTCTGTAACTTGAGATTTGACTGTAGAAAAGAAAATCCAATACAACCAGATACAGAGAAATAACAATTTCTAAGAAGAAATGAATTTTACACAACAATTTTTTTTTTTTAATTTTCCGTGAAGAAATTTGATAACCCTACCGTAATTCCCAGATCCAATATTACCTCCATAAGGAAATTTTCAACAACCATAAATCATAATTACACTATATGTCGAGAAGTGGTTGCAAAATATCTTCTCCACCACTTCTCGACAATTCTTGCCAATTTCCAAAAATGCATGCAAATAAAATTTAATTATTTTATTTAATTTAAATTTACAACCAATTTTTTTTAAATCACATGCAATTATTTTTATTTAATTTCAATTTACAATTCAAAAATATAACCATTTATTTAATAACCAAAATACCTTTTTCACAAATAATTATTTAATTTTCAAATAAACTATTTACACACTTAATAATTTAATTTAATTAATTAATTTATTTAATTAAATAAGTTTGATCTTTTAAGATCAAACCATTTAACCAAATAAGCTAATTAATTAATTAAATAATCAAGCAAGTAATTTCTTCCACATTTAAACATTAATTTAAATACCAATAATTTAAAGCAAAAAAACCAACATTAAAATTTAATCAAATTTTACCTTTTCAACTATTTTATCCAAACAGAAAAATTCAAAACAATCCTATGACTCTGAACTACAACAGACGACGTACTAAGACTTGGGATTATAAATTAGACTAGGGTAAACCAAACTACTATCTCCCGAACAACATATCTATTGAGTCTTGACACACTCAGACCTGAGTTCCCAGGTGGAGTCGGTGTCATGTACCTGCAATTCCTGCAACCAAGCAATAACATACATAGAAATATATATAAAGCATTAAACAGACACACCGTGTGGAGAAAATCACGGATATCATAGGGCACTCGCAAGCAAGTGATACGATTCCGTTCTCCACACCAATACACGTCACAACAAACTGACGAAATAAATAGCTGTTAGTCCATCATAAACATGTATATAGCAATAAACAATTAAAAGTAAACATCTACATTATCTCAAAGCATAACAGGAATCAAATATCTCAATATAATGTATCATCATGTCACCTAATAAATCCACTATCGCTCAATACCAGCGATCAAAATATCCAAACAAGGTATCATAAACTAACAGTATGAAAACGTAACAACAGAAAGCATATGCATAAACGAAGGGGTACTACAAAAATGACTGGTCTTGAAGGGTGTTGTGGCAGCCTATATTGGTTGTTGTTTGTATTTGGTGCCTAGCAGATTCAGGCAGTCTCATAATGTTGTTTTTGGGGTAAGGCCCTTGTGAGTTGTGTAGGGTTTTAGTCCCTTCGTTGTTGTTGTCTTTGCAGTCTATTGTATCTTATCTATCTTTTGGTAGGTTGTTGATGGTTCGTTGTTGATTGTTTGTGTTCTTTTGCTTTTGCAGCTGTCTTTTGTGTGTATGGGGTTTTAGGTCCCCTCAAAACTTGTTTGTAAGGGGTTTTTGGTCCCCGCAAAACTTGTTGATCGCTAATAAAAAAAATCAATCTAAGTGAATTTTTAAGCCTTTTTGGCACATAAATAAAACATAATCTAGACATGAAGGAGAAAAATGACTAAGTAGGTTATAAAATTGTGAAAATTTGCATATGCAAGAAAATATGACACACATTTTAAGAAAAATACCCTTGTAAACTTTGGGATGTCATTTTTTAACCTGCAACCAATCATGTAAATGGAAATTTGAGTTTATATTGCCTTACTTCCTATTAAAGACACTCCTTTAGGAAAAAATAAACTCTGCACACCTTAATTAATTCCTTTCATCTCTTACAGTATGTTATCTAAATAGGAAAAAAAAATTAAATTAAAAAATTTGTGCTTACCACTTTTAAGTGGTGGAATCTATGAGCATGTTAATTTTTTTAAAACTTGAACATAAGATCTATTGTTAGAATTGATCATAATAGGAGATCAACAAAAAATGGGAAACATGTGGATTTAAAGTGCATGAAGAAAACTATCTATTGGGGAAATGTTGACTATTGTTGAATGTGAAACCATCATGTATCCCTTTAATTGTGATGCAAATTTATATCATTCAAGCACATTGAATATTCAAGGTCTTATTCATTGGACATACTAGGCTTGATAGCTTTTCCAACCTAGAAATACATGGCCCACACTCATTTGTTAGTGAAAATGTGGACCCACTTTGATGCTTTTTATTGGCCTCTTGGATCAATAAGCATTGACCATGTGTACCCACTTATCCACGATCATATGCTCTTTGTAATTAGCATAAATGGCATTAGTAGATATAAGCTTTCCGCAATACATCAAGTTAATGCATATCTAGTGGTTTTAGATTAACAATGTGTATTTTGCAACAATGTTTCAAATTATATTTAACGATTCATCATCAGAAAGATGCGAATTATGATTTAGATTAAAAACTTAACCCTTAAAAAAGGAGAGAGGGGGGAGTTGACAAGAGGACTAAAATTTAAAAGATATGAATAGAGAAAAAAAGATAAAAAAAACAAAAGGGATAAACTGAAATAAATTCTCAAATAAAAATAAAGTATGAAATGTATCAACATAATTGATAAATTTATGTTAAAATACCAATGATATCAACTTAGAATATTGAAAAGTATATGCATAATATTAAATATATAATGTAAACCAAAAATATATAAAAATAATAGCATTGATATGTATAAATACAATCATAATAATATAAATATATTTATGTATATTGATAAACCCATAATGGGAGATATTATATATTTCAATATTGTATATTGATATATAAAATAGATCCACACATGTATAGATACATAATATTACACATACATAATAAAGATATAAAAATTGAAATCTATATCTGCAAAATAATATACAAATATATATTTCAATATATAGATATATAATATATTATATAAATATTGATATTTATTAGTCCACCAATCATTTGAAATAGTATACATATTAATTTTATATATAGGTATGGTATTGATCTATAATAATATAAATTGTTAGTGTAGATAGAGTCATTATCATACCTAGTTAGCTAATCACCTTTCTAGGATTGACCTATTCACACCTAACTTAAGTTTACTTAGGTTTCTTTTGTTTTCATCTCACTTCATATAGTTGAGACATGTGTCCTCATGACTTGAGACACCTATTGACACTTGCTCACATACTTGTCAAGTGAGCCCACAAGTGCCCCATTTTTTGAGGGGAAGTCAAAGTTTCACTCCTACCTTCTCACCTCCTCATCCTTGTCTATATGCAAGTCTTGATCATTTTATTATACACTCTTCATTTTATATTGATAGACATACTATTGTGTTCATAATTTCATTTGTGGAAGGTTATCAAATTCAAACTCTTTGATATTAGCATTCTCCAACATAGTATCAAAGTCGTGAGAGCATGTTCGTTCCCACATCAAAGTGACTACCACACATATCGCTATCAACAAAGTGGCATAGAGCCAAATATGCACTATCATTGCATCTAGAAGACTCAAGAAATTAAAAAATACTTTTTGCTTCATCAATTTCGATAATTTTCAATTTTTGCAATTTTTGGACCTCATACCGATTGTACAAAAGTTGTAAAAACATATTAGAGAGGGTCGATCTGACCCTATTGACCCTCTGCCCATTGGGTAGAAAATTTTCTCTTTGCAAATTTTGGCCATTTTTGGTCTATTTGTATAAGCCTATATTGGCTTCTTGTGGTGCGAGTTTTGTTTGCAGGCTTCAAAGTGATGAAACTTGTTCGTGCAGAGGTCAAACAAAAGATTGGCCTTGTAGAAAAGTGTGTGGCCAGACAAAAGACACGTTCCATTGTGACAGGCCCCCATTGATTTTGTGGACTCTTTGCTCCTGGATTTCATTCTCCAATAGCCAATGCTCTTACCACAGTCTTCACTCCTCTATGTACTGATCACAGAACATATAGCAATACTTGGAGGCAGTTCTTTTTTCGTATTTGGGGCCTTTGGATACGGCCTAGATCGTGTTGCTCCTGAGTTGGGCTATAAAGGCAACTGTCAAGATTTTTCAATTCGCCAATTTTTTTGACGAGTTGAATCCTCCATTTGGTCCCTAAGTTTTTCACGATAGGCAGATCTGTCATTACAAGCTAATAGTGGCTGCGGGTTTTGATCCCCCATCATCCGAGCTCGTGGCTTTGCTCAGTCGAATCTAGAGCATCTTGTGTAGGTGGTCAATTAATATATTAGTCTCAATATGTTGTATTAAGGCTAAACAATAGAGTTTTGGAGGATGCTACCATTGCCTCTTCATGCCCTCATATACTTGCATCAACACACACTTGTCAAGCCATTTGGTTACTAGTTTCATTGGATTTCTAAAATCGCTTTCAACCCCTTTCAACGCGGTCTCTTTTGCTGTCAACAACATTCTTGTGTCACAACAGTACGATCATGGATCTCATTGAAATGAAATAAAATGAAATATTTTAATGACGTCCACAAAACCAAAGAAATTTGAAGGACCCAAAGACAGCACAAGAGCCCCATATTTTTATGATTGCATTCGGTGAGAGTTTCATGTAACATGATCTCTTCATAGGTGGATCGTGTTGGGTTTCTTTTCCATTGGTTTGCAGTTGCAGTTCCATTGATTCGGTGCCCTTTGCAATAAAATTATATCCGTTGAAAGCTTCTGCCCACATCTGCTCCAAGACACTCTCAAAATGGTTGTTTTGCATTGATCTCAACATGGTTTAAATATCAACATAACATGGTAGCATTCTATCGAAGTATAATTACAACATTAAATGTTATCTATTACACGCTAGTGGCTATCTAACTGCCTGGTTCATTTTAAACAAGAAATCACATTTTAAAGTATAAATAGTTGTCAAAAAGCTGGTTTTAACATTCATGTTTTGACATCAAAACATTTTCAATTTTGTGTTTTGTAATAGTAAATTTTAACCTCTTAAGTCATATTTTTAAGCAAATTTTGACGGGGCATAACTTTCATCTTGATCATCAAAATTTTGTAAACCTTTTTTTTAATTTCTATCAAAATTTTGTAGGGATTTGAATTTATTTGTAATTTTAAGATTTGGATTTCCCATTTTGTAAAAATCACCATGCATTATAAATGATCAATTTGGCATCCGATCTTCACAACTTGTAAAATTTTCTTGCACATTGTTTTGGAGGGGCTACAATCAGCACTAATCATTTTGAAGGGGCACTAATCATTTTGAAGGGGCAGAGGAGGGCGGGGGTTAGGTTTAATCTTGCATTTCATTTTGACTAGCACTAACATGGGTTTTGACTAAAGCAAGCCCCTAAATGGCATAACATTTCTTCTCTCTTTAAATGTGTGGATTTTAGGTTTGAAGAGGATTGAAGGAAACTTGAAGATCATTTATTCATTTTTGCATTCAAAGCCCTACACCTTGTCAACTCATGAAAACTTATCTACAAAATCATCCGACAGTGATCCAACAAGTTTGCAAGCAGAAACGAGAGTCTTAGATCCGACATCAAAGGATTGTGAAAACATATTCAGGACACCTTATAAGGATAGAGACACCCTTGAGCACCTATGTCCTAGATTCTAACTAATACCAAATTTTCAAGATAGGTACACAACACTCTTCCCTTCCTAGATCTTCCTGCAAATTTTTGTTACAGTCTGTCAATTGTTAGAAGCTTGCAATTTTTATATTAGGGAACATAGTCTAATTAGGTTAATCAAGGAAAATCAATTATAGTTATAGTCTCAGATCCGACATCAGAGGATTGTGAAAAAAGATTCAAGACACCCTTATAAGGATAGAAACACCCTTGGGAACCTATTTCCTATTCTGACTGATACCAAATTTTTAGGATAGGTACACAACACTCTGCCCTTCTCAGATCTTCCTGCAAATCTTTGTTATAGTTTTTCAATCTAATCACCTTGTTGATTTACATCCTAATGTACACTTGAAAAAGGAAGAAATTAACCCTAGGTTTTATTGCATTAAGCTTAGGGTTCTCGTTTTCTTTGTTATATTTTGGTGAACCCGACATAATTCAACCCTAGATCTAAGTTTTGCATTGCATTATTTTGCATTTCTCATTTAGGGTTTCATTTTTGCATCATAAAAGACAAAAACAATAAAAAAATTACATATCATATTGCATCATAGGTTGCATTAAGGTTTATTTCAGTCATTTAGGTTAGATCTACATTGAAAATTTCATTCATAATTGTCATTTGTTGTTCAATCATTGTTACACATTTACATTTGAGTCACATTGTCTTAAATTGAGTAAATAATGGAGAAATATTGACTTTAAGAATTGTCTGCACACATAAACAGAGCACTTAGACAATCTAATTAATATTCAATTTTTCATTTTTTAGACACACCATCAAGGACATAGATTCCTTTGGGTGCCTCTATCCTTCTGCACTTGGATCAACAAAATTTTGCATAATTCTCCATCTTTGTGTCTTCAGTCTATGTCTGCTTGCAAATCTCTGATTTGGAATTCTTAATTACATTTATTTAGGCATCTTTCATATAACTCAAAAAAGTGAAAAAATTGCATAATTTTGTTTCAACATTGCATCAAAATCATCATTTTCAGATTTAGGCATCTTGCAATCAGTCATTTTTTGTATTTTAGATCAGAAAATTGCATTCAAAATTGTCATTTATTTTTCACATTGTTACACACTTGCATTGGCATAAATTGAGCAAATTTTAGAAAAATATTCATTGTCAGAATTGTTTGTAAATAGACCTAGAATCCCTAAATAACATCATACATAGTCAAACTTTTAGTTTTTAGAAACCATATCTAGGATCTCTATCCTACTATTCTTGGGTAAACAAAATTTTACCTAGATCTCTATCTTTGTGAGCTTCATCTATTTTCGCTTCCTGGTTTCTAATTTGGAACTTTTAAAATGTGTTATTGCATGTGAAAGAAAGGTTTCATTTTACTTAATTGGTTGCAAATTTGGAAAAAAGTGTAGCATTTCAATGTTGTAAATTATTAGATATTGAAAGAAAAGAAAAGTGTGGAATACGCCTTCCTAATGCTAATCTTTAGGAGAGATACAAAAAAAACACTTAAAAATTTACAATTACAGTTAATTTAAGATGCACATACAAGATTAACAAAATAAGCAATAAAGAATGAATACCAGATTTACATAGGAAAACCCTTTTGGGAAAAAACCCACACACCAAAGAAAAGATCTCTTGTATTGTACAATAAAACATAAATTACATACAAATCACAAAGCTATGCTCTTTCAAGTGTCGATCCACAAAATCAATTCAGTAGCATTACATTCATTCACTTCAACCATCAACTCTTTGACCCTCAATCGATCCAATGCAATGTCGTATTTAATACAATACAATTTTCTATAGGATTCTCACTACCTCCATATATCTACCTCCTCCTTTAGGTCGACTTAACCTACGTTGTCATAGTACCGTCTCATCGACCTATGAGCATCAAGATCTTGCAGGTCGTTGCATGGTTATCAAAGAATTCAACTATCGCCTTCAAGTTGAAATCGTTGAGCCAATGAACACGTTGATTCACAACAATGATGTGCAATCAACTAATGACTTTGTGTCACACATCACCATTTATTTCATCAATTTATCGTCATTGAGGAGACCATGTAGCAACTCCTTTTGATACCACAAAGTCCCACCGACAAAGCATTGCTAGCTACCACCATATTGCAGACACCACCAACAAACCATCGCAGGATGGTAGTATATATACTGCACCACTGCAAGACTCTTGACCAACCATCATGAGATAGCGGGACAAACACCACACCATCGCAAGCCATCACACGGGTTGTCGCGAGGTGGCAGTATGGCCCACACTATCACAAGTCTCCTCATGGACTGTCGTGGGGTGGTGGGGTAACCACTGCACTACCACCAACACCTTCCATGGTCCGTTGTGGGGAGGCAATAAGGCCCTTGCACTACCACATAGAGCAACGAAGATCATTGTAGGATGGCAGGTCACACCGCTAGCCCACACTCCTCTTAAGTGCACCCATCGGTACTGTGGTAAATCCATGAATGCAACACTTTGGACAATCTGTGATTGATGGTAACTGAGTTGGGGTTTCGACAGTGACTTTGAGACACACATTCTCAACATTCTCCCACTTGATGAAGAACTCACTAAACCCTTTCCAATGCTTGAATTCACTAAACATTCTAGGCCCCAAGGCCCATAGAATTGGCGCACCACTTGAACTTATCCATGCTCACAAGCTTCATCAATGCATTAGCAACATTCGCTAGAGTATCAACCTTTTCCAGAATAACCTTTCCATCCTCCACCATATCATGAACAAAGTGATACTATATGTCAGTATGTTTCATCCTAGCATGGAAAGTTGGATTCTCCACCAAACATATGGCACTCTGACTATCACAACAAATAACAATCTGCCCAACATCAAAACCAATATCATAACACAATCTTCCAAGCCAAATGGATTCCTTATAGGCATGAGTTGCTACCATGTACTCAGCCTTAGTAGTAGATAAAGCGACTACAACCTGTCGCTTGCTCATCCAAATAATTGCACCACCAAACAATGTGAATACATATCCACTAGTGGTTCTTTTGCTATCAATGTCCCCTGCCCAATTAGAATCCACATATCCATGAATGCTAATTGAACTCTAAGATCTAGTGGAGTAACCATGATAACACAAGGCATATTTAGAAGTACCCTTCAAACACCTAAAAACTCTCTTCAAAACATCCCAATGCAGTCTTCCTGGATTAGCCATAAACCGACTAAGCACTCTGACAACTTGGGCAATGTCTGGCCTGGTATAGACCATTGCATACATTAAACTACCAACTGCACTTGCATAAGGATCCTTGGTCATGTCCTCCATCTTAGTAGGAGATTTAGGACAAATTTCAACATAAAGTTTCATTTCCTACAACACTGGAATGACTAACTTCTTGCAATCCACCATACTAAACCTCTCTAGGAAAGAATTTATATACTTGCTTTAGGTGAGCCAAAGTTTTCTATTTCCTCTATCCCTTATGATTTCCATCCCCATAATATACCTAGCTGAACCTAGATCTTTCATTTAAAACTATGCTGACAAATGAGATTCTAATTACGAAATCATAACCTTACTATTCCCAATGAACAACATGTCATCCACATACAGGGCAGTAATAAGAAGTTGGCCATTCTCATATTTAAAATAAACACAATGATCAGACTTTGATCTTGTAGACACTTAAATAAACCTGATTGGTATTATGCATCTGATTTTGATAAATTAACACCATTTCTTCCTAAATCACTTCAAACTAATATTTTAATTAAATAATCAACATTATTTAGTTAAAACCAACAATTTATACTATTAATCAAATAATTAAATTTATTAGATTAATTTACCCTTCTTCTAACTAATGTTCACCATATTTAATTAAATCAAATTACTTAATTAAATCCTCCTAAAGTCCTCTCATTTGATTAAATAAATCAAATCAAATGTCACAATCCCCTAGCCCATCCAAGTTAATTAATTCTGAATTAATTAGCTTTAAAATCACTTTTTAATCATCATTAATAAATCCTCCATCTTTTAACTCCTCAAGAGTTAAATCAACCCATGGTCAACTAACCAAGTTGCACATGAAAATAATTTCTTTTAATTATCTAATTCCTCTATTTATCCTCACAATGGCATATTCCAAGGAATATTCCTCCCAACCACCTCCTCATTCAATTTCCCTCCAAAGGTTTTAAATAACCTCTTACATCTTCATTAACTCCTCTTACATCCTTTTAAATCTTCAACCACATTCATTTACTTCTTCTTACAACCTTTCAAATCCTTAACCATTCTCATTTATTCCTCTTATATCCTCTTTTACTCAATACATTCCCTAAAATGTGCTCCACTCTTATCTAATAGAATTGTGACAAGTGTCACATTCTCATTGGCTCCCCTTTTATCCCACATTTACCAATTTCTCTCATTCCTCAACCCTTGATTCCTATAAATAGTGGCTTCCTCTACACAATATGGATCCACAAGTTAGAGCATTCTTATTATAGGCATTTTCATCTATTTTCATCACATCTTAAGCTAGTTTTATCATCATTTGGAGTCAACTCATGAACTTGGAATCAACAACATCACCAAAGCTTATCAAAGGGATTGGGAAAGGGCTTCTTTCCGTGGCAAAGGAGCACCAATCACCCTACGGGATGAAGGTTTAGTTTTTTTTAGTTGATTGCATGATATCTTTGGTTTGTTATGTTCTCATTTTCATGTTTTCATCTTGATTTAGCTAACAATATCATAGGGAATGATTGATTTGGATTAATAACATGATTAAATATTATTTGATGTTATTGTGTTAGCTTATTGCAGGTTTGGTGTTCACATTTTGGCACTAGAAGGAGGGCTAACCCATTTTATTTTGATAAAATTTCTTGAAAATACCATTTTTTACAGCTACAAGAGGGCAACGCCGCTTTTGTTCGATACAACGTCACCTTTGCATACATGTTTACTTTTTTCACACACGCCCCACCAGAGGTAGGGACCCTCTCTTCACTTGCTTTTGTCTCCCGCTTTGTTGTTGGTTTCACCCTTTCCCCTTTAGGGATAAGTTCCTCTGAATTTTGGCTTTTGCTTCACTTGGAGAGATTAACGATTTAGTTGCACTTAGGGTGCATTATTTGCAACTCTTTGATCTCAAGATATCACCAGAATCTATGGCCTTCACCCGAGAATGAACTGGAAAGCAAAATTGGCTAAGTATGGGAGGCCTTCGGGGATTTCACCCTGGCTCGGATTCCCCGAGTGATGGGTCATCTCAGGAAATCCAAGGTGGCCTAGAATTTCCAATGTCTAGTCTTTTGGAGAATCCGACCTAGCCCAAATTCCCTGGATCTACCTCGTGGTCGCATTTCCAAGCCCTTTAACAACATTTTTTTGCACGTAGGAGGGGTAGGTAGGTGCATTTAATGTGACTTTGGTCGGTTATTTAGGGATGTTGGAAGGTCATTTCTCCTTATTCCAACTCCTCGAGCTGGTGGCATTCAACATGCTAGATCCTCCTCGGCTTCATGATTGTGCTTGGAGATCGTAAACTCACATCTGGTCTTTGATTTCATTTGAGGGTGCATTAATGTTTCTTGTTTCTAGGTTTGCACACGTTAAAGGTAGGGTTTTCCCTCTTCATTTCATGATTTTATGCCTTAGCTTGGTTTACATGGCTATTAGATTATGATTCCGCCACTCATCTGGTTCTAATGGTGAAAATGTTGATGAATGAGTTCTTTTCTCTGATCGTGGGCATTTTAATGTGTTTGGTGTGAGGATTAAAAGGATGTTTATTGGCTTTTTGGGGTTCAACAGTTGTTGCACGCATGAGGGTTGCTTGTTTTCTAGTTGCCTTCATTCCCCACTAGGGTTTCTGTTCCCCTGAGATTTGGTTTGAAAAGGTGAATGTTCTATAGAAATCTCTTGCTTAGGTTGCAATCTAAGTTGATAAACCAAAGCGATCATATGAAGACCCATTGATAGTCGGTGGCTTTTGCTCGTGCCCTAACCTGTTGCCCTAGTTTTTTTGAATCCTAAGGTTGATCATTCGAAGTGAGGGTTCTTGAAAGCAAGCTTCTTATTTTGTTCGTCGAATGGGAGGAGCAACCACATCCCATAAGTAGACGCATGATCTTGTGATTTGAGTCGAATTGTGAAAGGAGGTCAATACTTGAATTCGCATGGGAGATAAAGTTGGGGGAAAAAACCTTAAGTATGGCTCACCTCGGATAATCTGAGGCACCCTAAAATTTTTGAAGGTTAATCCTTTGGAGAATCCGATATCTCAAGGATTTTTCAAATCCTTTTATTCCCTTAACTCCCAATGCGCTAACTTGGCTCCTCCATGTTCAATTCGAGATTCTAGGATTGGATGGAGGGAAACCAAAGTGAACTTAATGACGGTTTTGAGAAATGAGTTCTTCTCCGGGGATTCCGCCATATCGCAGATTTTTCAAAGGATTTTCCTTCAGAAAATTCACTCTTCCCGAGACTTCCCAAATCCGCATGGGTATGGAAGCCACATAGACATTACAAAGAAAGCTAACATTTGAGAGAGATGCCACTCATCGGAGCTGAATTGATTCTTAGGCGCGAAAGAATGAGAATTAACACAAAACGTATGCCTTTCAGGAATTTCGCCATGGCTCAGTATTTTTGCACCCCGATCCTTTAGAGAATCCAAGTACCCTCAGATTTTTTGCAAAACTCATCGTTGATCTCCATAACCATAAAAATTGAAAGTTTGGATCAAAGCTTCAAATAGGGCCCTAATCATGTAGTCATGAAAAGTAAGTTGGAAACTTGAAATCCCCGTATGCAATGATGATTTTTCAGAGATTATGCTCGACTTTGAATTCCCCGAACTTTTCTTCCCGTGGAAAATATGCCTAGCCAAGAAATTCCCGATCCTTATTCCTATGGAAAATCCACCCTAGGCCAGATTTTTTGAAAATCCTTCAACGTCCCAGAATCCTGAAATGCATCAATTTGTGAACAAGTAACATGAATTCTTGAGATGAATAAAAGGCATTTAATGTTTATTTTTTCTATCTACTTTCACTTATGAGTTCATTAGTAATTAGTATCGTGGTGATTATCATGTTCTCTAACAAATGCATGAAGAGTTGAATCCCATAAAGACTTCCAAGTCAAAGACTTCACATGCTCAAGAGGAAGGCAAAAGAAGAATAGACATAATGAAGTATGACTTCAATGGGATATGGCTAGAGTCGATAATCTCCTTTGCATGTTCAAAGATAGTAGACACTCATATGGGACACGTTGATTATGATGATTTCCACCAGAGAATTTTTGGTAATGCAACTACACAATTGGCACAAGTCATCACACATACCAATTTTCCTCAGGAAACAAGGTTTCCACCTGTGTTATTATGTCTAGAACTAGTATTAGAATGTTCAAGACATTACGATGCTGACAAGAGAATAATAGTGGGCCCACAAGGGAGAGTCATGGCTAACTTGACTGAGGATTCTTGTAACGCCCCGCAACGCGAACCCCAAAGGACAACATAAACAACAAATTACCACACAATTTTTTTTGAAAGAAGAACAATTCATAAGATAAACATGAACATATATTGAATATAAAGCAATTATACAATCACAATGACCATTACGTCCTCTGGGGTACACGAGATTGCATCACAAAGTCCTAAAACTAATACCATAACGATAATGAACAAATCAATATTACATAAAGATAACATCCAACCATCCATGATCAAAAGAGAGGAAAAATATACATATAACATTTTATTAATAGTTCAATATGCCAATTGTGGAGTATATTTCCACATATACAACACCATTTAGAATTACATACTATGAAACGTTAACACATAAAGGTACCAAGTGTTTATATACATTTCATGAATGACAAACATCCATTAGAGATCATAAATTAAGGTCAAGGGTTACAATCATTACAATGATAATAAAAGTTACATTGTATAAGAGATATAGTGATACAGATGTGTTCCTCAACATATATAGGAAAAATACAATAAGATAGATTAATACAATTGAAAAGGTGAATACAAAGTAACAAGATCAGCTCTGACTCAGGTACAATCCTGGAGTCATCGCAAGAGGCACATATCTGCACAGTTCGATCCTTGGCTGGGGACCCAATGGGGTGCATATCACGTTCCACTCGACCATGTGGACCCGAAAGTCCACCCCTCGTGCTAGGAGTTGACAAGAAAGATCCCCATAACACAATCCAAAATAATCAAATGAACCAATAGCAAACCAAACTCCACAACAAGGATATCATCAACATAAGATAACAGATCACAACATTTCCATCACTTAGCCAAAACAAAATAATGAAAATTCCAACAAATCCACATGTCAAGATTATAACTCAACACTAAATAACCATAAGAGGTGCCAACAACAATAGGATCCAAGCCTTCAAATAAAATTGCAATATCAACCAACAATAAATATCAAGGGCACCTTTCATTAACATCAATCAAGTTGCCATGAGGCATGTGTGCAACACTAAAAGATAGAACCTGGAGGCTTCAACAACAAACATCAACAATTCAATCAACACTCCCAAAGGAAATCCAAACAAGAGAAAATAAATGGGTATTGTAGGAGAGTGTCATTGCATGGCCTTACATGGATTATCTAGGCAACCTATCACAAGGTACCACCTCCATCTATGGTTATCCAGGCAGCCTATCCCAAAGCACCGCTCCATAGGGTGACTCATGCAGAACCACTTACCTTTCGTGAGGACAAGGCAGTGATCTTACCAATTAGGTCTTCTCATCCCATCCTTAGCCTGTGAAAGCACTAACGGTATGGGTGAGGCTCATAATTAATCTTGTTTAATGTTTAGCTAGCCAAACCCACTAGTTAATTAATTACATTATCACTTGATTAAGAAACTCTTCCATGGGTTACCCAAACAACCCCTTTGTGCGCCGACCCCCATGAAGAGCCACTCTCCCTACAGGTACCAAATCAAAACATACAAGGGGTGTACCTCATCTCACATAAAAATCAAGGAGTACACATCACACAACATGTGAGGCAAGAACCATCTCGCAAACCCATTCCATATCACTGAAATCAAGAACAAGGAGGTACCACCCACCACATCAAAATTCAACACCATAGTACAAATTACTACCCATGAGCTCAAAATCTAAAATAAGAGCAATAAATCACAACGGAACAACCGTGGAAAAATCAACATAAGTCAAGTTCCTCTATTTCCTCTGGAAGCCAAAAACACCATAAATCCACAACCTTCTATTGAAGGTAATTCAAATATATCAGGTTCCCAACCATCTCAAATATGACCACAAGAAAGAAAATGCAACAAAGTCTACTCAATCAGAATTAACACAATAAGGAAGACTATCATCAATGACCCCACCAAAAGACTATATAAGTTTCATAATCATAAATCAAAAGGAGAAGAATAAAAGTGGCCTCATCATAAAGAGATCATCAGATTCAACCGAAGCAAACATAATCAATTTCGACACAAATTCAACTGGGTGTCCAAGGGAGACCTCTATTTCTCCTCTCAAGCTACCCTTGCAGTATGGCAACTAATCACCCTTGACAAAGACAACAATTATGACAACGACAACAATCAACGGTACACAATCTCAATTCGAAGATCAATCCAATCAATCATGATAACCATTAAAATCATATTTAAATATATATAGAAAACATTCATAATCATAAAGACTAATAGACACTCGATTTACATTTCATTCATTTATTCACTTTCTAAATTAAAAGAATTCAACTTTAACAAAAGTTATCAAGTTCGTTTTGAATAAGTCATCTAACTTCTTAACATACTTTAATCACTCTCATAACTATAGAATAGTTCATAAAATGATCAATAAATAGAAGAGAATCCACTTCATATAATTATCATAATCAATTAGTTTCTTTAGATACAATTTTTCATAATCTATAAACATACTAAATACACAAGGGTTTTACAATTTGATAAATAGCCACTTGTAAATGAAATCAACAAGTAATAGATATCAATTAATACTCCTATCATTTAATTACTCAACTATACTTACACCTGACATAACAAAATTAATATCTATGTAATTTCAACATTTAATTATGATTTCTAGAATTCTTTTCATTACATTATTCTCAATAATTAACATATTAAACTTAGTGTAATGATCATATAAATCTTGGTGTCTAAAATTAACATTTTGTTTACTAAAATTTACCTATGACATTCATAATTTATATCTCATGGTCTTGTTATTGTTGACAATTTCTTAATATTCGTATTGTTATTATTCGCTTTATATATATATATATATATATATATTTGCCATTATCTATTATTGGTTATACTAAATAGCTCTATTTAATATTACCACAATTCTTACTAAAATCTCCTATACCCATCTAATATTTCCTATGATTGCTTACATTTCTATTCCAAACTACCCTTTTGAACATATATAACATGTTAGGGCATTATGATCAATTAAGTAACAACATCGACAACATAATACAATTATTATTATTATCTACAATTGTCAATATTGCTAATATTAAAAATATTTCCACCAATAATATTATCGTTAGTGAAAATCCTATTGCTTAAAAATAATTAATAATTTAACATCCCTCAATATATTACTACTTAATTAGTTTTGAATTTACTAACTTAAATAGTGAAATGATATCTATATATATATGTTTAAAATAATCATTAACTTTTGATCTACTTTACTACCAAGTTAATATTCTAATAACTTTATTAGATAGTGGGGCTCCTTCAAGATTATTTTATGATGGAATCTAAACATATAAATGTTTATTTTATTCCTTACTTTTAGGCTAATTTTAAGGGAATTAGTTTCCCCTTCCCTTCCACGTATACCTCCTAATTTATTTTTATTTATTTATTTATTTTTATTTTGTTTTGAATAAAGTGCACAAAGCTTCTAATTATATACTACTCAAGCCACAGTGTAAGGCAACGTATTGGAAGGTGAAAATTTAAACTTTATTTAAGGAGCCTATGTTACAATCCAGATCAATTAAAAAGGAGACGCATTCCTCGACTAACGTGTTAAACATTAAAAACTGATAACATTTTAATTTAAAGCATAATTTATCTTTTATTATTATAAGAATCTTGACCGTAGTTTACAGTTTGATAAACCTACTCTAAAATCACTGCAGAATCCTTATTCAAGTTGTAGTTATAGCTAAACCGGAGAGGTGGAAGGTCAGCCTTTACCAGCATCTCGCCTTCCTATACTGGATTGGGAGCTGTGGAACAGGTTAAAGACGTCCATCAGAGTACCAAGGATAGAGAAATTCTGTGAAATGTTGAATTTGCAACTGCCCTGGTAAACAATAGTTGCAAAGAAAACGTGAGAGCAGAACAAGACGTGAACTATTTTACAGAATGCCCCAAGAGAGGTCTTCTCAAGGAAAGAAAAGCAACAATTGCAGAATGCGCACACAATGGATTTTGCAAGGAAGTTCTCACAATCTTTAAATTAATGAAGAAATCAGCAACACATACAAGCACTGCAAGCTTTGTGTGTATTCTGGGTGCACAAAATCATGCAGGCCTGGTGGATGAGGGCTGCACATACTTCACAGATCTACAACCCTTATTGCATTACCTATATAGTTGATTATTTGGTGGTGCCTGTGGATCATATATGAATATAGGCTGGGCATTTCCAGCAACACTGCTTTTTAGTTGGATCCTAAAATAAGATGCTGCAACTTATGTTCTTCTCTATAACATCTTACGCATAAGCAGATAGGGTAGAGAAGTAGGTGCGTGGCTAAGAAGGAAAGGAGATTGATGAAAGTTTGAATATTTTAAAGGATGCCCTGCTGTAGTTGGATGGGACGCCCTAAGATGGTATATGCATTTTGAAAATGAGGCAGAGGATTAAAGCATTGGTTAAAACCTACCCAAGGATACCGCATTTTGCAGATGCAAGGAGTATCAAACTGTAACGGGTAGATGGAAAGCCAAATACCATAGACAAAAATCAAATGTGCATCGAAATAAATATATATACTTTACTCATCGTATGAGAGCGGTTGTCGCGATGTGCATTATTGATCAATTGTTGGATACTCTTGCAGGTAAGGAATTTTTCTCCTTTCTGGACGGATTTAGTGGATATAATCAAATTCGCATAGCACCAGAGGATCAAGACAAGACTACTTTCACATGTCCATGGGGCACCTTTGCATATAATGTCTTGCCTTTCGGGTTATGCAATGCCCCAACTACCTTTCAAAGGGTAGTGTTAAGTATTTTTGTTGACCTTATGAATGATTGTGTTGAAGTTTATATGGATGATTTCACGGTACATGGTAATACTTATGAGCAGGCTAAAACAAATCTAGAAATAGTGCTTAAACGATGTATAGATACTAATTTTTCATTAAGCCATGAAAGTGTCACATGCTCATGAAGGAAGGCATAGTGCTTGGTCATTACATCTCCTCTAAAGGTATCCAAGTAGACCCCAAGAAAATCCAAATTATTAAAGACCTTCCTACACTAGCCAGTCAAAAGGATGTGCGTAGTTTCCTTGGCCATGCAGGGTATTATCGAAGATTTATCAAAATTTTTAGTAAACTTGCATCTCCTTTGTTTTCCCTGTTAGCTAAGGATGTAGCTTTCACCTGGACAACGGAATGTCAAGAAGCCTTCAAAGCTATTAAAACCAAACTTGTAACCACACCAGTACTTCGAGGGCCCAATTGGGAATTGTCATTTCATATCC
>VDFB02270651.1:446249939-446274212 GCA_007258455.2 Sequoia sempervirens
AATAACAATCTGCCCAACATCAAAACCAATATCATAACACAATCTTCCAAGCCAAATGGATTCCTTATAGGCATGAGTTGCTACCATGTACTCAGCCTTAGTAGTAGATAAAGCGACTACAACCTGTCGCTTGCTCATCCAAATAATTGCACCACCAAACAATGTGAATACATATCCACTAGTGGTTCTTTTGCTATCAATGTCCCCTGCCCAATTAGAATCCACATATCCATGAATGCTAATTGAACTCTAAGATCTAGTGGAGTAACCATGATAACACAAGGCATATTTAGAAGTACCCTTCAAACACCTAAAAACTCTCTTCAAAACATCCCAATGCAGTCTTCCTGGATTAGCCATAAACCGACTAAGCACTCTGACAACTTGGGCAATGTCTGGCCTGGTATAGACCATTGCATACATTAAACTACCAACTGCACTTGCATAAGGATCCTTGGTCATGTCCTCCATCTTAGTAGGAGATTTAGGACAAATTTCAACATAAAGTTTCATTTCCTACAACACTGGAATGACTAACTTCTTGCAATCCACCATACTAAACCTCTCTAGGAAAGAATTTATATACTTGCTTTAGGTGAGCCAAAGTTTTCTATTTCCTCTATCCCTTATGATTTCCATCCCCATAATATACCTAGCTGAACCTAGATCTTTCATTTAAAACTATGCTGACAAATGAGATTCTAATTACGAAATCATAACCTTACTATTCCCAATGAACAACATGTCATCCACATACAGGGCAGTAATAAGAAGTTGGCCATTCTCATATTTAAAATAAACACAATGATCAGACTTTGATCTTGTAGACACTTAAATAAACCTGATTGGTATTATGCATCTGATTTTGATAAATTAACACCATTTCTTCCTAAATCACTTCAAACTAATATTTTAATTAAATAATCAACATTATTTAGTTAAAACCAACAATTTATACTATTAATCAAATAATTAAATTTATTAGATTAATTTACCCTTCTTCTAACTAATGTTCACCATATTTAATTAAATCAAATTACTTAATTAAATCCTCCTAAAGTCCTCTCATTTGATTAAATAAATCAAATCAAATGTCACAATCCCCTAGCCCATCCAAGTTAATTAATTCTGAATTAATTAGCTTTAAAATCACTTTTTAATCATCATTAATAAATCCTCCATCTTTTAACTCCTCAAGAGTTAAATCAACCCATGGTCAACTAACCAAGTTGCACATGAAAATAATTTCTTTTAATTATCTAATTCCTCTATTTATCCTCACAAGTTGCACATGAAAATAATTTCTTTTAATTATCTAATTCCTCTATTTATCCTCACAATGGCATATTCCAAGGAATATTCCTCCCAACCACCTCCTCATTCAATTTCCCTCCAAAGGTTTTAAATAACCTCTTACATCTTCATTAACTCCTCTTACATCCTTTTAAATCTTCAACCACATTCATTTACTTCTTCTTACAACCTTTCAAATCCTTAACCATTCTCATTTATTCCTCTTATATCCTCTTTTACTCAATACATTCCCTAAAATGTGCTCCACTCTTATCTAATAGAATTGTGACAAGTGTCACATTCTCATTGGCTCCCCTTTTATCCCACATTTACCAATTTCTCTCATTCCTCAACCCTTGATTCCTATAAATAGTGGCTTCCTCTACACAATATGGATCCACAAGTTAGAGCATTCTTATTATAGGCATTTTCATCTATTTTCATCACATCTTAAGCTAGTTTTATCATCATTTGGAGTCAACTCATGAACTTGGAATCAACAACATCACCAAAGCTTATCAAAGGGATTGGGAAAGGGCTTCTTTCCGTGGCAAAGGAGCACCAATCACCCTACGGGATGAAGGTTTAGTTTTTTTTAGTTGATTGCATGATATCTTTGGTTTGTTATGTTCTCATTTTCATGTTTTCATCTTGATTTAGCTAACAATATCATAGGGAATGATTGATTTGGATTAATAACATGATTAAATATTATTTGATGTTATTGTGTTAGCTTATTGCAGGTTTGGTGTTCACATTTTGGCACTAGAAGGAGGGCTAACCCATTTTATTTTGATAAAATTTCTTGAAAATACCATTTTTTACAGCTACAAGAGGGCAACGCCGCTTTTGTTCGATACAACGTCACCTTTGCATACATGTTTACTTTTTTCACACACGCCCCACCAGAGGTAGGGACCCTCTCTTCACTTGCTTTTGTCTCCCGCTTTGTTGTTGGTTTCACCCTTTCCCCTTTAGGGATAAGTTCCTCTGAATTTTGGCTTTTGCTTCACTTGGAGAGATTAACGATTTAGTTGCACTTAGGGTGCATTATTTGCAACTCTTTGATCTCAAGATATCACCAGAATCTATGGCCTTCACCCGAGAATGAACTGGAAAGCAAAATTGGCTAAGTATGGGAGGCCTTCGGGGATTTCACCCTGGCTCGGATTCCCCGAGTGATGGGTCATCTCAGGAAATCCAAGGTGGCCTAGAATTTCCAATGTCTAGTCTTTTGGAGAATCCGACCTAGCCCAAATTCCCTGGATCTACCTCGTGGTCGCATTTCCAAGCCCTTTAACAACATTTTTTTGCACGTAGGAGGGGTAGGTAGGTGCATTTAATGTGACTTTGGTCGGTTATTTAGGGATGTTGGAAGGTCATTTCTCCTTATTCCAACTCCTCGAGCTGGTGGCATTCAACATGCTAGATCCTCCTCGGCTTCATGATTGTGCTTGGAGATCGTAAACTCACATCTGGTCTTTGATTTCATTTGAGGGTGCATTAATGTTTCTTGTTTCTAGGTTTGCACACGTTAAAGGTAGGGTTTTCCCTCTTCATTTCATGATTTTATGCCTTAGCTTGGTTTACATGGCTATTAGATTATGATTCCGCCACTCATCTGGTTCTAATGGTGAAAATGTTGATGAATGAGTTCTTTTCTCTGATCGTGGGCATTTTAATGTGTTTGGTGTGAGGATTAAAAGGATGTTTATTGGCTTTTTGGGGTTCAACAGTTGTTGCACGCATGAGGGTTGCTTGTTTTCTAGTTGCCTTCATTCCCCACTAGGGTTTCTGTTCCCCTGAGATTTGGTTTGAAAAGGTGAATGTTCTATAGAAATCTCTTGCTTAGGTTGCAATCTAAGTTGATAAACCAAAGCGATCATATGAAGACCCATTGATAGTCGGTGGCTTTTGCTCGTGCCCTAACCTGTTGCCCTAGTTTTTTTGAATCCTAAGGTTGATCATTCGAAGTGAGGGTTCTTGAAAGCAAGCTTCTTATTTTGTTCGTCGAATGGGAGGAGCAACCACATCCCATAAGTAGACGCATGATCTTGTGATTTGAGTCGAATTGTGAAAGGAGGTCAATACTTGAATTCGCATGGGAGATAAAGTTGGGGGAAAAAACCTTAAGTATGGCTCACCTCGGATAATCTGAGGCACCCTAAAATTTTTGAAGGTTAATCCTTTGGAGAATCCGATATC
Organism: Sequoia sempervirens; assembly: GCA_007258455.2. Taxonomy (NCBI): domain Eukaryota; kingdom Viridiplantae; phylum Streptophyta; class Pinopsida; order Cupressales; family Cupressaceae; genus Sequoia; species Sequoia sempervirens. The sequence goes on from VDFB02270651.1 coordinate 446,253,438, forward strand.
TCAAGGATTTTTCAAATCCTTTTATTCCCTTAACTCCCAATGCGCTAACTTGGCTCCTCCATGTTCAATTCGAGATTCTAGGATTGGATGGAGGGAAACCAAAGTGAACTTAATGACGGTTTTGAGAAATGAGTTCTTCTCCGGGGATTCCGCCATATCGCAGATTTTTCAAAGGATTTTCCTTCAGAAAATTCACTCTTCCCGAGACTTCCCAAATCCGCATGGGTATGGAAGCCACATAGACATTACAAAGAAAGCTAACATTTGAGAGAGATGCCACTCATCGGAGCTGAATTGATTCTTAGGCGCGAAAGAATGAGAATTAACACAAAACGTATGCCTTTCAGGAATTTCGCCATGGCTCAGTATTTTTGCACCCCGATCCTTTAGAGAATCCAAGTACCCTCAGATTTTTTGCAAAACTCATCGTTGATCTCCATAACCATAAAAATTGAAAGTTTGGATCAAAGCTTCAAATAGGGCCCTAATCATGTAGTCATGAAAAGTAAGTTGGAAACTTGAAATCCCCGTATGCAATGATGATTTTTCAGAGATTATGCTCGACTTTGAATTCCCCGAACTTTTCTTCCCGTGGAAAATATGCCTAGCCAAGAAATTCCCGATCCTTATTCCTATGGAAAATCCACCCTAGGCCAGATTTTTTGAAAATCCTTCAACGTCCCAGAATCCTGAAATGCATCAATTTGTGAACAAGTAACATGAATTCTTGAGATGAATAAAAGGCATTTAATGTTTATTTTTTCTATCTACTTTCACTTATGAGTTCATTAGTAATTAGTATCGTGGTGATTATCATGTTCTCTAACAAATGCATGAAGAGTTGAATCCCATAAAGACTTCCAAGTCAAAGACTTCACATGCTCAAGAGGAAGGCAAAAGAAGAATAGACATAATGAAGTATGACTTCAATGGGATATGGCTAGAGTCGATAATCTCCTTTGCATGTTCAAAGATAGTAGACACTCATATGGGACACGTTGATTATGATGATTTCCACCAGAGAATTTTTGGTAATGCAACTACACAATTGGCACAAGTCATCACACATACCAATTTTCCTCAGGAAACAAGGTTTCCACCTGTGTTATTATGTCTAGAACTAGTATTAGAATGTTCAAGACATTACGATGCTGACAAGAGAATAATAGTGGGCCCACAAGGGAGAGTCATGGCTAACTTGACTGAGGATTCTTGTAACGCCCCGCAACGCGAACCCCAAAGGACAACATAAACAACAAATTACCACACAATTTTTTTTGAAAGAAGAACAATTCATAAGATAAACATGAACATATATTGAATATAAAGCAATTATACAATCACAATGACCATTACGTCCTCTGGGGTACACGAGATTGCATCACAAAGTCCTAAAACTAATACCATAACGATAATGAACAAATCAATATTACATAAAGATAACATCCAACCATCCATGATCAAAAGAGAGGAAAAATATACATATAACATTTTATTAATAGTTCAATATGCCAATTGTGGAGTATATTTCCACATATACAACACCATTTAGAATTACATACTATGAAACGTTAACACATAAAGGTACCAAGTGTTTATATACATTTCATGAATGACAAACATCCATTAGAGATCATAAATTAAGGTCAAGGGTTACAATCATTACAATGATAATAAAAGTTACATTGTATAAGAGATATAGTGATACAGATGTGTTCCTCAACATATATAGGAAAAATACAATAAGATAGATTAATACAATTGAAAAGGTGAATACAAAGTAACAAGATCAGCTCTGACTCAGGTACAATCCTGGAGTCATCGCAAGAGGCACATATCTGCACAGTTCGATCCTTGGCTGGGGACCCAATGGGGTGCATATCACGTTCCACTCGACCATGTGGACCCGAAAGTCCACCCCTCGTGCTAGGAGTTGACAAGAAAGATCCCCATAACACAATCCAAAATAATCAAATGAACCAATAGCAAACCAAACTCCACAACAAGGATATCATCAACATAAGATAACAGATCACAACATTTCCATCACTTAGCCAAAACAAAATAATGAAAATTCCAACAAATCCACATGTCAAGATTATAACTCAACACTAAATAACCATAAGAGGTGCCAACAACAATAGGATCCAAGCCTTCAAATAAAATTGCAATATCAACCAACAATAAATATCAAGGGCACCTTTCATTAACATCAATCAAGTTGCCATGAGGCATGTGTGCAACACTAAAAGATAGAACCTGGAGGCTTCAACAACAAACATCAACAATTCAATCAACACTCCCAAAGGAAATCCAAACAAGAGAAAATAAATGGGTATTGTAGGAGAGTGTCATTGCATGGCCTTACATGGATTATCTAGGCAACCTATCACAAGGTACCACCTCCATCTATGGTTATCCAGGCAGCCTATCCCAAAGCACCGCTCCATAGGGTGACTCATGCAGAACCACTTACCTTTCGTGAGGACAAGGCAGTGATCTTACCAATTAGGTCTTCTCATCCCATCCTTAGCCTGTGAAAGCACTAACGGTATGGGTGAGGCTCATAATTAATCTTGTTTAATGTTTAGCTAGCCAAACCCACTAGTTAATTAATTACATTATCACTTGATTAAGAAACTCTTCCATGGGTTACCCAAACAACCCCTTTGTGCGCCGACCCCCATGAAGAGCCACTCTCCCTACAGGTACCAAATCAAAACATACAAGGGGTGTACCTCATCTCACATAAAAATCAAGGAGTACACATCACACAACATGTGAGGCAAGAACCATCTCGCAAACCCATTCCATATCACTGAAATCAAGAACAAGGAGGTACCACCCACCACATCAAAATTCAACACCATAGTACAAATTACTACCCATGAGCTCAAAATCTAAAATAAGAGCAATAAATCACAACGGAACAACCGTGGAAAAATCAACATAAGTCAAGTTCCTCTATTTCCTCTGGAAGCCAAAAACACCATAAATCCACAACCTTCTATTGAAGGTAATTCAAATATATCAGGTTCCCAACCATCTCAAATATGACCACAAGAAAGAAAATGCAACAAAGTCTACTCAATCAGAATTAACACAATAAGGAAGACTATCATCAATGACCCCACCAAAAGACTATATAAGTTTCATAATCATAAATCAAAAGGAGAAGAATAAAAGTGGCCTCATCATAAAGAGATCATCAGATTCAACCGAAGCAAACATAATCAATTTCGACACAAATTCAACTGGGTGTCCAAGGGAGACCTCTATTTCTCCTCTCAAGCTACCCTTGCAGTATGGCAACTAATCACCCTTGACAAAGACAACAATTATGACAACGACAACAATCAACGGTACACAATCTCAATTCGAAGATCAATCCAATCAATCATGATAACCATTAAAATCATATTTAAATATATATAGAAAACATTCATAATCATAAAGACTAATAGACACTCGATTTACATTTCATTCATTTATTCACTTTCTAAATTAAAAGAATTCAACTTTAACAAAAGTTATCAAGTTCGTTTTGAATAAGTCATCTAACTTCTTAACATACTTTAATCACTCTCATAACTATAGAATAGTTCATAAAATGATCAATAAATAGAAGAGAATCCACTTCATATAATTATCATAATCAATTAGTTTCTTTAGATACAATTTTTCATAATCTATAAACATACTAAATACACAAGGGTTTTACAATTTGATAAATAGCCACTTGTAAATGAAATCAACAAGTAATAGATATCAATTAATACTCCTATCATTTAATTACTCAACTATACTTACACCTGACATAACAAAATTAATATCTATGTAATTTCAACATTTAATTATGATTTCTAGAATTCTTTTCATTACATTATTCTCAATAATTAACATATTAAACTTAGTGTAATGATCATATAAATCTTGGTGTCTAAAATTAACATTTTGTTTACTAAAATTTACCTATGACATTCATAATTTATATCTCATGGTCTTGTTATTGTTGACAATTTCTTAATATTCGTATTGTTATTATTCGCTTTATATATATATATATATATATATATTTGCCATTATCTATTATTGGTTATACTAAATAGCTCTATTTAATATTACCACAATTCTTACTAAAATCTCCTATACCCATCTAATATTTCCTATGATTGCTTACATTTCTATTCCAAACTACCCTTTTGAACATATATAACATGTTAGGGCATTATGATCAATTAAGTAACAACATCGACAACATAATACAATTATTATTATTATCTACAATTGTCAATATTGCTAATATTAAAAATATTTCCACCAATAATATTATCGTTAGTGAAAATCCTATTGCTTAAAAATAATTAATAATTTAACATCCCTCAATATATTACTACTTAATTAGTTTTGAATTTACTAACTTAAATAGTGAAATGATATCTATATATATATGTTTAAAATAATCATTAACTTTTGATCTACTTTACTACCAAGTTAATATTCTAATAACTTTATTAGATAGTGGGGCTCCTTCAAGATTATTTTATGATGGAATCTAAACATATAAATGTTTATTTTATTCCTTACTTTTAGGCTAATTTTAAGGGAATTAGTTTCCCCTTCCCTTCCACGTATACCTCCTAATTTATTTTTATTTATTTATTTATTTTTATTTTGTTTTGAATAAAGTGCACAAAGCTTCTAATTATATACTACTCAAGCCACAGTGTAAGGCAACGTATTGGAAGGTGAAAATTTAAACTTTATTTAAGGAGCCTATGTTACAATCCAGATCAATTAAAAAGGAGACGCATTCCTCGACTAACGTGTTAAACATTAAAAACTGATAACATTTTAATTTAAAGCATAATTTATCTTTTATTATTATAAGAATCTTGACCGTAGTTTACAGTTTGATAAACCTACTCTAAAATCACTGCAGAATCCTTATTCAAGTTGTAGTTATAGCTAAACCGGAGAGGTGGAAGGTCAGCCTTTACCAGCATCTCGCCTTCCTATACTGGATTGGGAGCTGTGGAACAGGTTAAAGACGTCCATCAGAGTACCAAGGATAGAGAAATTCTGTGAAATGTTGAATTTGCAACTGCCCTGGTAAACAATAGTTGCAAAGAAAACGTGAGAGCAGAACAAGACGTGAACTATTTTACAGAATGCCCCAAGAGAGGTCTTCTCAAGGAAAGAAAAGCAACAATTGCAGAATGCGCACACAATGGATTTTGCAAGGAAGTTCTCACAATCTTTAAATTAATGAAGAAATCAGCAACACATACAAGCACTGCAAGCTTTGTGTGTATTCTGGGTGCACAAAATCATGCAGGCCTGGTGGATGAGGGCTGCACATACTTCACAGATCTACAACCCTTATTGCATTACCTATATAGTTGATTATTTGGTGGTGCCTGTGGATCATATATGAATATAGGCTGGGCATTTCCAGCAACACTGCTTTTTAGTTGGATCCTAAAATAAGATGCTGCAACTTATGTTCTTCTCTATAACATCTTACGCATAAGCAGATAGGGTAGAGAAGTAGGTGCGTGGCTAAGAAGGAAAGGAGATTGATGAAAGTTTGAATATTTTAAAGGATGCCCTGCTGTAGTTGGATGGGACGCCCTAAGATGGTATATGCATTTTGAAAATGAGGCAGAGGATTAAAGCATTGGTTAAAACCTACCCAAGGATACCGCATTTTGCAGATGCAAGGAGTATCAAACTGTAACGGGTAGATGGAAAGCCAAATACCATAGACAAAAATCAAATGTGCATCGAAATAAATATATATACTTTACTCATCATTATGAACAGTTGTGCAGTAATGCAGTAAATCGATTGCCAAATATACATACAAGCTAAACAAAAATCAGAGTCCTAGCAATTAGTATATATATTCAATTTCAAAAATAGGCACTTGGGAATAGATCATATCTGATTCTCAAAGCATAACAGAAGGGGAAAATTTTCTTTCTTTTTTTTTTTTCTCTGTCAATGTTGTTATAGCAAGAGCCCCGGTAAACATGTATAAAAATATAAATATAAATAAAAGGAATGGAAGCATAGACAGGGTGAGAGAACTATTTGCCAGAAAGCCCAAAAGAAAATCGTTGTCTCAAAGAGTGCAAAAATTGTGGGATAAGCATAAACAAATTTGCTAGAATGGCTTCAAAAACTTTCTAGTCAATGCAATCGGCAGGTAACTTACCTCAAGACTGCACGTTTCTCCTCTACAAGCACTAGATGCCCTCCCCCCAAAACATCCCCTCCCCCGGCCCATAGCCTTCTCACCTATTCTCATGCAAAGAAAGAGAACGCTGAGAGAGACACGTGAACTGTAGACAAAAGGTGGATGCTTAAACAAGACACATGGCACTTGGAAGGACAGAGTTGGAGCAAGGTGGAGAGCATCGAGAGGAACATGTGTACTTCTTTATTGTCTAGTAAGTTTATTTATTATAGCAATATATATATGTATATTAATCTTGTTTATCATTTATCTAGGTAAAGAAGTAAATAATAATATATTTGTCCTTTATTTTCCTTTTATTCACTTCTTTAACCAAATAATTCAAAATTTATAAATAAACTACATTTTAAATGGATGATTAATCCATTATATTAAATTTCAAAATAAACATTATTTATAATTGTACTTTTATATTTTTTTATTTACATATTCATGAAGTATTTTAAATTTATAAATAAACTTTAATAATAAGTGGATTATTAATCCATATTAAATTTAAAATACTCATTATTTATAATTGTAATTTACGATTTCATATTTAATAAGGAAATAATGTAATCTATTAGATCATTATGCCCTTCAAATAAGCTTAATAATTAATTAATAAATTTAATAATTTAATTTAATACTTTAATTAAACTAATGTTGCTATTATGAGCAACAAAATTCAAAACAATACCTGAATGACAAAAGGCAACAAGATCTCGCAAGTCACACATGCACAACTTACTCATATGATGCAAATGACCAAAAGCGGAGGGGTACTACAAGTCCAATGTTGAAACCTTTAATATTGCTTCCCACCACAAGCTCATCAAAGAGATTAACATCTAGGAAGCAAAAGAGTTCTATGAAAAAGATGTCTTTAGGGCTTTGGACATGATGAATAGTTCTTGGATAGCTAAGCCAAAGCCACACTATTCCAAGCTCCCGAAGTAGTTACACAGGAGTGATTTCAAGATGGAGTACCACGATATCATCACAATCCTAGGTAGAGTAATGGGATTGGAGGAGGCATTCACTTTTAGGACTTGGATGTTCTATCCAATTACTTAGATTGTAGGAGGAAATGACTATCACTGGGCAGGTATCTTGAGTGACAATTTGGACGAACAACTCAAAAGTGTGCAAGATACTCATGTATTTACAATGAAATCTTACCTTGTCTACATGTTGGCAAGTAAATTCAAATACAGAGGCCTAAGTTGCAGAGGAACTCCTGGCAAGGATAAAATATGGGATGTTTACCCTCAACTCCAATACAACACATCAAACTACAAGAGAGCCAATGATTGCTTCTTCATGTATATCCCTAGATTGCTACAAGGTGCTCTCCATATGAGAATTTCCACAAAGGAAATGGATATCATTAGAAAGTATGGACAATGGTTCATACAATTTCAACTATTTTCTTACATCAAGATACAAGGATCTCCTGCGGTCCCTATCAAAATGCCAAGGTATCCCACCAATAAGCTCAACTTATTGGAATTGACAAGAAAAATGGTTGCATTTGAGACAGTGCTATAGGACATGCACATGAAGGGGCTCACAAATGAATTCCAATTGAGAATTGGCACTCTTGAAGCATGCCCCTCTCTCCAAAGTGCCTAATATTCAGAGAAGGAGATGGCCCAATATGAATTGTATTCACACACCAACCAGGACAACTTTGACCCTTATGGAAAAGCACAAAAGCAGGCCAGTAGAGAGTATAGACACAAAGACCATATAGAAGATTATTAGGCGAACTGTAGAGATGAATTTGAAGTGTTAAAAATAAGGTACTCTAGACTACCCTAGAAACTCATCAGACTCTACAAGGTGGATCAGGTGTCAGATCAAGTTGATGAGGATGAAGGGGATCTGATACTGTACCATGACTATGAACCATAAAAAAATCAACCCCTGCCGTCGGTGAATTGGTCGAAAGAAGAGATAGTAGATCTTGATCAAGTGACTGAGCCAGTTACAAGATACTCTATAATGTGGGCTAAGCACAAGGTTAGCAAGCTGCAAGAAAATGGTGCCCAATTTACTTATGATTTGATGGGAAGTCTTGAATCCCACTCTGAGGATGACACAAAGGCTACCAAGGAAGATGTTGCAGAGCCTTCACACAGAGATGAACAAAAAGGAAAAAAGCCCCTCACGCTAAAGAGGAGAATGAGAAGTCAAGGACAAGCAAAGAGGACTGAGAGACAACCAGCACCCAAGGAAAATAAGACTTCTAAAGGAGCTATTGAGGAAGGGGAGAAGACTCCTCAACTTGCTAAGAAGAGAAAGCTAGTGACTGAGGGAGAGAGGTGAGCTAAGAAAATAAAGACTTTTGAAGCTTTTTTTACCCCTCCAACGGTTGTCGAGATTGAGAGCTCAAGGGAGAAGCCTCGGGTGTATGTGAGGAGGAATTCACCAAGGAAAAGGGTGTCCCCTATAGGAGAATCAAGATTTGGGACTGAGAAGGTACCTACTGAAGAAACCCTTGTCGAGAATCCTACAAAGGAAGCAAAAAACCCAGTTATAAGGGATAATTCCCCTTCTCCATCACCAATGTAGAATGTACAAGATGGTGAGACTCGAAAGGGATATGAACAAATAAGTGGAGAAGAAGGCCCACTCGACAATCCTAATGAGGAAACCTAGAGTGAAGAAGTATCTACACCCATGGATGGGTAGTTGAGTGATCTGGCCAAGGAATTGGGAGAGAAGAAGGAAATCAATAAGCAGACTACCTCTGAGATCACTATAGAAATTCCCTCTTAGCCCCAAGTCAGTGAGCATGCAGATGTGTCACTTTCAGAGGAGGAGCCTGAAAATAAGGATGGTGAAGAAAGGGAGCAACATAACTAAGGAAAGATGGAGTGAATATAGAGGTTGTTGATGAGAGCCCTCCTCATGATCAACCCAAACATGGTACCCCTCAGAAGGATGTGGATGTAGAACAGCCAACTGCCTCGTATTGGTTGGAGGAGAGACTAAAACAAAAGGAAATTATTATGGAAGATGAGACCCCAAGCTTGGACAAACTTCTGGAAAAATGGGGACAACCAAAAGAAAGGAGAGCCAAAATGGTCTCCAAGTTCACGAGAGATGAATTCAATAACAAGATTGTCCATGTTTTTTTTCCTCCTAAAAATAAGTACAAGGATGAATGGATGCCCATACACTATAAGGTACAGACTATCAATTTGGGTCCAACTACAAAGGAGTAGGAGGGGGATTTTTAGGAATCTTCTCTGGCAATGCTGAGGAGATTGGACAAGGAGACTGCTGAGAAGGAGGAATTGTAGAAGCAATTAAGGGAGGTACACAGGTATATCCAACATCTAATTAAGCCTTTATAGTCTCAAAGTATTGAGAGCTCCTTTTTTCCATAAGGACTATTGTTTAAGGAGGCGGTGTCAGATATTGAGAGATTAAAGACTCCTGTGAAGGACACCTAGGAATGGTTGCAAAATGTTAGTGATAGAGGTGATGAAATGATTGAAAAAGTACTACCATTTTATGAAAAGTCATCCTTCCTCTCCAAGGACATATCATATTTTCTTGATGATTGCAAAAAATTGACTTATGACACCATTGTCAAAGAATTGGAGAGAATCCTTATCCCTATAGAAACTCTGATTAACGAAGGTCTCTTCACTATGCAGGATACACACAATGATATGGATTGGGTAGAGGCTTTCAACTTCAAGAATGAGCTCAAACTGAAAGCACCCAAGAGGCTATCCAAGGCCCAAGTCAAGGTGAAGGAGGTCTTTGATAGCTGTAACACTTTTCTAGAAACAGTCACAGGGAGGAAGAAATTTACGTAGAGAAACTTGAATGTGGAACAATTGCAGCAATGGTGGCATGAGGTATATTCCCCAAATGCAGAGGGGCGAATAGTTAAGGACCAACTGGAGGATGCTTCCATTTATATATCCTATCTAGATAGATATCAAGGATTGTATGCTGACTGGGATAAGAATTTAGCCAAATATAAGATAGAGCTAAATTCAGCTAGGGCCAAAATTAATGTGATAGCTAATCCAACTCAGGCTGACTTGGACCCAATCTTGGCTAAAATAAAAGAATTTTCTAGAAAAGATGGGGTAGGTGAAGGAGAAAAGGATGACCCAACTTGATGACCTAGGATAATGTGCCATTTAATGCTAGTTTTTATTTAGAGACAAGTCAGTAGCACCTTGGATTTCATGCTTGGCTGCCCTAACTTACTTGGCTGCCCTAACTTGTAAAACCCTAATTTGGGTCACCCTAATTGTAATTGTTATAAATAAGGGTTTTTCCCTCATTTCAGAAGGTTAGATATTTTGGAGAAAGTGCTAGAAGTTAGCTAAGGCATTAGAGAGCTCTGTAATGCTTGAGATACTGGAAAACTTGAATTGTTGCAAATTTTGGTGAAGCAAATACAAAGAAGGCATTGTTATTTGTTGTTCTTCATTGTGTTATTCATCTATGCATGGTTCTAGTGATTCTTGTGTTTCAGATTTTAGAAGTATGCTTTAAGTAAGTTACTCCCTAGATATTTTTAGATATATTTATTTTTCAATTGTGTTATTGGTGGAAAATATGGAGTGTTTGAAAAACCCTTGGTCCATACTTTTCACTACCTACTAAATGTGAGTGGCTATGCAAAGTTAGCCTAGGCCTATATTTGATGCACTATGTTCAATTTTGAAGTGTTTAGTCATTTTAATGCTATATGTGGAGTGATGTGTGAATGCTTTACAATCTGAAAATTTTAAATACCTTAGGAGATAACACTATTTCTATGACATTGCAGGTTCATCTGGGTTTAGTAGAAATTAGGTTGAAGGGTTGGTCCACTTTGAATGTTCTTTCATTTTCATAACTGATTCTAGTAGTTAGATTTAGGTTTTTGTGAAACCCTTACTTCTTTTTCTCTTTCTTTGATATCTGGGTTAGTTTAGGACTTTCAAGCATCAACATCTTATCATATCTGATGAACTTAAGTGGCTCCAACATTTGTATGTAAGACCCTTTGTGGAAAACCAACATTTGAACATTATCTCTGAGTTGTTTCACTACATTTGTCAAGACTTGGCATTAGAGACCTTGGGGTTATCTCTTGAGGATTGCTGATAGTGGTTTACCTTTCATTAGAGATAGAATATCATATTCTATCTGAGTTTTTGATGTGCAAAAAACACCATCAACAGATTGGCGCTAGAAGGAGGGTGGATTCAACATTAAGCTGGAGCAATTGCTATCATCAATATCTCCTCATAGATTCAGGAGACAAACTAGGTCTACATCACAAGGATATTTCCAAGAGTTAGAGCCTCCTACCAAGTCAAGGTCCTGAGGACCAAGAAAGGAGGAGCCTCATCATTTTCACCCATCTGGCCATCATCATCCTCTTCCTCCCCAAATTCTAAGTCAACCTCCACTGAGCCCACTCCCATTGAACCTCATCCTTCACCCATTCGACAGCCCCAAGCATAGGCCAATAAACCACTTCCACCTCCACCTCCACCACCACTGATGGCCTTTCTAGCAAATAACCCTTCACCTTTGCTCTTCAACAATTACAATGTCATGCCCAAGAACCCATAACATTTCTGCTCCAAGTTTCATGTGGGTGATCCTAATTGAACAACTGAAGAACATATTAGAATTTTCTAGACTGTCCTGAGGGATAGGGGAATTGTTCATGAAGATGTTTCCTGTATAATTTTTCCATACTCCCTAGGTGAAGAATATTTTATTGGTATAATCACTTTCCAGTTGGTTCTGTAACCAATTGAGTTGATCTAGAGAATGCTTTCTTACTTAAGTTCAAAATTCCCATCAGTGCTAATGAGTTATATCTTCAATTCAATAGGGTTAAAAGGGAAGTCAATGAACCAATATGGTCTTTCAATAATAGGTTCCATCTTGCCTATACAAGGTTGCAAGCACCCTATGTTTTGGATGATGTCACAACAAGAGAAGTTTACTATGATGCATTGGACAACCTAACCTCTACTTTCCTTAAGTGGAAGCACAACCCTCTTGATAGTCTGTTGAATGCATACACATAAGCAGTTAAGGAAAGTACAAATTTTAGACAACACTTTTCAAGACCTTTACCATCATTAGGGTCTACTGGTCATCCAGGAAAGGTCCAGGCCATAAGTCAAGTTATTAACAATCAAACTCCAATTATGAACCCAGTCCCACAATTTCCTATAGTTCCCTATCCAGGACCTCCTCTGAATCAAGCTTTTGTTGTGACAAATTATTCACATAATGTGGGCCAAGAACCCTTTCCTCAATATCAAACCAATATCCCAAGTTACCTACAAAATTATGAAGTGTTAAATCAATCCCTAAATCAAGGTTCTCATGCAAGCTATTTACATAATTCTACAAATTTTGGGTCTACACCAAGCAACTCAAACAAGGAGAGGTTGGATGAGCTAACATAACAAGTGAAGAATTTATCTACTAAGGTGACTTACTTGAGGAATCAAAACAACCAATTACAGGCTTCCTAACAAAGCATCCAATCTAACTACAATAGGGATAACTGAGACATTAGAGAGTCTGATTATAATAGAGACAATCGAGATTCTAGGCAAGGGTATAATCAGAGCTATGATAAAGGCCAGTCATCAAGAAAAAAATTAGATAGGAGGCCACCACCAAGGAAAAATAGGACATGGAACACTAGGCCTAATAATGGAGGGGTTCCAACACCATTGGACCAACCTAGTAATCTGGAAAAGACTACTAGCACGGTCCTCTTGTTGGAATCTGCTCTCAGAGGATACTGCTGACTCCATAACAGTACCCAACATTTGGAGTTTGATTGTCCTGACTTCCAAAAAGTTGCATCCATATTCCAAATAGAAGTACAAGAGGCTACAGGAGGTCCTTCTTATGGTCAAGAAATAGTACCTTCAGATCCTTACGACTCTTCGGTGCTGGTGTTGAACCATGTTCCTTTTCCCAAAGGAGAAGAGAATGGGCCTGAAGAGGATTCCTCAAAAGAAAATGTAGAATCAGAACAAGTGTACAATGGGGAGTCGATATCAGAGTTGTTTGAAACTGATGAAGCTATTGATAATGGTCCTTTGGATGAAGAAAAACAAGTTGATGAAGTACACATGTTCCACCAAAGGACTAGGCCATATGAATTAAGGAATAGGTAGGCTAGTGGACCATTCACCACTTCTACTCCTAACAATTTTAGTACTCCTCCTGATCCTAATGCCAGTAATAATCCTTCATATCCTTATGTACCAAGGAAATATTTCTCTAGAGGAGGATCTTTTGATAGTTTTAAGGGAAAATTCATTAGGGATCAACAAGGAGTGTCGTCAAGAAGTAGTCAAACTGATATGATTGTATTCTAGATAGGAGAATATGTAGCAGAGGAACTGAAGAAAGTGAACATTAGTCTTTCAACCTTTGAATTACTGAGAGTTCTAGCTATTTGGAGTACGGTATTAGGATCATTGCATGACCCATCATCCATGAAGTTCTCACAGGAATTTTCTACCAAGAGGGTTGGCTTTATTGAACCCTTGGTTAAGGATATAGTTGAAAAGACACAATTCTCAGTCAACCTCAAGTCAAAATACTCAACAAGCCAGGGAACAATCACAAGCACAAACAAAGGATATGAGTAAGGAAAAGGACAAGAGCCGGGTGGTTAACATTGATTCCCTGGTAAGTTTATTCCAAAATAAGCAAGACACTCCTTTTCTGATTTCCATTTGAATCTTTGGGAAAAATTTGCACAATTGTTTTTTGGATTCGGGTGCATCAACAAATGTGATTCCATTCTCTATCTACAAAGCCCTAGGCATTACTCCTACTCCCTCTCAATGAAAAGTGACTCAATTAGATAAAATTGAGGTGAGTGTAGTAGGGAAATAAACATGATCTCGATGCAAGTGGCATCAGATCCACGAGTGCAACAGGTTATTAACATCCAAGTGGCTAACATACCTGATGCCTATGGAATGATCCTTGGTAGATACTTTATGAGAGTCCTAAATGGATACACATCAACATATCATTCTCATATGTGGTTACCTTGGAAGGGAGTCCCGAATCAGATTAGGATATAGTGGGAACCTAGATTAAGGTACTTGATTACCGAATATTTGAATACCTCCAATGAAGTGCTTATTTATGAAGCTAGTTTGGGAAACTATGTCCTAGCAGTCATTGCTCAAGAGCCAGATGTAGAGGAAGTGTTTATGATGCATGACATACCTGAAGATTCAACTCCATCCTTTGGGAGCACTGAGGTAATGGCATAAATTAATGAAGATTTTGAATTAGGTGATAGTAATCTTGGATTGTATGATCATTTTTAGGAGTTTATTCAGAAATGCATTGAAGACCAGATAAGTTTGGGGAGACAAATGGACTTTGAGGAATTATTGCTACCTAATTGGTGTAGGGTGCACAATGCTTCACATCTTGAGTTTGAATGTTTCCTTTTCTAGACTACAATCGAGCAGATCAAGGGGTACATTAATCATCCCTCAATAGTAGACCCTAATATGCAAGAAGTACATCAAGACATAAAGGAGAAAGAGCTAGCCACACAAGATGACCCTTCCTCTTACAGGAGTGGGGGAATTAAGGATTCTAAAGGTAGTTCCTCTTCTAAAATCTAGACTCTACGATTTGATGGATCAAAATGTAAAAAAAGTTGCAGGAGCCAGATTCGAATTGATAAGCCCAATAGGGAAAACCTTCTTTGTTGCTCATAGGCTACAATTCTAGTGCACAAATAACAATGTTGAATATGAAGCAATGATCTATGGAATTCTTATGGAACTAAAGAAGAACATTAAGATATTATAGGTGTTCAAAGACTCTGAGTTAGTAGTGAAGCAAGTCAAAAGGAAATATTCTTGTCATGATAGGAGGATGACTAATTACCGGCAGAAAGTGTGGGATTTTATTGAAGGCTTTGATGCATTCAACATCCAGTTGATTCCAAGAGCCAAGAACCACACTGTGGATGCTTTAGCTCAAGAATATAGTATGTTGGAATCTCTATCCCTATCTAGATTGAAGAAGTTCACTGTTGAATTAACACCAGTCCCATCCATACCTGACAATGTTGCAAAATTTCAAGTACTCGAAGATGACAAGCATATCCTAGATTTCCTGACCAGTTCTGATGTGTTCACTTCACAAGTGATCAATGAGATAGAACCCTAGGAGGTAGACTTAGATACGGAAGGAGTGCTCAATCTGAAAATGAACACAATTCCTAGAGGAATGGCGTAGTTGGAGTGGATCATTGATTTAGATAGGATAAAAGATCAAGATCAGTAGACAAAAATAGATTCAATAGATAGCCAGTGTGATACCTAGAATATGTGTATTGATAATGTCAAGAATATGTACATTGGAAAGGTATGTACCCCATAAGAGAGGGAATGCCCAATAGATGCATTACACGCTTATTAGATGTCATAGCATGGAGTTACAAAGATCTAAAAATGTACGACACCTCCATTATCACGCACACCATTCCTCTAAAACTAGGAGCAAAACCTTTCTGACAGAGATAGAGGCCCATCAATTCCTTGTTGGAACCGATTATTCATAAAGAAGTACTGAAATTATTGTCTGCCAGAATCATATTCCCTGTTAGACACTCAACATGGGTGGCTAATATGGTTCCCATCTGCAAGAAAAATGGGGAGATTAGATTATGTGTTGACTTTAGAAATCTTAATCGAGCATCTAAAAAGGACAACTACCCAGTCCCCTCCTTAGATGACGTTCTACAGATTGTGAATAGATCTCAGATGATTTCCTTCTTGGATGATTACTCTGGTTACAATGAAGTTATGGTCCAGTATGAAGATAGGTGGTCGGGTTCACAAAAGGATATAAAAGTCATGGCAAATCCTAACCTAGGAATTGGACATTCCAGCAGGTGACTAATATCTTCTTATGGTCATTCATTTACATTGTCAAACCAGGGAACGTATACATGAAATGGAGTGGCACTGTATGTGCACTAAGAACCAGTTTCAGTCATAATTTACTGAAAATAAATGCTTGGAAGGAATTCTACCTATGCTGCAAGGATGTAATGTAAACTCTTCTTAACTTAAGTGTAACTTAATCATAACAAAAACCATGAAAACTATTACTAAGAAACAAACTATGAACTGGCCTTATGTTGCAGGAACAAACACAGGGATGAATTCCCGATGCTGCAGGAACAATATAAGTCTAGGTTTGCACTGAAACTTTCGAGAATAAAATCTAACTCATAATCAACAGAAGATAAACAACTAACTAACTACATATACTCACTCAGTGGGCCCCCTTAGCAAGCATCAACTAGTTTATGCAAGAATTGAACTTAGAACTTCATCAAATTTTATTCATAAACTTGGAATCATATACATTGATTGCTCTGCTTATAAGAAAACTAACATGAAACACTGTCTCTCATTATAATACTAACTTTTACATGCTATGCTTGCTCACTCGCACAGGGGGAACACTTATTTATATCAGAAAAGCAACTAACTACCTAACTCAAACAGAGAAAGACATGGACATAAATGCATCCAAAAACCGAGGAACAGACTTCTCATAAATGAAGACATATCCATTCAACACGATTCAGAGAGAATTTAGCATTCCACTCTTCCCAGATTAATGATCATTTAGATTTCCTCCCAATGACCCGGTCAGAGAGTCTTCGTTGGAACAACTTCTTCGATGTCGTGCTAGAAATGGACTTTACTGCAAGGCCGAGATCTGCTGCACTTGACTCGTTCATGCTTCCTTCAACAACCTACAATACACAAGGCAATAGAAGCAAAAAAAACACGCATGGAAAACAAAACAATATACATTCATTAATCACATATTAAATCTATTTCATTATTCAAAAACCATATGCATTATATTAGTCATTCGGGTGGTCAAACAGGGCAATTAATATATACACATAGAGATGTTAAGCTGCAGAAATATAGGAATGTGTGGCTACAGGATACTACCCGATTTTAGATAAAAAGTCTTTAATCAAAGAGTTAAAACAACCATTAGCAATAAGAATAAGGGTATTAAAAATACATCATAATACTCAAATTATGAGCATATTTCGAGCTCATCATTTGCCCCCTAATTATCCTAATGATGGTCCTCTAGCATTAAGCTTCCTGGTTGTTTCTCTGAAATTAGTAGGAGTGGCATGGCCATGTAATGACGTTCCAAATTTGTAGTAGAAACCTCTAAATTTTTTCCATCTCTCATACCTGCGGGTTTCCGTATCCTCATTAATATCTGTAGCCCGATAAGAGTAAAGTGGCCACATCAAAACTGGAGGTCGAAATGTTAATGGTAACCATAATTCAAACCTTTTCTGTAGACCAAGCTGCATGTACTTCTCTATCCTTCTGATGGCTGCTTTAAAGTTTAGGGGGCTATGAGGCTCAGATTTCTTCACACCAACAGTTAGTTGTTCCCATCTTTTTTCAATTCTGGAAGATGAAAGCTTCCAAAACATATATGGTTGGTCTTTGAATTCATCATACACCTACTTCCTGATATCAAATATTTTCATTCTAACTGCTTGATCATTGAATCCATATGCAATAGTAAGCCAAGTTCTTAAAATTGTATGGGGATTTGAGCTTTCAGGTCATAGTGGAATAGGTTCATTCCTTTTAGCCTCTTCATAAGCCTTCAATTATCTTCCATAATTACTTTCATTGGCCGCCCAAAACATGAGTGACCTTAGATGAATGTTGCCAATGTAGAGAAGTGGATTCCACTCTGTTTCAGAGGGAATTAACAAACCATGCAAATAAAATTCACATAAAAAAAATTTCAGCCAATTAGGTGCTACTTGATACGCATCATAAAATTCCTTGGCTATGTGAATAACAAGTTCTAAATTCCTTGAAATTCTCATCAATTGAAACCAAAGGAATTTCTCTTTAAGGCACATGGCATATACCCTAGGTGGTGGTCTACATCCCATGATTTTACCAATTACCTTCATCATTTCATCCATTTTCTCTTTCATTTCTTGAATTTCCTATTTTTTCCTTTCAATTTTTCTTTTCAATTGTTTCTTTTCTTCCTCCCAAAGACTTTGTTGAATTTCAGTTTTAGCTAAGTGGCAGAAACTCAAAGTTTGAAATGTAACAGGCCGCCATGTGGTCCTAAGCTATTCCAAAAATTCAATCAACAATGTTATTTTATAAACAACCAGTGCTTGACAAGGTTCAGGGGGCAATGAGGTTTCATTGGACACTTCCAATTGTTTAGGTTGTTCCTCCTCTTGTTGCAGGATGGATTCTTGTTGCTGCGTAGGAGGAGATTGTGCTTCTTGTGAAACTTGCCTAGCCGCTTTAGCCAAGTCATCAAGACTTGGCATTCCCCTTTTATTAGCACTATCCTGTTGTGCTTCCTTAGGAATAACAGATGAGATTTGTGAAACATTCTCAGATACATTTTGAGAAACATCAAGACTAAATTCCTCATATTCCTCATAAATTATTATAACTTCAGGTTGAATGGAGGTTGAGGTAACTTTACGTTATTTCCTTGATGAAAATCTTCTTAGCAATGTTTCAGAAGTAACAGCTGCAGGAGACACTTTCTTGGCTTTCCTCTTTCTGACCGGCCTAGAGGATTTAGACTCAGCAGGAGAAGATGATAGTGAAACTGCAATAGCAACAGGTGTTGCTACAGGAGAGAGTGAAGTAGAATGTTTTCGCTTTTGAACATGAGGGTCAGATACTGGGGTTTGTTCTACCCTAGATGACTCTCCTACCTTTGTTTTACCTTTTTCTTTTCTACTGGAAGACTTGGTTTGTACATGGGTAGAGGGCTCTGATGTGGAGGCTGTAGGACTATGTTGTAGGAGCAGATGATTCTTGCTCTACTTCCCTACTTGTAGATTCTACTCTCTGTTTCTTTTTCTTGCATTGTATAGGGAGTGCTCTAGGAGGCTCTGGAAGTTGCAGACCCTTTTGGGTAACAAATTCTTGCCAAGAAAAGGGTGATACATCCCTCAAGGAACGCTCGATCAAGATTTTAATGAGGCCATGATGGGCGAAAAATTTGTCCTTACCCCTCTGGGTTTCATGGGCACAATGTTTCAAAAGGTTTAACAAAAAATTTGGAACATTGACAGCTAAACCATGCCTCATATGACTCAATAGTTTAAAATGATAGGAATGAAAATAGGAAAAATGTCCCTCACAAGTCAAGTACCTGATTATGAAGGCAACATATTCTAGGTATGGAGGAGGCAATGGCACTCATTTGCATCTTTGTTTGGAAACCTCTAAGGGTCCATCTGTTGGTATTGTGAATTCGTCCCTAGCAGAGACAACATCTAAAGAAAAATTTTCTCCTATCGCCGGAAGCCCAGTTACTTTTGCAATCTTCTCTTCTATAATGGCTACTGGAAAACCCCACACTGTAGCTTCTCCCTCTAAAAGAGTTCTCAAAAACTCACCTGTAGCTTCCTCATTAAAGGAATCTAACCTTAGAAAATAATTCAGCAAACCACAATTGTTGAATTCCTATTGTTTGAGGATTTTGCGTCAAGAGCTCATGAACTACAAGCTCATGTCTTACTAACTGGCCACCCATATTCACAAATTATCCCTATTGAGATTCCTAAAACTCAAAATTCTTCTGAATATTCAAAAAACTTCTTCTGCTTTTTTCCCTACTTCTTTCTGTCTTGTCGTTACTTTTTTCTACTTTTCCAAGAATGACTCAAAAGATAATTGCATGAAATGATTGTTAAAACTACCCAAATCAAGCAGTTAATTGTTGTTTAGGATAAAGACACGTAGTCATATTTGGTAAGTACAAGAAAATAAAAATATCCTAACAGTTGTGACAGTGGCATAAGAAAAAGTTTGAAATGGATTATCCCCCCTACTAAAAATTTGACATGTGTCCACATATGTACGAAAGGATAGGCGAAGATCAGGCAATAATGACTAATATGTACATAGAAATTAATGGATAAATGAAATAAATAAACAATGTGACAATAAAATATATCGCGTACCTTGTAATAAGTGCTCGTACATGCTAGGAAAGATCATAGCTCAACATGAAATGATGGCAAGAAGTGAAACCATAAATGAGGGTGGTATGACAGGATGGATGACATGAATGGGTGACGTGGATGAAGAGGAAATAAATGATGGCGATGGATGAAAAGCATAGAAAGTGGCTTCCTTAAAAAGGAAACCTTTATTATGAGCATGCAACATAGAATTTTAAAGAGATGTTGCAAGAGAAAGGCCGAAGCCTTTTGCTGCAGGAAAATCAGTGGCCACATTCAAAATAAACTACTTCATAAATTCTTCTTTGGACGTTGGCTTATGATACAACCTAAGACGGTGTCCATTAACCAGTAGCTTGAATCAGACAGGATCAATTGTAGCTAATTGAACATAACCATTATCAAACACATTTTCCATTTCATAAGGACTAAGCCATCTTGTGTTGAGTTTACCTTGATTTTCCTT
>VDFB02270651.1:446274312-446304744 GCA_007258455.2 Sequoia sempervirens
GGTAGATAAAGCTAACATCAAACAATTTTTAGAGCTCTTTTTTAACTATTTCCCTGAGTGCCAGGTTTATCCTTCTTTGAGGCTGCCTAACAGGTGAACAGTCTTCCTTAATGTAGATCCTACAAGTAAAGAGTTGAGGGTCTATTCCCTTCATATCCCCATAGTCTCATGCAAAATATTTGTGTTGTTCTTGCAACATTGTGACTAGGGCAACTTGTTGAGATTGAGGCAGCTTATTATTGATGTTCAAACAGCGGCCTGGAGACACTTCTACTTGCTTGGTAAGATCATTCATGGAGGCTACTGATAAAGGTGGTGTTTGTATTTCATGTGGAAGCAAGTTGTGATAAATTGCAAGAGATTTAGGTGGCAAGCTCTTAGAATTCAGTTGCTGCCGGAAACACTGCTGAAGACAACTATCTAGAACAGATGGGCTACTCAGATCAGAGTTGGTATGTAGAATGTGTAAAAGCATGCCATCCTCACTCTGAAGCTGGGAAAACAGATTAGTTTGCAACATCATTAGTTGAGCCAATGAATTGACTTCTTTAGTTTCCTCTCCTAAATCTGGCCAAATTGGTTGAGACAAATCTGGCTGAGGTTGAGCAGGTGGGTATAAAGCCAATTTCTTTCTTGACTGACCATCAGAAATTGTCATGTCTCTTGAATGACATCCTATAAAAGCATCAGCTGTAGCTAACCATGGTCTACCTAGGATAATAGGATATCCTCCCAAAGTTACCATAGTGGACAATATGTTGAAATCTGCTAGATATTCCCAAGACTCAAGAATGAAAATGACATCTTCTACCACTCCATCAGGTTTTACTGTAGAACTATTAGCAAGCTGCAGGATGGTAGGTGTAGACCGAATGGTTAGAATATTCAAATACTCCATAGTACGCTTGGTCATTACATTGATGGCTGCACCAAGGTCAATTAAAACATTCTTTACTATCTAGCCATTAATATTTATTTGTACCATAGGACTCCCAGGGTTAGTATATTTTGGAATGAATACCTTCCCTAACATAATATCTACTAACTGTCCTAGAACATGGATAGTTTAGGGATCCTTTTTCGTTCTTCCTAGTTTCTTTAAACAGACCTCCTTAATGACTTTTCCATAAATTGGGACATCTTTAATGGCTTGAAAAAGAGGAATTTGAATGTGTACATTCTTTAGCTGATCCAAAATATCAAAGGTAGGCTCTTCCATAGAATTGGATGTAGTAATTTGCAATCTCTGAGGAAAAGGCAGTTTGGCCTGATGCTATAGGACAGGCTCCTTAGAGACAGTATCTGATACAGGTATATGTTCTGCAGGATCAGTAAGTTGTTCAGAGGCAGAGTCTTGAATCTTTGTAATTATAGGCAGCTGTGGAGCAGGGAGAGTGGTTCCAAACCTGAGATGGATGTCACTAATATTTAGGGCATAAGCTGGATACTGATTAGCTTCTGCAAAATACATAGGTTGTTGTTTTTGCTGTTGCTTATTATTATTAGGATTTGGAAATGGTTGAGCAGGCATAGGCATTTGTTTTAGAGGGCCAGTATTTGCTACAAGTGTTGCAGGAGGTGGCATGAGAGCTGGAGGTTGTGGCTGCTGAAGCTGCAGGGATCCAAATGATTGGTTCTATCATTGTTGAGGACCTCTCCATTGAGGATTATGTTGCCAGTTACCTGGGGGTGGAGTTTATTGTCCTTATGGCTGCTTCCAACCTCCTTGAGAAGATTTCCATTGAGGACTTTGATAGTTAGGCCAGTGTGGTTGAGAAGTATTCCAGGGTGGTGATGGGCCATATGTAAGTTTCCATTGGTTATTCTAATTAGAATAAGGATTACCAAAAGTCAAAGGGTTTTGAGGCATACCTTGTCTTTGAGCCCATGGTCGCCTTTGTGAAATGAAGAATACTTGATCATCATCACCTTCTACTATCTTGAAATCAGTAGGTAATTGCTTAGCCTCCAGGTTAGCCACCATCTTACATCTACAGTCATGTTTCTTTTGTCTGCAATGTGGACATAACTCAACCAAGATTGCTTCAGCTTCCTCACGTTTCTTTCGAGCTTGCATTGTATCCAACTGTGTAGCCATATTGTTTATGATATCCTGCTTGAAATCATATAGCAAATGTGTGATCTCTATCCGTGAAACTCCATTAGTAGAAGACTTTCCCACTATGGTTTGATGACCTCTACCCTTCTTAACAATTGCTCGAGAATAGTTGAGACATATTTTCTTGATATCATCCCAAGACACTTGGGTTATATCTCCTCCTCCGATCAGGTCCAGGGAATCTATACAAGTGTCACTAATTCCCCTTAGGAAAAGTAGTTTTTGAGATTCTTCATTGAGAGTATGGTCTGAATTCTTTTTCAGGGAAAACAAGAATCTTGAGATATAGTCTTCTAGGATTTCATCCTCCTTTTGTTGAATTCTGAATATATCATCTCCCTTACTACCACTCTTACAATATTCCTTATATTTCTCAAGAAATTTTGTTTACATGGCTTCCCAACTATCAACAACACCCCTTCCCAGACTCATGAACCATCTAAGAGCTCCTTCTGTCAAAGTAGTAGGAAACAACTTTAGCTTGTGAGAATCTGAAGTGTAATCATAGTTGCGACAGAGGATGTCAAACTCAAACAAGAAAGTTTCTGGGTCCTCTACAACTAGTCCATAGAACTTGGGAATTAATGAAGAAGGAATATTTTTAAGGTGATTATTATTTTGTTGAGCAATGATGGGGAATTCAAAAGCAGGAGGTTGATTAGGTGGATTTCGTGCCATATTTTCTTGATGGAGTATCAAAGAAAATGGATTTTCTTCAGGTTCTTCATTAGCTGGGTCAAATGGCAATTCAACAAATAGGTTTTTAGCAAATGGATTGATATCTTGGTCTCCTCCTTCCTCAAATAGATTATAAGCTAGTTCAGAATTGTTATTAATGAATGGAAGGTTAGGGAGGAATCTTCCTAGAGTCTCTTCTTCTATGCATGCAATAGAATTAACCATAAATTGAAGGAATTTTGAAAATCCTTGAGTAAACACACTAAACTACTACTAATAATGACTATGGAAGGTTCTTAACTTGACACCATCCCCGACAACAGCGCCAAAAATGGTTAGGTCCACAAAAGGATATAAAAGTTACAGCAAATCCTAACCTAGGAATTGGACATTCCAGCAGGTGACTAATATCTTCTTATGGTCATTCATTTACATTGTCAAACCAAGGAACATATACTTGAAATGGAGTAGCACTGTATGTGCACTAAGAACCAGTTTCAGTCACTATTTACCAGAAATAAATGCTTGGAAGGAATTCTACCTATGTTGCAAGGATGTAATGTAAAGTCTTCTTAACTTAAGCGTAACTTAATCAAAATAGAAACCATGACAACTATTACTAAGAAACAAACTATGGACTGGCCTTATGCTATAGGAACAAACACAGGGATGGATTCCTGATGCTGCAGGAACAATATAAGACTGAGTTTGTGCTGAAACTTTTGAGAATAAAATATAACTCATAATCAACAAAAGATAAACAACTAACTAACTACAGATACTCACTAAGTGGGCCCCCTTAGCAAGCATCAACTAGTTTATGCAAGAATTGAACTCAGAACTTCATCAACTTTTATTCATAAACTTGAAATCATATACATTGATTGCTCTTCTTGTAAGAAAACTAACACAAAACACTGTCTCTCATTATAATACTAACTTTTACATGCTATTCTTACTCACTCACGCAGGAGGAACACTTATTTATATCAAAAAAGCAACTAACTACCTAACTCAAACAGAGAAAGACGTGGACATAAATGCATCTAGAAATTGAGGAACAGACTTCTCATAAATGAAGACATATCCATTCAACATGATTTAGAGAGAATTTAGCATTCCACTTTTCCTAGATTAATGATCATTTAGATTTCCTCCCAATGACCCGGTCAAAGAGATTTTGCTGGAACAACTTCCTCGATGTCATGTTGGAAATGGACATTATTGCAAGGCCAAGATTTGCTGCGCTCGACTCGTTCATGCTTCCTTCAACAACTTACAATACACAAGGTGACAAAAGTGAAAGAAAGCACGCATGGGAAACAACATGATATACATTCATTAATCACATATTAAATCTATTTCATTATTCAAAAACCATATGCATTATATCAGTCATTTGGGAGGTCAAACAGGGCAATTAATATAGACACATAGAGATGTTAAGTTGCAGGAATATAGGAATGTGTGGCTATAGGATACTACCCGATTTTAGATAAAAATTCTTTAATCAAAGAGTTAAAACAACCATTAGCAATAAGAGTAAGGGTATTAAAAATACATCATAATACTCAAATTATGAGCATATTTTGATCTCATCAATAGGCTTAAGACAACTTTCACCACCAAGTGGGGTACATTTGCATACATGAGAATGCCTTTCGGGTTGATCAATGCAGGGGCCATGTTCTAGAGAGGGATGGATATTGATTTTAAGCATATCATAGGCAAGTGCATTATTATTTACATGGATGACCTGATAGTTTTCCCTAAGAATAGAGGTGATCACATTATAGATTTGTGCAAAGTATTCCAAAGGTGCAAAGAATTTGGTATCTCACTAAACCCCAAGAAATGCATATTCGGGGTAATTGGAGGAAAAGTCTTGGGACACGCCATCTTAGAACATGGCATCTCAATTGATCCAGAAAGAATTCAGGCTATCTTGAAAATTCAACCACCCGCTAGTAAGAAGGAGATGAAATATTTCTTCATGAAAATGAACTTTGTCCAAACGTTTATCATAGGATTTGCAGAAATTGTGAAACCATTAAATGGAATGTTGAAGCAAGATGCTAAGGTGGAGTGGAATGCTGAGGCTAAGCAAGAATTTGATGAGATTAAGAGGGTTATAGCTGCTGCTCCAGTGTTGGCAAGTCCCAATTATTAGAAGCCCTTCTACATATTTTTTTTTGCATTTGATCATTCTTGTGCAAGTATGCTAACACAAAAATCAGATGAGGGTAATGAACACCCTATAGCATTTATGAGTGCTCCTCTCAAAGACACAAAACTGAGATATCCAAATGTGGAGAAACAAGCTTATGCTCTAGTTCGAGGTGTTAAGAACTTCAAACATTACATCCTAAGGAATAAGGTCTTTGCCATTGTACTGGACCCAATCATGAAGCTCTTGTTGATGTAGAATGAGATGGGAGAAAGAAGAGCTAAGTGGGTTAGCATGCTACAGGAGTATGATCTCAAAATTCATCCTATGTTGTTGGTGAGGGGACAAGATCTAACATAGACGATGGTTGAAACAGGTCCAAAGATTGTGGCACAATAGTATCATCTTTAGGATGTATCTCCACATGAATGGTATGATGACATTTTGTATTATTTGCTAAATCAGAAATGTCCTGATCATCTAAACACAGTGCACTGAAGGGTCTTGCACTTGAAAATTGAAAGTTATATGTTGCAAGGAGGAATTTTGTATAAGAAAAACTATGAGCATATTTATCTACGGTGCTTGGAAAAAGAAGAGGAAGCTCACGTGATGACTTAATTCCATGATAAATATGGTACAGGCCATGGTTCAGTACCTGCTACTGCACACCAGATCTTGAGGATAGGGTATTACTGGCCCACTTTGTTCAAGGGCACACATAACCATGTAAGGATTGTCATGTGTGCTAGACATGTGCTACGAAGGAGAAACATTCTTCTCTTCCACTTCAGCTCGCTATTGAGGTGAAACCCTTTGCAAAATGGGGTATGGATTTCATTGGCCCAATCAACCAACAATCCTTTGTAGGACACAAGTACATTCTTACTGTTACTGATTATTTCACTAGGTGGATTGAAGTTATCACTTGCAAACAATGTACTACTGAGGTAGTGATCAATTTCCTTGAATCAGGTATTATTAATTGCTTTGGTTGTTCTTTTGCTTTGGTGTGTGATAATGGTTCGGCATTTTCTTCTTTGAAATTCTCAAGATGGGCATTTGACCATGGTATATTCATTAAGTTTTCTTCATACTATTATCTTCAAGGGAATGGTCTTGTTGAATCCACTAACAAGAACCTCTGACCATGATCTGCAAGTTGCTTGAGAGGAATCCTAATGATTGGCACACTCAGTTGAGATTTTCCCTGTGGGCAAATCGTACACAAAAGAAAACATCCCTAGGAACATCCCCATATCACTTAGTGTATGGCTTTGAGCCTATATTTCCTATCTAGTTAAGGATTCCCACTCTCCAATTCATTAATGAGTATTACGATGAAGGAGAGCATTTAGAGGCTTGTCTGGATGAGTTGTTACAACTGGAAGAAAAGAGAGATGTAGCCCTAGAAAAAATTTCTAAACATCAGGGTGTCATCAAAAGGTGGTTCAATCGCAAGGCTAAGGTTAAAGCTTTTCGAATTTCAAACTTGGTCCTATATTGGGATAAGGCACATGAAAAGAAAGGGGAGCATGGTAAGTTCGACAAGCTATGGCTCAGTCCCTATCAAATTTCAGAGATCCTTGGAGATAATGATTTTCTCCTTAAGACTCTCACCGGAGAAGACATCCCATTTCTTTTCAATGGGTAGAATTTGAAGCATTACTTCCTTGCTTGAGTTGTATCCAGCTCACCCATGTAAATAGTTAGAGTAGGTGTTTCCTTTTATTTTTGGGTTTTGGTTAGGTTAGGTGGTTTTGCTTGTTGTTTTTGCTTTGGCCTTGAGGCTTTTCTGTCTTTTGGTTTGGGATAAGGTGTCTTACTTGCACAACAATGACCTCTTTATTATGTGGGTTTTTTCTAGGTATTTCCCTTAAAAATTTCAATCATCTTTCCAAAACAAGTTGGTATAAGCCCTTTACTCGGTGTCACATGTGATAAATGTTCAAAATAGATGAATATTTGGATTGAGTTAGTCCCAAATGTGTTTGAGTTTTATATTATTCACACATATTAAGGATCCTAAGGTTGTTCAAGACTCCTTGGAAGGTCTAGTTAGGTGAAAAATCCTATTTCTACTTCAGCACCACTATGGTTTTTAGTCCTAAGTGTGGACTTCATTGTTCACAAGTTGAAATGAAAAGAAGTAAAGAAAGAAAAGAATATCAGACAAAAGAAAAAAATATTAAATATCAAAATAAAACATTCAACTCATTAGGGGGATCTGAATAACTCCACCAGGGCTATGGATGCTTGGCTGGTAGTGGAGCTATGTTTGGGAGAATTCAGGGCTATGGACATTTGTCTGGCAGTGAGGCTCTAGATCCAAGATGCTTTTGAAGTCAGAATCTTTACATAGCTTAACCTGACCAACCTTGGTTTCCTTGCAGCAACTGAAGGAAGGAAATGAATGCATCTGCACACAGTCAGACTCCCAGTACAGGAAGGGCTAACTTGTCCTTTGATTCTGAAACCTTACTTTGGAAGTGACCCAATATGAGGACCAAAACCAGGAGTTCTGGGTTCCCGATTCTAGTTTGTCATCAAAACACTCAAGAGAATTTCCCCAACAGAGTCACCATTTGTTGTGCACTTTTCGCACACATGCCCCACCAAAGGTAGGGACCCTCTCTTCAGCTTCTTTTGTCTCCCACTTCACTGTTGGTTTCACCTTTTCCCCTTTAGGGATAGGTTCCTCTGAATTTTGGATTTTTCTTCGCTTGGAGAGATTAATGATTTAGCTACACTTAGGGTGCATTATTTGCAACTCTTTGATCTCAAAATATCACCAGAATCTATGGCCTTCACCAAAGAATCAATTGGCAACTGAAATTGGCTAAGTATGGCAGGCCTTTAGGGATTTCACCTTAGCTCAGATTCCCTGAGTGATGGGTCATCTCAGGAAATCCACAGTGACCCAAAATTTCCAACGTCCAGTCTTTTGGAGAATTTGGAATAGCTCGGATTCCCCGAATCTACCTCATGGTCGCATTTTCAATCCATTAAACAACGTTTCATTATGCATAGGAGGGGTAGGTAGGTGCATTTAATACGACTTTGGCTAGTTATTTAGGGCTATTCGAAGGTCATTTCTCCTCATTATAACTCATCGAATTGGTAGCATTTGGCATGCTAGATCCTCCTCAGCTTGGTGATTGTGCTTGGAGATCGTAAATTCACATCTGATCTTTGATTTCATTTGAGGGTACATTAACTTTTCTTGTTTCCAAGTTTGTGTGCGTTAAAGGTGGGGTTTTCCCTCTTCATTTCATGATTTTATGCCCTAGCTTGGTTTGCATGGCTATTAGATTATGATTACACCACTCATTTGGTTCTAATGGTGAAAAGGTTGATGAATGAGTTATTTTCTCTGATTGTGGGAATTTTAATGTGTTTGGTGTGAGGATTAAAAGGTTGTTTACTAGTTTTTTGGGGTTCAACGGTCGTCACACACATGAGGGCTTCTTGTTTTCTAGTTTCCTTCATTCCTCACTAGGGTTTCTATCCTCGTGAGATTTGGTTTGAAAACATGAATGTTCTATAGAAATATCTCACTTAGGTCGCAATATAGGTTGATAAACCAAAGCGGTCATCTGAAGACGCATTGATAGGTGTTGGATTTTTCTTGTGCCCTAACCTGTTGCCCTAGTTTGTTTGAATCTCAAGGTTGATCATTGGAAGTGAGGGTTCTTGAAGGAAATCTTCTTATTTTTTTCATTGAATGGGAAGAGAAACCACATCTCATAGGTAGAAGCATGATCTCTTGATTTGAGCCAAATTGTGAGAGGTCAATACTTGAATTCACACGAGATAAAGTCCAGGGAAAAAACCTTAAGTATTGCTCACCTTGGAAAATCTGAGTCACCCCAAATTTTTTGAAGGTTAATCCTTCAGAGAATTTGGTGTCTCAAGGATTTTCCAAATCCTTTTATTCCCTTAACTCCTAATACCCTAACTTGGCTCCTCCACATTCAAGTTGAGATTTTTGGATTAGATGGAGGGAAACCAAAGTGAACTTAATGATAGTTTTGAGAAATGAATTCTTCTCTGAGGATTTTTCCATACCGTAGATTTTTTGAAGGATTTTCCTTCAAAAATTCACTCTTCCGGGGATTTCCAAAATCCACATGGGTATGGAAGCCCCAGAGACATTACAAAGAAAGATAAGACTCAGGAGAGATGTCGCTCGTCGGAGGTGAACTAATTCTTAGGTGCGACAGAATGAGAATTAACACAAAACGTATGCCTTTCAGGAATTTCACCATGGCTCTGAATTTTTGAACCCCGATCCTTCAGAGAATCCAAGTACCCTTGGATTTCCCATGAAACTCATCCTGGTTCTCCATAACCATAAAAATTGAAAGTTTGGATCAAAGCTTCAAATAGGGCCCTAATCAAGTAGTCATGAAAATTAAGATGGCAACTTGAAATCCCCGTATGCAATGAGGATTTTCAAAGATTCCGCTCGACCCCGAATTCCCCAAACTTTGCTTCCTGCAAAAAATCTACCTAGCCAAGAAATTCTCAACCCTTATTCCTACGAAAAATCTTCCCTATGCCAGATTTTTTGAAAATCCTTCAGGGTCCCAAAATCCTGAAATGCATCAATTTGTGAACAAGTAACATGAATTCTTGAGACAAATAAAATTCCTTTAATGTTTATTT
Source organism: Sequoia sempervirens (assembly GCA_007258455.2). Lineage (NCBI taxonomy): Eukaryota > Viridiplantae > Streptophyta > Pinopsida > Cupressales > Cupressaceae > Sequoia > Sequoia sempervirens. The sequence continues at coordinate 446,283,945 of VDFB02270651.1, forward strand.
TTTCTATATGCTTTCACTTATGAGTTCATTAGTAATTAGCATTGTGGTGATTATCATGTTCTCTAACAGATGCAGGAAGAGTTGAATCCCAGAAAGACTTCTAGGTCAAAGACTTCACACAATCAAGAGGAAGGAAAAAGAAGAATAGACATAATGAAATATGACTTCAAAGGGATATGGCCAGAGTTGAGAATCTCTTCTGCATCATCAAAGATAGCAGACACTAATATGGGACACATTGATTATGATGATTTCCATTAGAGAATGTTTGGTAATGCAACTACACAATTGGAACAAGTCATCACATATACCGGTTTGGCTTAGGCAGTAGGGTTTCCACCTACGTTTTTGTGTCCAAAAGTAGTATTAGAATGTGCAAGACATTATGATGTTGACAAGAGAATAATAGTGGGCCCACAAGGGAGATTCATGGCTAACTTGACTGAGGAGTCCATTGCTAAAACGTTTAATATTGCTTCCCACCACAAGCTTATCAAAGAGGTTAACATCCAAGAAGCAGAAGATTTTTATGCAAAAGATGTCTCTAGGGCTTTAGACATGATGAATAGTTCTTGGATAGCCAAGCCAAAGCCACACTATTCCAAGCTCCTGAAGTAGTTACACAGGAGTGATTTCAAGATGGAGTACCATGATATCATCACACTCCTAAGCAGAGTAATGGGATTGGAGGAGGCATTCACTTTTGGGAATTGGATGTTCTATCCAATTACTCAGATTATGGAAGGAAAGCACTATCATTGGGTAGGTATCCTGAGTGGCAATTTGGACAAACAGCTTAGTAGAGTGCAAGATACTCATGTATTTACAATGAAATCTTACCTTGTCTACAAGTTGGCAAGTAAATTCAAATACAGAGGCCTAAGTTGTTGAGGAACTCTTGGCAAGGATAGAATTTAGGATGTTTACCCTCAACTCTAATACAACACATCAAACTACAAGAGAGCCAATAATTCCTTCTTCATGTATATCCCTAGATTGCTACCAGGTGCTCTCCATATGAGAATTTATGAAGAGACAATGGATCTCATTAGAAAGTATGGACAATTGTTCATACAATTTTAGAGATTTTCTTACATCAGGATACAAGGATCTCCTGTGGTCTCTATCAAAATGCCAAGGTATCCCATGAATAAGCTTATCTTATTGGAATTGAAGACACATATGGTTATATTTGAGATAGTGGTACAAGACATGCACAGGAAGGGGCTCACATATGAATTCTCACTAAGAATTGGCACTCTTGAAGCTTGCCCCTCTCTCCAAAGTGCCCAATAATCAGAGGAGATGGCCCAATATGAATTATATTCACACACCAACCAGGACAACTTTTACCCTTATGGAAAAGCACAAAAGCATGCCAATAGAGAGTACAGACACAAAGACCATATAGAAGATTATTGGGAAAAATGTAGAGATGAATTTGAAGTGATGAAAAGAGGGTACTCTAGACTGCCCTTGAAACTCATTAGACTCTACAAGGTTGATTAGGTGTCAGATCAAGTTGATGAGGATGAAGGGGATCTTATACAATACCATGACTATGAACCATACAAAAATCAATCCTTTCCATCGGTGAATTGGTCGGAAGAAGAGATGGTAGATCTTGATCAGGTGACTGAGCCAGTGAAGAGATATTCTAGATTGTGGTTCAAGCACAAGGTTGCAGAGTTGTAGGCAGATGGTGCCCAATTTACTTATGATTTGATGGGAAATCATGAATCCCACTCTGAGGATGACACCGAGGCTACCAAGGATGATGTTGCAGAGCCTTCGCACAGAGATGAACAAGAAGGAAAAAATACCCTTGCACTGAAGAGGAGAACGAGAATTCAAGGACAAGAAAAGAGGACTAAGAGACAACCTGCACCCAAGGAAAAGAAGACTTCCAAAGGAGCTATTGAGGAAGGGGAGAAGACTCGTCAACTTGCTAAGAAGAGAAAGCTAGTGACTGAGGGACAAAGGTTAGCTAAGAAAAAAAATACTTTTGAAGCTTTTGTTACCCCTCCCAAGGTTATCGAGATTGAGAGCTTAGGGGAGAAGCCTCAGGTCTATGTGAGGAGGAATTCACTAAGGAAAAGGGTGTTACCTGTAGGGGAATCAAGAGTTGGGAGTGAGAAGGTACCTGTTGAAGAAAATCCTGTCAAGAATCATACAAAGGAAGCAAAAAATGCAGTTACAAGGGATAATTCCCCTTCTCCATCCCCAATGCAGAATGTACAAGAGGGTGAGAATCCAAAGGGATATGAACAACTAGGCAGAGAAGAAGGCCCACTTGATAATCCTGATGAGGAAACCCAGAGTGAAGAAGTATCTAAGCCAAAGGATGGGCAGTTGAGTTATCTAGCCAAGGAATTGGGAGAGAAGAAGGAAATTAGTAAGCAGACTACCTCTGAGGTCACTGTAGAAATGCCCTCTCAGCCCCAAGTGAGTGAGCATGTAGATATGTCACTTTTAGAGGAGGAGCTTCAAAATAAGGATAGTGAAGAAAGGAAGCATCTTAACTAGGGGAAGGGTGAAGAGAATATAGAGGTTGTTTATGAGAGCCCTACTCATGATTAACCCAAACATGGTACCCCTCAAAAGGATGTGGATGTAGAACATCCTACTACCCCATATTGGTTGGAGGAGAGATTGAAACAAAAGGAAATTATTGTGGAAGATGAGACCTTGAGCTGGGACAAACTTCTAGAAAAATGGGGACAAAAAAAAAAGGAGAGCCATAATGGTCTCCAAGTTCTTGAGAGATGAATTCAATAATAGGATTGTCCACGTTGTTTTTCCTCCTAAAAATAAGTACAAGGATGAATTGAGGCCCATAGACTATAAGGTACAAATTTTCAATTTGGGTCCAACTATAAAGGAGCAGGGGAAGGAGGATTTTCAAGAATCTTCTCAGGAAATTTTGAGGAGACTGGACAAGGAGACTGCCGAAAAGGAGGAATTGTAGAAGTAATTAAGGGAGTTACACATGTACATCCAATTTTTGATTAAGCTTCTACAATCTCAAAGTAGTGAGAGCTCCTCATTTCCAGAAGGACTATTGTCTAAGGAGGCAGTGTCAGAGATTGAGAGATTGAAGACTTCTATGAAGGACACCCAGAAATGGTTGCAGAATTTCAGTGACAAAGGTGGTGAAATGATTGAAAAAGTGCTGCCATTTTATGAAAATCCATTCTTCCTCTCCAAGGACATAGCATATTTTCTTTATGACTGCAAACAACCACCTGATGACACCATTATCAAAGAATTGGAAGGAATCTTTGCAATCCTTGCAAAAACTCTGATTAAGGAAGGTATCTTCACTATGCAAGATACACACAATGCTATGGAGTGGGTACAGGCTTTCAAATTAAAAAATGAAGTCAGATTGAAAGCACCAAGAGGTTATCCAAGGCCCAAGTCAAGGTGAAGGAGGTCTTTGACAGCTGCAACACTTTTCTAGAAACAATCACAGGGAGGAAGAAATTTAGGCATAGAGACTTGAATGTGGAACAATTGCAGCAATGGTGGCATGAGGTATATTCCCCAAATGCAAATGTACCAATGGCTAAGGACCAACTGGAGGATGCTGCCATTTATATATCCTATCTAGATAGATATCAAGGATTGTATGTTGACTGGGATAAGAATTTAGCCAAATATGAGGCAGAGCTAAATTTAGCTTGTGCCAGAATTAATGTGATAGCTACTCCAACTCAGGTTGACTTGGACCCAGTCTTGACTAAAATAAAAGAAGTTTCTAGAAAAGATGTGGTAGGTGAAGGAAAAAAGGGTGACCCAACTTGATGACCTAGGAGAACATGCCATTTAATGCCAGTTTTTCTTGAGAGACAGGTCGGCGGTGCCTTGGATTTCATGCCTGACAAGCATTTAATGCTAAAATTTGACTTTGGGGGCCGACCTCCATTATTTTAATGTATATTTTGAACTTGGAATTTAAGAGGGAATTTTTGGCTGACCTACTTGGCCACCCTAACTTGTAAAACCCTAATTTGGGTCACTATAATTGTAATTGTTATAAATATGGATTTTTCCCTCATTTGAGAAGGTTAGACATTTTGGAGAAAGTGCTAGAAGTTAATTAAGGCATTAGAGAGCTCTATAATACTTGAGATACTGGAAAAAATTGAATTGTTGCAAATTTTGGTGAAGCAAATAGAAAGAAGGAATTGTTATTTGGTGTTCTTTATTGTGTTATGCATTTGTGCATGGTTATGGCGATTCTTGTGTTTCAGATTTTAGAAGTATGATTTAAGTTACTCCCTAGATAGTTTTAGATATATTTATGTTTTAGTTGTGTTCTTGATGGAAAATTTGGAGTGTTTGAGCATCCCTTGGTCCATAATTTTGGCTACCTACTGAATGTGAGTGGTTGTGCAAAGTTAGGCTAGGCCTATATTTGATGCACTAAGTTCAATTGTGAAGTGTTTATTTATTTTAATTCTATATGTGGAGTGATGTGTGAATGCTTTATAATATGAAAATCTTAAATACTTATGAGATAGAACTATTTTTGTGACATTGCAGGTTCATCTATGTTTAGCAGAAATTAGTTTGAAGGTTGGTCCACTTTGAATGTTCTGTGATTTTTATAACTGATTCTAGTAGTTAGATTTAGATTTCTCTAAAACCCTTACTTCTTTTGCTCTTTCTTTGATATTTGGGTTAGTTTAGGACTTTCAAGCATTAACATCTTATCATATCTGATGAACTTAAGTGGCTCCAACATTTGTATGTAAGGCCCTTTGTGGAAAACCAACATTTAAACATTATCTCTGAGTTGTTTCACTACATTTGTTAAGACTTGACATTAGAGACCTTTGGGTTATCTATTGAGGATTGCTGATAGAGTTTTACCTTTCAAGAGAGATAGAATATCATATTCTGTCTGAGTTGTTGTTGTGCAGAAAACACCATCAACAATATAATGTCACGTTTGATTGAACGCAAAGCACCGCCTTCGTCTTCAATGCCACTTCTACCACATCGCGTCACCTTTGCATGTTTTTGTCACGTCTGCTTTGCTACAGTGTTGTTTCTGTCTACTTTACTTTCCATCTAAATTTTTCTTTCTGACAAAGCGTCGACTCTGATATTGCATCACATTTGTGCTTTTTTATCTTCTACAAAACACCACCTTTGCATTTCACCAAAGTGTCACCTTTGTTTTAAGCATCACATTTGTTAGTTGCAGAATGTCACCTTTGTTTCCCAACATCGCCTTTGTAGGAAAAGGAGGAAAATTGACTTGGAGACTTAAAAGCATTTTTTAATGCTCATTGTAATAGCTTAGGCTTTCCAATTTTATTTTTCATTTTTCTATTTTAGGACCAACTAGAATTACTTTGGGCTTAAAATTAACAATCAACTCAAGCTTTGTCAAGGTTTGACTAAAATTGAACATTAGGAATTTACTAGAATTTATTTTTGGGCTAAAATTGAACAAGAAAAACTCACACTAAGCTTGGTGCTTAAAAAGAACTCACCTTTATTTTAGGGATTTAAAAAGAACTTGTGCCTTCATCGTTTTGTGATTTTTGCAATTATTGTCACTTGAATTCATATGCACTTATCTCGCGCGATTTGGTGATCTTGAGAATCAAAAGCATTTCATTGACATTGGTTGTCTAAATCACCCTCATATTTCAAATTAGATCTAAAATTGAACCCCCATGCTAGTGTGAAGGAAAGACATTGTGTGTGTTCCCTCCTTGCACTTTACAAGATGTGGGTGGTCAAACTACAAGTGTACTACTTTGCTTTTGTTTATCTTTAAGGGCCTGCCTCCCCACTTCAAAAGGAGGTAACGACCCAAGCGGTAACAAGCTAAAGCCAAGCTCTTCCAATCGCTATACAAAAATGTGTTGTGATGAAATTCATTAACAACATGATGAAATTCATTAACAACAGGTACGGATGTGTTATATTAATAAGTGGCACCCATAGTATCCATGTGATACGTCAAAATCCTTCCTTAGGGAAAGGACTGGGAGGCCCCTTGATTCTCCATAATCTTGAGCTAATCTTGTCACATGTATGGCCACTTTGAACGAAAGTCCTCAATGCAACCCATTTGTTTAGTGACCAAAATCCTTAATGCTTGTTGCTGCAAGAATGGTTGTTCTGAAGCCATCCCACATTTGTACTATTCAAAGTAGAAATAGAAAAATCCTTAAGGTCTCTAGATCTTCAAGATTTTGAGATTTGGGGTCCCAAGAAGTGTGTGCAGTGGAGGGGATCCAATGTTGCCAAATCTCTAACTGTTCGCTTTGTCTTAGTGTTTGGAGAAATCCGAGTGGGACTCAACAAGTATGGCCATTTCTAACCTGGGATTGTGTAATTTGTGAGTTAGTCAAACAAATTGCTTGTCTCAAACATTGGAAACAAACATTTAACAAGTCATCAAAATTTCAAATCCTTTGGAAAAAGCAAATATCCTTGAAGAATCCAATTATTACTACTTGTCCCTAGGGATTTTATCCCTAGAGGCTTCTAAATATTTGGGCTCATATCTCAATTTCCTCTCTCTAAAGTCAACCTAGGGAAACTATGGCCTTGATTCTTTGATTTTCACATAATGGACCTTGTGGAATGAAAAGGAGTTAAGACATAGATATTTAGATTGGAATTTAAGCAAGAGGTATGGATGTGGTAAAAATAATCCATGTAATCAAGATAAAAAACAATTGAACCCTGCATATGTTTTCGTTCTCATGATTTCCTCCAAATTCAAAATTCCAAAACTGAGGTCCACTTATCATCACTCTAAGCTTAAGCATCTTACTCCAAAAGCTCTCAAGAAACACCTTTTGGAACTTCACGAAACCATAACTAGGTTAGTATACAAGTTCTACAAACATGCTTCAAGGAACAATCCAAACTTGTATTCCTTCTATTGTTGTTAGAATCCTAGTCTTTTCTAACATTTTGAATTTATCACATAATCATTAAGTCTTTAGGGGTTGAAATATTTAGAGGTATATTATATTCTTCAACACCTTGGTCTTGTAAACAAAGTATTTTTAGGTTCATCTAGGATCAAACCAACACTTCCATTTGTCACATCATCTATCAAATCCCATCTCACAAAAAACTTTTAGAACTTTGGAAAAATCATTTATGCTAGACTTTTGGTAAATCCTTTAATCAAATTCAAAATCACTTTGTTTGGCTAGGTATGTGGGGATGAATCCTTTCTCACACATTTAGTTAAATTATCACCCCCTTTTGGACAAGTTTACCTCAAGATAGCATCTAACATATTGGGATCTACAAGTCCATTATCCAAATCCTAAATCCTAAAGTCTAGTATTCCTCCAAAGTTCTCAAAATTTCAAACATCTAGATCATTCACCCTTCATTTATCACACCATCATCATTTGATCCTTAAACATCCTATATTTTATTTTTGTACCTAAGGTTTAGATCAACCAAAGGAGTTAAGGGTTTACCTCCCATATTCCTAAAATTTGATCCTTATTTTATGGTCCAAACAAGGTCACAACACAAAAAGATCATGGAGAAAAAAAAGAAACATCTACCTCAAGTGATTTAAGTCAAACTGCATCAAAATTCAACCCTAGGGAATCTATCAAGCCTCCACCTAAACCCCCTCAACTACCACAAAATCTTCAAGAGGGAGGTTTCCAAGTGGAGGATGTCACCAAAAACTTCCAAGGGATGACCCACGATGAAATCATTGAACTATTCCAAAATCCCAAAACACACAAGATTTTCAACATAGTCATGAGGCTCAATCCCACATGATACATGTTGGCGTTAGCAAAGGAAGGGGCTAAAATCCCTTCCAATTTTGATGTGAGCACTATTGTTGAAAAATATTTTGGGAACATGCCTCAAACATCATCCAACCCATCATAAAACCATCATCATCACATGCCCCAAGTCAACCCATGATCACCAAGGGAAGTTTATTACTCCAAGCCCTTCAAGGGCATTCACTTGTCAACAACTAAAATCTAGAGGCTAACACAATCATGGGTATGCCTAACACTGTCCCACAAGACCCAAAACATCTATATGTTCCACTCATTTTCCATGATACAAACAACCCCTCCACCTTTTCCGCAACACCGACATACCCTCTTGATACACAAGGCTCTCTCCCCATTTTTTCACAAGGACAAGTGGATTTATTTGGACAAGTGGGTACTTTCAATGCTTCCATCTCACAAGGGAACACACCTAAAATATTCCCACCATTCCCTCTTTTGAAATCAACATCCACACCAAATCAAGGTGTAGTGCCAATCCCTTCATCCAATACATCAATCCCAATCCAATCAAATCCAATTAATTCCCCAAGCACAAATCAAATCAGCATGTCTATCATACCAAATCCTCCGAGCACGTTGTTGATATCGCAACACCAAGTGGCACTAATCCAAACATCTTAATTAATCATCATGTCATCTACAACACCTCAAGCATCCCAAAACATGGTCTCCCAAGGACCAAGCACATCAATCATACCATCTACGACACAACCCCTTGCCATCACTCAAAAACCACCCCAACAATCTCTCGTCACACCATCCCACAAAATCCCCAACCGCCACCACTAAATCCAAACATAGCAAATCAATACGGTATCACATTACAAGCAGTGCAACAAGCTTACCAAAAGGCCTTACAACAATTTCAAACACAAGCTCAAACTCAAACTCAAGAACAACAAGTTCAAGTGCAAGCCCAAGCACAAGCCCAAGTACAAGCACAAGCACAAGCTCAAGTGCAGGAAAAAGCTTTGCTACAACAACAACAAGCCACATAGTAGGATCAACAACATGCTCAAGCCCAAGCTCAAGCTCAATACCAAGCACAACAAGCACAAGCACACGCACAAGCTTGTTACGATAAAAATCCTATCAACAAGCCTTGCAACAACATGCACAACAACAAGCATTAATAGCCCAACAACAACAAGATGCACAACAATAGGCCCAACAACAAGTGCTATTGGCTCAACAAAAACAAAAACAATAGTAAGCCCAACAACAAGCATTGTTGGCACAATAATAACAACATGCATACCAACAACCATTGCTCACACAACAAAACTTATAGCAACCTTTCATGAACACACAACAAAATGCCTTAAACACAAACACACAAGCCACCCCATCCTTCATCCAACAAAGAATTCCATCTCAAAACATGCACATTCCACCACCTAATCCACAAAATGACCTCTCCACGCAGGTCAAATTGCTCTCACAATAGATAAAAGATCCAATTTGGAAAGGTGAAAAAATCACACACGTGGGGAAACTTGTGCCCCTATCTATTTGATAGAAACATTTTTATTGTTCCATTACCACCCGGATTTGAGATTCAAAAATTTGACAAATACTATGGGAAGGGAAATCCTAAGGACCACATCTAGGAGTTTCACGTGCATTGCATGGAGGTAGCCTTTGATGATTCTTATCTAATGCGGCTTTTCCCTTGAAGCTTGGTCGGTCCCGCCATGGAGTGGTTTTCTCGCTTACCTCCCGAAATAAAAAGTTCCAAGAAATCATGGATTTATTCATTGAGAACTACTCTTTCAACCTAGATATGGAGGTAAGTCTAGAATAACTATCTAGCCTCAAACAAGCCAAAGGGGAAACATTTGTGGCCTTCTTGCAATGATGGAGATCTAGAGCTAGCAAGAGCAAATGGTCCATGCCAGAAGAACAATGAATTGGGACCATTATCTCCAACCTTGAAGGGAGCTTGTCCTTCCACTTAAAAACACAATGTATTACAACATATGACCAACTGATACCCAAAGCTCTCAACATAGAAAGAGCACTCATAGCACAAGGGGTCACACCCACATATCAAGACAATCGACCATCAAAAATTTATAATGAAAAACCATACCAAAAACCTCAGATCAACACACAAAACAACCCACAAACCAACCCAACATCACAACAACCCATAAACTGACACATAGAATATGTTCATATCTTCATCATAAACTGACAAGGTAGAATATGCAAGAAAAAACATACCAAAAACCTCAAATCAACACACAAAACAACCCACAAACCAACCCAACATCACAACAACCCAAAAATCAAACTGTCAACAACATAAATGTTCAAGGGGGACCACCCCCAAAGAAAAAAATATCCTCCAAAATGAAAATACACACCACTTGGGGAACCAATCAAATCTATCATGCAATAGCTGGTACAAGTGAATCTCATCAAACTCCCTGTTTACGAAAATTACCAAGAGCCTCAAGTTAAACCACCATGGTATAATGAGAAGCACCTTTGTTACTTTCACAAAATAAAGGGACACACGAAAACTAGCTATATGACACTCAAAAATCTGATCCAAGATCTCATTGATGATAATGTTATAACCATTGAACAACCAACAGGGAATCAAGATCTCAAAATATATACGAATCCAATGCTGGATCACAATAAAGGAAACAACAATGGTAAAGGAAAAAGTTACTGCAATGAACCATATTTATGACCATGTTGTCACATCCTTGGATGAATGGGTAATAGTTTTCAATATCAAAGGACCTAGAACTGAGTGTGGAGTCACCACACGTAGCGACAAAATTTCCATCCCAATAACTTCACGACCACCCAAGGCACCAGTCACCAATCCAAAATCAATCCCTAATGGTTATAGTGTCTTAAAACAACTAAAAAAGACCCCCACCCAGATCTCCATTATGAAGTTGCTTAAAATCTCACCCACACATAGGGACATCCTAGAGAAGGCCTTGGCCACATCTTTCATCCCTATAGATCTTGATGTTGACCAATTTCAAGCTATGGTCAGACATATCATTACACTACATCTCCTCACATTCTCTGAGCATGATCTCCCAACCCACCCATCTCATAACCATGCACTCCATCTTGAAGTCCTAGTCCACAAGAATAAAATCAAATGCGTCTTGGTGGATGGAGGTGCAGGTTTGAATATTTTTACTCTACATCTAATAAAGAATTTTGGATTCTCATAAGATGTCATCAAAAAAGGAAAAGGTGTCACTATTAGGGCTCATGATGATCAAGAATGAGTGTCTCGAGGCACCATTCAACTCCCTATCCAAGTAGGGCCAACAATCATGGAGACTACTTTCCAGGTCCTTGCCCTTGAACTCCCATACAATATCCTCCTAGGGAGCCCATGGATCCATGGAATGCAAGATGTCACATCCATGTTCCATCAATGTGTCAAGTTCCCTTACCAAAACCAAGAATTCACAATCCATGGCGACCCCAAACCATTCTATTATTGCAAAAATTTGGAGGCCAAGTATTATAATATCCCCCAAGTCCCGAAAAATGATGAGGGACCCACATCCCCTTATGTTGACCTATCCACCTTACTCTCCACTTCTAAGACAAAGACACCTTCCATTTAGAAAATCCCAGAGGTTAAGGTTATAATCTAAGATAATGGGTGTGGGGACTATAAAATGAAAAAGAGTTCCTTTGTGATAGGAGATTTACCTCAATCTCCTGGATCTCATGGAAAACCATAGCCAATCGACACAACATCTCAAACCTTCAAAGAAAAACCTACCACCTTTAGAAAATGGGGATACCTAAGCAAAGAAGTGGTAGATGAAAAGGATGTATCAAGCCTATTGTATCGAGATGAAAGACCTATACCTGAACTTCCCATGGAAGATGATAACAAAGGACTACAATTAAAGTTTGGATGAGACTACAACAAAAATGAGAAGCTTGGGAAAAATGACAATGGCCTATTAGAACCTATCATTCCTGAGAAGTGCCTAAAGAATCTTGGCCTTGGATGTACCCCTATGAAGATAACCATTATTGGCAAGCATACCCCTATTAAAGAAGTCAAAGCTCCTCCTCAATTACTTGTATCTACTGGCCTACCCCTAGATAACTATACATTTGATATCACTAACCTATATGATGAGGAATCCTCTCTCTTTATGATTACCACCATGTCTTTTGAGTCAAGTAACCAAGCCACTGAACTAAATATCATTTACCCCCAACTAATAGACTGTGACCAATGAGGACCACCGATCTTGGACACATTCAAAAATGATGAGGCTCTCTCAGAATTCATTGGACTAAGGGATGCTCTACCATATGGAGACCACAAAGAAGTGTTTGATATTGATCTAGACACACATGCGTACTATGAGGAAATGATTGAATCTCTTAGTCATAAAATAGAAAATCTAAGAGTAACTTCTAGGTCTTTAAGTGAAAACCACATTGTGACACTTTCTGACCCAAAAATAGTAAAAAGAAAGGATGTATCCAATGGTGAAAACCTCTCTGAGGTGCTAAAGGATGAGGGATTTAATCTTCCCCTTAGTGCCATCCATCCAGAAAAATCAACAGTACTGGTAGAAAAATGCAACCCAGTCAATCTAGGAATTGAGGAGACACCACATATCACTTTCTATGTCGATTCACTTCTAACTGAGGAACAAGAAAATCTAGAGGCATTTCTCAAGGAAAGGAAATCTCAAAAAAAATTATGCCTAAGCTCGCAAGGTATAAATCAAAAATACAAAAAAATCAAAATATAAAAAATCCAAAAGAGGATTGAAAACAGTAAAGATAAAAAATCGTCCTCTAGTGAAAACCACTTCGGTGGCGCTTTGGGCAAATACCTTGGTGAAAACCTAGCAAACAAGCACCTTGTGTAAATAAAGCACTTTCCATCCACCATCAATTCTTTGACTTGTTCCACCACTTTCCATCGCATTCATTGCATTCCATATCTCTTTCACCCTCCATCACACATCTGCATCATAGCTTGATCCTATGTTGGTATCATGTTTCATCCTAGAACTACTTGGCACATTCCTAAGGTCAGTTTGTCCTGCCTATATCGGAGTAGTCTATTGCATCACACTGGGGGCATGTCCTTATACCTACATCGAATTGGATTCATGTATATTCTTGAAATCTTCCTTAAACATCTAAAAATCCAAAAACATTCACAAAACCAAAAAAAATCCAAAAACATCCAAAACATATCAAAAATCCAAAAATAGGTTGAAAACAAAAAAATTCAAAAACAGAGTTGTCATGTTGAATTGTGTTGTCTCTAAGCCTAAACGTAGAAAAGGCTGATCATTGATCAGCCCCCAAGGCATTAGGTTGGTCCTTTAAGTGTCTTTCATAATAAACTGACAATCCAACATGTTCATATCTTCATCAATAAATGATTCTGTGTCAGTCGAGCTACATAGTCTCTACATGTATAACGTAGGAAAGGCTAATCTTTGATCAGCCCCAGAGGCCCTTAGGATAAGTCCTTAGGTTAGGTTCTTGGTCAAAATCTTAGAAAACACCAAAAATATTGGAAAATTGGAAAATCAAAACATTTGTAAAACATCTCAAAAATCCAAAAAATAGCCTCAAAACATTCAAAATGCCAAAAACATTCAAAAACCTAAAATCATCCATCTCATTTCGCTTTCACTCACAATAAACATCCACTCACAATAAATCAATCATCACCTTCAACCTTTGGAAAAATAATTGAAAACAAGTCTACCAAATTTAAAAGTGTAAACTCAAACGTCAAGGTCTCAAGTCTAGGTTAGTAGGGAAACAAGTTGGTCAACTCTTGGTATCAATAGCCTAATCCCATTAGTCTCACAATCATTTGATCATCATACCCTAGGATATATCCTTCCTACAATGGACATCAACATTAGGCATCACCGTATTTAAGTCTTGGCTAGAGGTATGAAGAAAATTGACTTGTTTGTGTATTTGATATTTTCTTTTGATTTATCTTATTGCGCTCATTCCAATGACCTCTCACTGATTTTTATCAAAATGATTTAGAGAGAAAGGAATGGGGCATTGATCGTTATCTTTTTTCTATTGTTCTTGTTGGAAATTCTTGTAATATAACCTTGGTCATGCTAATCTTGTTTTGTGTGTAGGGAGGATGTTTTGGATATCTTGTTGACTATTATATTGAGAGGTTTTTCCTCTTTGTGTTTTGGTCTAAGATGTTCAAAATATCTAAACTACACTCTAACAAGGTTTTGTATGCCAAGTGTTAACAAGGATACTCCTATCTGATTGTTGATTCAAAGTCCATCTCACTAGTTAGAACACCATCCTGGTTTTCTATACCTTGATGCATTGTATCTATGTGTGTTATCAAACATAAGGAAAGTAATTCTCTTTACGTCCCCAATCCCTAATAACCAACAAATCATCATCATCATCATATCTAATAAAGTCTTGATGACTCATAGACCTGTTGGACTTCTACATTGTCTCGGACTCAAGGGTTGATCCCTATTTCTTCTATCTTCTCCACATACTAACATGGTATCTTGAGATTCAAAATAAAATCTATTTGCATCCATCCTGCATCCACAAACCGTCAGCATACTACAAACTATACATATCATCATAATAGAAAAAATCATCCATCATACATAGCATTATCATTTGAGTTGTTTAGCATAATATAGATTTGTTCTTCTAAGCATCTCATAAACAACACATTTGCATTATCATCCATCAGAGCATAATCATTAAATGCATCTATCCATTTTCGTCGTCGTTAGCCTGCTTTCACATCCCGTAGGCTATTTTTTTCCCTTGAACCCTTGTTGAATCTTTTTCATGAGCTCAACCCAAAATCAATTTTTTTTCTTGATCTCTCGAGGGGGCAGTGTAGCAGTGTAATTTATTCTACTGGGGAAGCAGTGTAGCAACATAATTTCTTCCATTAGGGTAGTAGTGGGGCATCTGAAAAAACCAAAAAAAATTGAATTTTGATATCAGCAATGTTATTCTTTTAACCAATGTAACAGGTACCTCACTTCAAAGAGGGGCAAGATGTAGACACTTAAAGAAACCTGATTGGTATTATGCATCCGATTCTAATAAATTAACACCATTTCTTCCTAAATCACTTCCAACTGACCTTTTAATTAAATAATAAACATTATTTAGTTAAAATCAACAATTTCTACTATCAATCAAATAATTAAATTTATTAGATTAATTTACCCTTCTTCTAACTAATGTTCATCATATTTAATTAAATCAAATAATTTAATTAAATCCTCCTAAATTTCTCTCATTTTATTAAATAAATCAAATCAAATGTCACAATCCCCTAACCCATCCAAGTTAATTAATTCTGAATTAATTAACTCTAAATCACTTTCTAATCATCATTAATAAATCCTCCAGCTTTTAAATCCTCAAGAGTTAAATCAACCCATGGTCAACTAACCAAGTTGCACATGAAAATAATTTCTTTTAATTATCTAATTCCTTTATTTATCCTCAGAATGGCATATTCCAAAGAATATTCCTCCCAATCACCTCTTCATTCAATTTCCCTCCAAAGGTTTTGAATAACCTCTTACATCTTCATTAACTCCTCTTACATCCTTTCAAATCTTCAACCACATTAATTTACTTCTTCTTACAACTTTTCAAATCCTCAACCATTCTCATTTATTCCTCTTACATCCTCCTTTACTCAACACATTCCCCAAAATTTGCTCCACTCTCATCCAATAGAATTGTGACAAGTGTTACATTCTCATTGGCTCCTCTTTTATCCCACATTCACAATTTCTCTCATTCCTCAACCCTTGATTCTATAAATAGAGGCTTCCTCTACACAATATGGATCCACAAGTTAGAGCATTCTTATTATAGGCATTTTCATCCATTTTCATCACATCTTAAGCTAGTTTTATCATCATTTGGAGTCAACTCATGCACTTGGAATCAACAACATCACCAAAGCTTATCAAAGGGATTAGGAAAGGGATTTTCTCCACATCAAAGGAGCACCAATCCCCATATGGGTTGAAGATTTATCTTTTTTTAGTTGATTGCATGCTATCTTTGGTTTGTTATGTTCTCATTTTCATGTTTTTATCTTGATTTGACTAAGAATCTCATAGGGAATGCTTGATTTGGATTTCTAACATGATTAACTATTGTTTGATGTTATCGTGTTAGCTTATTGCAAGTTTTGTGTTCACAGATCTCACAAACCCCAAAGAAAACACATAGGTATTAAACTTCTAGTACCACATTCTAGGTGAATGCTTCAAAGCATATAGAGATTTCTTTAACTTACAAACCAAGTTTTTCTTACCTTTTTTAACAAAGTTCTCTGGCTTGGACATGTAAATCTCTTCCTTCAAATCACCATGAAGAAACATTGTCTTAACATCCATCTGCTCGATTTCCAAGTCATATGCAACTACAAGTGACAATAGAAATCTAATAGACGTTATCTTAGCTACATGAGAAAAGATCTCTCCATAATCAATCCCCTCCACCTAGAAACATCCTTTCACAACCAACCTTTCTTTATGCTTCTCAACACTCCCATCCAAACTAATTTTCTTCTTGAACACCCATTTACATCCAACAGGCTTTCGTCCTTCAAGAAAAGGTACTGAATCCCATGTTTCATTCTTCTTCAATGATGCCATTTCTTCATTCATGGCTTCGAACCAGGAATTTGAATTGGACATACCCATAGCCTCTCTAACAATCCAAGGATCATCAGTGTTAGAAATCAAAGAAAATGCACAATTAGAATCTAACATAGAATATCCAAACCTTTTAGGTTGTCACTTAGTACATGTAGACCTCCTCATAGGCAGAGGCTAAGGTTCTTCTTCTTGATCAGATTTTTTAGAGCTATTTGATCTCTCCTCACTAATTGGTCCACCAAGAGTATGTAGTTCATCCTTATCTAGAGTAAGAGGAAATTCAACTACCTCCTTTTTTGCTTCTTTTTCTTCTAGCTGCAAATCAATTGTAGAAGGTTTTGGCTCATGAAAGATGAAAATTATGTTGCACATCACCTTCTCTGTAACTGGGTTCCAAAGATTGTACCCTTTCACACCAATTCCATAATCGATGAAGATACATTTCACTACCTTGTTCTCCAATTTTGATCTCTTTTCACTACACACATAAGCATAGGCCTCACATCCAAATACTCTAATGTGTCTCAAAGAGAGCTTCTTACCATACCATGCTTCCATAGGTGTCTTGTCCATGAGAGTCGAAGTGGGAGATCTATTAATTAGATAACATACCATAGCTATAGCCTCAGCCCAAATTTTTTGTTCCAGACTAGCACTACACAACATACTTCTTTCCCTTTCCATCAGTGTTTTATTCATCCTTTTAGCAACTCCATTTTGTTGTGGAGTGTAAGGAGTAGTTCTATTCCTTTTAATTTTGTGGTCCTTGCAAAACTTATTGAAATATGCAGAACAAAACTCACCACCATTATCCATCCTTAAACACTTTATTTTCTACCAGTCTAATTTTCTACTGAGGTTTTAAATTCCTTAAGCCGACTGAAAACTTCAACTTTACTTCTGAGAAAATAAAAAAATGTCCTCAAATAATCATCTATGAATGAGACAAAATACACAAATATCAATAACAAAGGAACATTAACTGGACCAAAAACATTAGCATGAATATAATCCAGAATTTCAAAAGATTTATGAGGACTAGAATAAAATGAAACACGATGTTGTTTTCCATATATACAATGTTCGCAATAATTGAACTCAAGATTACAATCATCAAGCCCTTCGACCAGGTTTTTATTTTTCAAGGCTTTTAAGCCTTTCTCACCAATGTGGCTGAGCCTTTGATGCCACAACATTGTTTTCTCCACTGGGAGATTCACCTCTAAGGAATTAGCACCCACAAAAACAACACCTCCTTTCTCTACACGATCAAATTTACTTGACTTTGCAAAATCACTATTACACTGTACTGCACATGCATCCAACTTATATAGAGTGCCAATTCATGCACCCTTAGCCAACACAATAGATCCTCTACTCATTATACAAACAACATTCGAGAAAGAGACTTGAACACCAACATCATTAAGCTTACTTATAAAAAGTAAATTTCGAGCTAGACCTGGTATATGCATCACATCATCGATTCCCTTTATTCTTCCGTCAAGAAACTGAATTCTAAATATTCCATGGCCAAAAATCTCCAGGTGTGAATCATCACCTAGATACACCCTTCCACCAACATACTTTTCATACTTCGAGAACCAATCTATATGAGAGGTCATATGAAAGGACACACCTGAGTCAATCAACCAGACAACATATGATGCCTAAGTCACCAAGGTTGTTATGAAGGCATTTGCATCACTCTGAGAAGATTCATTATCAAAAGAGTTGTTTTTCTTTTTCTTCTTCTTCTCCTCTTTGTAATCTTTTTGAATGTGTCCAGACTGCCCACAGTTCTAGCATTTCACTTTGTACTTTTTACCAAGAAACTTTCATCTCCCCTCTAAATTGGATCTAAAATTCTTGTCCTTCTTGCCTCTCTCCTTTGATCTGCCTCAAACAGCAAGGGCCTCCTTGGCCATCTCAAAAGACTTCCTTCGCATTTCCTCTAACAACAGTGAAGCAACTGTTACCTATTTTTCACCCTCGGGCTCAATCAGGTAGAATATCATATGAAAGGGGTTCCATTAGGTATGAATGCTTCAAACCAGGGAACATATCGGCGTGTGAATGGCAGGGTCCCCTTGATCCATTTTTGAAATGTCTGTGTTGCCTATCGGCGAGACATTTCTGATGTCATAACGATTTGTTTTTACATACAGGCAGCTTTTGGCATGACATTCACGCGGTTTCAGCGACAGAAAAGGACTATATCGGCATAAGTTATATCGTCGGTATGTGGTCACAGTGAAATTTCTTTGTCTCACCGATCAAAGGTTGAATGGAACATATTGGCAGGAGTTTAAGGCTTCGGTGAAGGGTCATAGTGAAAAGGTTATGTCTCCCCGACTGTGCACCGAAAGGTCTTATCAGCATAAAGAGATGTTTTTGCCAGAATGTCACGCCGATCTGTGGGAGGTCTCACCGGAGGCATACCTTTTGCGTATGTCAACAGACTTCGCTAAGAGGTCTTGCCGAGGACAAAAAAGAGGCGAGTTTTGGGAGGAGCTCTCAGTGATAGTGATGGTTCAGCAGGAGTCTCCCCGACGCAAAAAGAAAGAGGGCCCTCGATAAGACTAAGCGATCTCGCTGAGATATCTCAGCGATTATGATGTCTCCCCGCAACGAAATGGAGCTTGAAAAAGGGCGAAGGGATCGACATGTGGTCTCGGTGAGTGGACATGGTCTTGCCGAAGAAAGAAAGGGTGGTCTCGATATGGTTGCCTTCGGCAGGAGTCCCGCCGACAAGAAAAGAAACTCACCGAAAGGAAAAGCATTTGACATAAGGTCCTGGCGACCAACTAAAGTTTCACCGAAGGGGTGTGGCTTCGGTATAAAGAATGAAAATTGGTGAGATGTCTCACCGACACCAAAAGGTCTTGCCGATAACAAGATGGGCTCGCCAAAAGATTTGAAGCTCACCGTAGGGTCTTGCCAAAAGCTGGTGGTCTCACCGAAGAAATAAGAGCTCGGTGTGATGTCTTCCTGACCGACGGGAGTCTCAGTGAATAGAGGAGAGCTCAGGAAAACAAGAAGAGTTCACAAGAGGTCTCGGCAAAGTGTGGGTGTCTCAGCGACAAAAGCAGATATTGGTATGACTATGGGGCATCGCCATGAGGTCTTACCGACTTGATAAAGTTTCAGCGAAAGGAATGCGGAGCTCGGTGGAGTGGCGCGCATTTGGGGTGACATCAATCAACTCCTGCCGAAGATGAAGAGTGTTTGAGGTAACATTTTTCCTTCGGTAAAATGTCTCACCGACACACGGATGTCTTGCCGACTGCAAAGGAGCTCGCCATGAGACAAAGCCATTGGGATGAGGTCTTGTTGACCCGGTAAGGTCTCACCAAAATCTGAAGGAGCTCGAGCCCAAAGGAGAAGAGAAAGCTCGGGGTAAATAAAATGGGCTCACCAGAAGTCTCACCGACTGTTCTATGATATGCTGATAGCTGCAGAGACACCTAATCGCATCGGTGAGACACTTTCAGTGTCTCGTTGAGATGCATTTTCTCCTAAGAGGGCTCTTGACCGAATTGGAACCCATGTAGAATGTGCCTAGCCAATCATAGAAGGTTGAGACAAGTCGTGGCGGTCTAACTCGAATGAAGAATGTCAACTTTGGATGAATTCCATGCGAATCAGAGTGAGCTCAGGGCATTTAAGGCATTCAGCTGAGGTGTTTTGAGCAAGACACAATGCCAGGATCAGAGTAAATGAGGTGGTTGCAGAAAGATCGGGAGGCTTCTCTAGGAATTGATCTTCGCCGACACACACAGCAGGGACACGCAGGATTCAACATTAATTTTAATCAAAAGATCTGAAGATAGATCTTTCTAAGCTCCGATATTTTTGTAAGCCCTAAGGGGCCAACAGACAGTCTGTATATAAGGCATTTTTTTTTCCTTTTTGTAATCAGTTCGGATAATGCATCCAAAAGAGTTAGTGATTTCTTATCTATCCTTCCTCAGCTGATGTATATTTTGTAACTCAACTGGAATCCTAAATACAACACAGAGTTTACCTTGGAAGTTTGTGTTCATGTTTGTATTGATTCTCATTTCTATTTTGTTCTTTTGAACATGCAAGTCTTTAACTGTGTTTTATAATTTTGTATTCATATCTTAGAGCTGTGAAATTAATTTTTCCTTCCTGAGATGTGTATGTAGGCCAAACCTATTAGGAGTAAAGCATTAAGTTTGAAAGAAGTTTCTCTGAGAATAGCAATTAGGCTTTCAAGTGTATGTTCTTCCTGTGTTCATTTCATGATTTCTTACCAGTTCGGTGTAT
>VDFB02270651.1:446304844-446354587 GCA_007258455.2 Sequoia sempervirens
GGTCTCATCGACTATTCTATGATATGCCGATAGCTATAGAGACACCTAATCGCATCGGTGAGACACTTTCAATGTCTTGCCAAGATGTATTTTTGCCTGAGAGGGCTCTTGACCAAATTGGAACCCATGTAAAATGTGCCTAGCCAATCATAGAAGGTTGAGACAAGTCATGGTGGTTTGACCGGAACGAAGAATGTTAACTCTAGATGAATGCCACATGAATCAGAGTGAGCTCAAGGCATTCAAGGTGTTCAGCTGAGGTGTTTCGAGCAAGACACAATGCCAGGATCAGAGTAAATGCAGTGGTTGCAGAAAGATCGAGAGGCTTCTCCAGGGAACGATCTTCGCCGACACACACAGTAGGGACACGCAGGCTTCAACATTAATTTTAATCAAAAGATATGAAGATAGATCTTTCTGAGCTCTAATATTTTTGTAAGCCCTAAGGGACCAACATACAGTCTGTATATAAGGCATTTTTTTTCCTTTTCTATAATCAGTTCAGATAATGCATCCAAAAGAGTTAGTGATTTCTTATCTATCCTTCCTCAACTGATGTATATTTTGTAACTCAGCTGGAATCCTGAATACAACATAGTGTTTTCCTTGGAAGTTTGTGTTCACGTTTGTATCGATTCTCATTTCTGTATGTTTCTTTTGAACATGCAAGTCTTTAACTGTGTTTTATAACTCTGTATTCATATCTTAGAGCTGTGAAATTAATCTTTCCTTCCTGAGATGTGGATGTAGGCCAAACCTATTATGACTAAAGCATTAAGTCTAAAAGAAGTTGCTCTGAGAATAGCAATTAGGATTTCAAGTGTATGTTCTTCCTATGTTCATTTCATGATTTCTTACCAGTTCGGTGTATCACCCTAGTGTAGTTCCTTAATTTATGTATCTCTTCCCTCTTTCCTCTTAAAGAAACAATAGTCTAGGTGATACCAAAGGAAGCCGACCTTCTCTGGAGGTTCATTTCAATCATAGGTGACCCACAACCTTGAGATGATCCCATTGTGTCTCTAGAAAGCTCAGTTTTAATCTTTGTGCATAGGGTGCATTTCTAGGTGATAACAGTTTCTGGCACACCCGGTGGGACTATGAACTGCTTCTCAGTTCATGTTTCGACAATTTATTGCTGCTATTTGGTGTGTACATTAGTATTTTATTCCTTTGGAGGAATTTTTTTAACATACCTAGTGACTCCAAGTCTGATCTATCTGGTTTCAGTAGTCGAAGTACTGGTTTCATGATAGTATGTCTTACCATTCACCATTTCATGAAGGTATGGTGCCTGCATCTTTTTATCAGTCATACCCTATTGAAGATACCACTAGTTTTACTCAAAATAGCTATGTAACAATGGGTTACCAGCAAGCTGAATTGGTCTACCACCCACCCACCCCTGCACAAGTTCAACAGCGACATGCTTATGCTCATCAACAACCCCAGGAGGGTTATTTTATCTCCAATCAGCAAATTTTTTCTTCATATGAGCCTCAAAATTTAGATGAAATGAGTATAGAGAATATGTCTTTATATTTCCAAAAGCAGTTTAAAGAAATTGAAAATTAGCTGGAGGTCAATAGGCAGTAGGAGGAGCTTGCTTATCAAGCTTATATTCATCAGCAAGAAGTTGAGACACAAAGAGGATCCCATTTAGTACAAGAATTTCAGCAAAGTCAGTCTAAGTCTCCTAAAGAGAAACCTTCTCAAATGCCCCAATCAACTACTTCCTTTTCAAATCCTTTCTTTGAGGAAGGACTTCACTACAGGAGATTCAATGTTCCAAACTTTGAACAGAATGAAACTTCTATTGAAAAGAAAGCAAAGGAGGAGAAACTTATTGATCAAGATGATTTAATCCTCTGGGAGAAGATTAAGAATGTAAATCCTTTGCATTTAGCCATTAAGTGTTATCAATTGCAGCAACAAAGGATTGAGCAGCAAGAGGACACTTGTTCCAAAGAATCCTTGACTGTTCTAACCGATCAGCAAGATAAACAAAGTAAGTCTTCTAATTCTTCAATTAAGCTCCCTAAGTTTGAAATTCCAAATTTTAGGAGTTATCATCTAGTGGAAAGGCCTGCAATTGAGGAAGCTTAGTCCCTTATCCCTCAAGAGTAGTCTTTTCAATTTCAAAGTCATCCTACTGATAAGATAAAACAAGTTTTTGAGGTAGATAAAACTCTTTTGGGTATTGATACATTTGAGCATGAAGTTCAAAATGAAAAATCAAGGTTGTTACAAGTGATTGATGAATAGGGCCATTTAGGACAACAAAGTTCTAAACAAGAAATGACAGCTGAACATGGAGTTATGTCATATTCATCTAATGAGCTTCCTATTTTTGTTGAACAGAGTGATGAAACCCTATTTAATTTATTTTCCGAGCTTCCTAGTTTTGATAATGAGGTTGAAAAAAGCATGTCTAAACAACCATCAGTGATAGGGTTTCAACAGCAAAAAGGTGATAACACCAATGATGAGGTGTTCTTCCATCAAGTTGAGCATGATCAAAAAAAGTGTGTCTTGAAGGATCATACAAATGCAACAGAGCAGAAATTTTTCTTCCCTCAAGAGTGTCGTCCTGAGGAAAACAATAGTCCTCTTATCATTAAGGGGACTGGTACTATGCAAAATGATGAGGATTTGTTCTAGGATGATCTGGAGATTTTCATTTCAAGCTTGGATTAGAAATGACCTTTTAGTGAAGCGCATTAGGTAGATATCAGCATATCAAATGAAAAAGAGCCTGTACCTCAAGCCCTCACCGATTTACTTAATGAGCTTCCTAATTTTATGGAGGGGACTGAAAGCAAATTTATGATACAATCCCTAATGCCAAATGTTAGTCAACATATTAAGGAATATGATGGTGGTGTGTTGATCAATATGCAGAAAATCCAAGACAATCATGACTTGACAACATTTGACCAATTTGATAGGGTGAATGAAATAGACATTTCATTGACCTCTGAGCCAATTCATTCAAATGAGATTACCATTGTGCAAAACAGAGAAGAAGCATATTTTCACAAGCAAATCAGCATTAAGAGCAAAGGGTTTATCCTTTCCAAAGGATGCCCAATTAAAGATTTGATTAATAGAGTGCCAAGGATAGTAGAGTGTGCCATTGTTCCAGAAAAATTTGATGTAGTTACTACTTTGGAATAACAGGATATATCCACTTATCCATTTGTAGACATCAGTTTTCACGATCAATTTGAAATGGTAAGTGGATTTATCTTTGTTTTTCCAAGTGTCCTGCAATTAGTATGGGCATTTTCTCTCTTTTATCATGCTTTCTCTGCAAGTCCTCAACTTGCAATTCATCTTTTATTAGTCAGGAGGGGTAGTTATTTCACAGAGCCGGTGAATGGTTTTGTTTGACCAGCTTCTTTACTGGTTAGTGTAGGGTAGGTTTAGTTGCATTTTTCAATTCCCTAAGTGCTATCCCAGCACAGTTAGATAGTTTTCCCTTCTGTAGTTTCCTGTTTTCAATAAATGTCTGAGTCATCTGTTTCTTGAGTCACAAATATGTTACAATGTACAAAGCTGTTCCAAGTCTGTTCTAGATTTTTTTCAATGACTCCATGCCCAATGGATAGGCCTAGGCTACTAGTCTTCATGTTTAGTAGGCAAAGATCCAGCAAAATTCACCATAAATGTTACCTAATTTTCACCCTCGGGCTCAATTAGGCAGAATATCATGTGATAGGGGTTCCATTAGGTCCAAATGCTTCAAACCAGGGAACATATCGGTGTGTGAATGGCAGGGTCCCCCGATCCATTTTTGAAATATATGTGTTGCCTATCAACAAGACATTTCTGATGTCATAACGATTTGTTTTTACATACAGGCAGCTTTGGGCATGACATTCACGCGGTTTCGGCGACAGAAAAGGACTATATCGACATAAGTTATACCGTCGGTATGTGGTCACAGTGAAATTTCTTTGTCTCACCGATCGGAGGTTGAATGGAACATATCGGCAGGAGTTTAAGGCTTTGGTGAAGGGTCATAGCGAAAAGGTTGTCTCCCTGACTGTGCACCAAAAGGTTTTATTGGCATAAAGAGATGTTTTCGCCAAAATGTCATGCCGATCTGTGGGAGGTCTCAACGAAGGCATACCTTCGACGTATGTCAATAGACTTTGCTAAGAGGTCTTGCCAAGGACAAAAAGGAGGCGAGTTTCGGGAGGAGCTCTCAGCGACAGTGATGGTTCGACAGGAGTCTCCTCGATGCAAAAAGAAAGAGGGCCCTCGATAAGACTAAGTGATCTCGCTGAGATGTCTCAGTGATTATGATGTCTCCCCGCAATGAAATGGAGCTTAGCAAAGGGTGAAGGGATCGACATGTGTTCTCGGTGAGTGGAGATGGTCTTGCCGAAGAAAGAAAGGGTGGTCTCGATATGGTTGCCTTCGGCAGGAGTCTCGCCAACAAGAAAAGAAACTCGCCGAAAGGCAAAGCATTCGGCATAAGGTCTTGGCGACCAACTAAAGTTTCACCGAAGGGGTGTGGCTTCGGTATAAAGAATGAAAATTAGTGAGATGTCTCACCAACACCAAAAGGTCTTGCCGATAACAAGATGGGCTCGCCAAAATATTTGAAGCTCACCGTAGGGTCTTGCCGAAAGCCGGTGGTCTCACCGAAGAAATAAGAGCTCGGTGTGATGTCTTCCCGACTGACGAGAGTCTCAGCGAATAGAGGAGAGCTCAAGAAAACAAGAAGAGTTCACAAGAGGTCTCAGAAAAGTGTGGGTGTCTCAGTGACAAAAGCAGATATCGGTATGACTATGGGGCATTTCCATGAGGTCCTACCAACTTGATAAAGTTTCAGCGAAAGGAATGCGGAGCTCGGTGGAGTGGCGTGCGTTCGGGGTGACATCAATCAACTCCTGCCGAAGATGAAGAGTGTTCGAGGTAACGTTTTTCCTTCGGTAAAACATCTCATCGACACACGGATGTCTTGCCGACTGCAAAGGAGCTCGCCATGAGATAAAGCCATCGGGATGAGGTCTTGCCGACCCGATAAGGTCTCACCGAAATCTGAAGGAGCTCGAGCTCGGAGGAGAAGAGAAAGCTCGGGGTAAATGAAATGGGCTAGCTAGAATTCTCACCGACTGTTCTATGATATTCCAATAGCTACAGAGACACCTAATCGCATCAATGAGACACTTTCAGTGTCTCGTCGAGATGCATTTTCACCTGAGAGGGCTCTTGACCGAATTGGAACCCATGTAGAATGTGCCTAGCCAATCATAGAAGGCTGAGACAAGTCATGGCGGTCTGACCCGAATGAAGAATGTCAACTCTGGATGAATTCCACATGAATTAGAGTGAGCTCAGGGAATTTAAGGCATTCAACCGAGGTGTTTCGAGCAAGACACGATGCCAGGATCAGAGTAAATGTGGTGGTTGCAGAAAGATCGAGAGGCTTCTCCAGGAAACGATCTTCGCCGACACACACAACAGGGACACATAGGCTTCATCACTAATTTTAATCAAAAGATCTGAAGATAGATCTTTCTAAGCTCTGATATTTTTGTAAGCCCTAAGGGGCCGACATACAGTTTATATATAAGGCATTTTTTTTGCCTTTTTGTAATCAGTTCGGATAATGCATCCAGAAGAGTTAGTGATTTTTTATCTATCCTTCCTCAGCTGATGTATATTTTGTAACTCAACTGGAATCCTGAATACAACATAGAGTTTACCTTGGAAGTTTGTGTTCATGTTTGTATTGATTCTCATTTCTATTTTTTTCTTTTGAACATGCAAGTCTTTAACTGTGTTTTATAATTTTGTATTCATATCTTAGAGCTGTGAAATTAATCTGTCCTTCCTGAGATGTGTATGTAGGCCAAACCTATTAGGACTAAAGCATTAAGTTCGAAAGAAGTTGCTTTGAGAATAACAATTAGGCTTTCAAGTGTATGTTCTTCTTGTGTTCATTTCATGATTTCTTACCAGTTCGGTGTATCACCCTAGTGTAGTTCCTTAATTTATGTATCTCTTCCCTCTTTCCTCTCAAAGAAACAATAGTTTAGGTGATACCCAAAGGAATCCGGCCTTCTCTGGAGGTTCACTCCAACCATAGGTAACCCACAACCTTGGAGTGATCCCATGTTGCTCTAGAATGCTCAATTTCTTGCAAACTCATCACATGGTGCAATTCTAGGTGACAACAGCAACCACATCTTCCATCTTGAAAGTGGTTGTTGTACTCCCACTAGCCATTACCAAGTGATCCCATGTGTCAGGAAACGAACACAATAGGAGCATGTAACGATATTCATCATCTATCTTCACACCCACAGACGCCACTTGAGCAATGATCATGTTAAATGCATTCAAATGATCTACAATAGATGCTCCTTCCTCCATCTTTAAAGAGTATAGCTTCTTCCTCAGGAATAACTTACTTACCAGAGATTTCCCTTCATAAATTTCACCAAGCTTCTTCCACAAATTTTTTTCTATCTTCTCTTCATGTACATTCAATAGAACTGAATCAGCTAAGCACAATCCATAACCCTAATCCTTGGCCTTCTAATCCTTTGCATCCCAGTCATCTTGCAAGGTTGCTACTGATTTATAAGAGGAAACTACAGTCCATAACTCTTGATCCACAAGTAAATCTTCCATTTTGAGTTTCCACAACTCAAAATTGCCACCATTGAACTTCTCAATATTTATTCTTCCAGATGTGCTTTCCATCTTAAACCTATAATAAGTTTACAACCAGATTTCTCTACAAAACTCCCACTAAAAAAGATTAGCACAAAAAACCCATCTTACCCACAAGGACAACAAATTTGGCCAAGCTCTGATACCAACTAAAAGGAAAGAAGAGTGCAAAATACACCTTCCTAATGCTAATCTTTAGGAGAGAGATACATAAAAACACTTAAAACTTTGCAATTATAGTTCATTTAAGATGCACATACAAGAATAATGGAATAAGCAAAAAAGAATGAACACCAGATTTACGTGGGAAAAGCCTTTCGAGAAAAAACCCACACACCAAAGCAAAGATCTCTTGTATTACAATTAAATGTAAATTACATACAAGTCACAGAGCTATGCTCTTTCAACTGTCGATCCATAGAATCAATTCGATAGCACTACATTCATTCACTTCAACCATCAACTCTTCGACCCTTGGTTGATCCAATGCAATACTGTATTTAATACAATATAATTTTCTACAACATTCTCACTACCTCCATATATTTACCTCCTCCTTTAGGTCGACTTAACCTACATTGTCATAGTACTGTCTCATCGACCAATGAGCATCAAGATCTTGCAGGCTGTTGCATGGTTATTAGAGAATTCAACTATCACCTTTAGGTTGAAATCATCAAGCTAATGAACATGTTGATTCACAACAACAATGTGCAATCAACTAATGAATCTATGACACGCATCACCATTTAACTCATCTATGTATCACCATTGAGGAGACAATGTAGCAAATCCTTTTGATACCATGAAGTCCCATGATAAAGCATCACCAGCTACCGCCATACCGTAGACACCACCAATGGACCATTGTAGGATGGTGGTATATATACCTCACCACTGCAAAACTCTTAGACCAACCATCATGAGATAGTGGGACAAACACTGCACCACTACAATCCATCACATGGGCTATCGCAAGGTGGTGGTATGGCCTGCACTACCACATGTCTCCTCATGGACTGTCGTGAGGTGGTGGGGTAACCAGGGGTAACCATCACACTACCTCTAGCACCTTCCGTGGTCTTCCATGGGGAGGTGGTAAGGCCCCCACACTATCGCACAAACCAATGAATATCATCATGGGATGGTAGGTCACACTGCCAACCCACACTCCTCTTAAGTGCACCTAGTGGTACTATGATAAAGCCATGAATGCAACACTTTGGGGAATCTGAGTTCGATGGAAACTAAGCTAGGGTTTCAATAGTTATTTTGAGACACACATTCTCAATAGATATGTAGGACAATTTTCCATATCATGTTCTCACTACAAAAATCTTGTGTTATCATAATTCATGTTCTATTGTCAGATCTTCTTAATAATTTCAAAGAATTTTTGTTATAGCATGTCACAATGAGTTTATTTCCCCTCTTTTATTATTTTTCATTGATCCCTCTCCCACTAGCTCTCCTATGTGTGAGGTTATCTTGGTGAAAGAGAATGAAATCTTTGACAATCATGGAAATCATGTTTATTCTTCTCTTGATACCTCACCTAATTGGGAAGAAGATATCTTGGTGTTAAAAGATCTAATCATTGAGCGTCATGAGAATCTTGTTTGTTTCTCTCCCCCTACCTCTCCTACTTGGTAAGATATTATTGGACAAGAGAATAAAATCATTGATATATTTATATTTCATAGACGAAGATGTTAATGTGATATTAGATTCCCCTCGATAGACGATCATCAATAAGAAGTTAAATTTGTTGTGGTTATGAATGCACAATTGGCTATTAGATCTCTTTTGATTATTGGAACTCCTAAAACTCCTAAAATTCCTCTAATTATTGGACCTCCTAAGTCACCTCTCATTATAGGACCTTCTAAATCTCATGGCCATATCCTAAACTTTGCAAAACAATTCACTAATAGTTTCATGTATTGAAGCAACCAAGTTATCACATAGTTGCTCACACATATAAAACTAGAAATAACAAGCAACCAAAATAAATTCCAACATCCATCCCATTGCATCAACCATACCTCCCACCTGCACTTAACATTCTGTAATGTGGTGGTAAATAATTTGATCTTGTTGAGCAACTTCATAACACTACTGCTAAGATCTCTTTGTGGGATTTAATTCAAACATCTCTTGTTTACCATGACATGCTTCAAAATTCTTTGAAAACAATTTTGGTCCCTCGTAGTGCACAAACAAATGATGTAGTATCCCTAATTGAGGGTATGAATTCAACTAATGTGGATATTTTCTTTCATCAAAGTGAATTACCTCCCTTGAAAACACAAAAATAAAATGAGGCTTTGATGGCAATGGTTGTTATTAACAAGGTTGGGATTAGGCGCACCCTTATTGACAATGGTTCAAGGTTTAATTTTTGTAGTGTGAACCTTTTGGGTAAAATTGGAGTAGATAAGACTAAAATTCAACCAGTTGATTTGTCCATTCGAGGTTTTGATTATATGGGAAAATAATCGTTTGGTGTGATAATGTTACCTGTTAAATTTTATAAGGTTTTATTGCAAAATCCTATCCATGTCATGCCCCATGATCTTTCATATAATCTTATCTTGGGTAGACCATAGATTCATGAGATGAAAGGTGTGCCTTCAATGCTTCATTGTTTAAGGAAATACACTTACAACAACAAGGTTTACATGATAAAAGCTTATCCTAAATCTAAAAATTGTTTACAAACTGAAATAGGAATAGAGATCAGTCCTTTTAGAACATTGATACCAACTTCAAAAGTAGAACCTTTACAAATCAATGATAATCCTAATTATCTTTCATCTGTAACAGAACTATTAATGATGATTGGGTATCATTAGATTTCACACCTACATTCATACAGAAATACAAGATTACACAATCAAAATAAGAAAAAGAGAAATAAGCCACAATGATATCAACACAATCTATCACTGAATCATCCACAACTTCTAGAAAAGAGGAAAAGATAAATTATACATCCACTTGTGAAGAAAATGACTATGAAAAACCACCTTCTTTGAAAGAAATAGAAGCCATTTATGGAAGAGGTTATCAACTTTTGAAACAATTTAGCTATAATGGAAAAGGATGTGTTGTAAAAAAAACAAGGTGTTTGTGTTCCCATAGAGCCCATCATGCAAGAAACAAGAGGTCTTGGTTATTGTCCTTTGAAAATAACGAGAACATCTAAAAGATCTTCACTTAATCATACAAGATACAAATAGCATTAGTTACTACTCCTTGTCATGTGGTAGTTGTAGTATCATAACATACTCACTACCATGCATGGGGGTATAAACAAGGCTTTATGCAATCATATTTCATTTCGCAAGGAGCAACATATTATTATCCATTTTGGGCTCATCTTTGTCCCTACACTCGGGGGGCAAGGGGTTAGGTAGTCTTGTGTTAAGCTACATTTCTTCTAGCAAGTGATCCCTTTATATCTCCTTAAAACATTAGTGTAGCAAGTACACTAAATTTTTAAGCGGGGCATATAATCCCCCACTCATTTTTTGCATAAGAAATGGTCCCTTTTTTGTGATGATAGTATACATTTCCTAGAAAGTGTGACCTTGGTAATGAAAGTGTGGTATTCTTGATCTATGTTAGTATCTCTGTTGTGGTGATATTGGGCTTGATTCCCTCTAAGAGTGTGACCTTTCTTGGCATATGATGTTCCCCTTGGTGGTAATACTATGGTTAGTATGCCCTAAGGTGTGAGTTTATATTTTTTGACTTCTTCTCTCTCTGTGGTGATGTCATGTGTGATATTCCCTAAGGTGTGACCTTTCATATATCGAGTAAAGCCCCTTTATTATTTCTGTAAATCACCTTTTGTGGTGGTGTTGTTATAACACCCTTTGAGGTTTTGTCCTTACCTTGTCATTTATGCACCTCCTTAGGTGAGTTTGTGCACCTTCTTAGGTGAGTATAATTTTTGTTTCACTTTGTTCACACACAATAAACTTAGTGGTGTGTTGACATTGGAATTTTTGTGCTTCACTTTGTTCACACGCGTTGAACTTAGTGTTATGTTGACATAACATCTTGATCATTTTATGGCACCTTATCAAGGTTATCGAGGAGTATAAATCTTTGTCTTGTTGTTAATGGGTACACACTTAATGAACCGCAAACTTCACTAGACCTAGTGTGTTTCTCATTTTGGCTACTTTTCCTTGGGGGCTCACCTATTGAATATTGGACTTCACTAGCCTGTTGTGTCTTTTTTTCGTGATTCACCTAACAAATATCAAACTTTTCTACTATGTGAGTCATGAACACCTTAACATGGCCATCTAGCATAACACAACTTGCTTGCTAGTAGAGCAATGCGTTTCATGAGTGTCTAGCATAACATAGCTTGTTAGCCTTGTGAAACTCATCATATTGCATGGACACCTAGCATAGCATAGCTTGCTAGCCAACATGTGGCTCATGAGTGATGTGGCATAATGCAACTTGCTAGTCCTCATGAGAGCATTCCTTTGTTTGACGAATGGTGTTTGGTATTTGAGATAATTTAAGATTGAGGTCTCTTTACCTTATTGAATTGAATCCTTTTAGTAATAATCTCATGTTTTTGTTGTGTCTTTTGTGTGTTTTCTTCATGTTTACATCATTTTAACATTATGTTTGTGTTCATCTCATTTTCGTCTACATGTTATGTTATGTCATGTATTTTCATCATGTATGCTTTATTTTTTTGACATGTATGTTTGTGAATGTTGTCTTGTTGTGTTGCATACATGTGCATGTTCCTTTGTGCTTATGTTGGTTCTCCATGTGATCTTAGATCCTGAGGGCTTGTAGACTCCCCCTTGATCATTTTTCATCCTATCTGTTCAACATTTGGACAATTGAACCCCTCTTGACATATATTTTTCTACTTTAGTGTGATTTTGAGTGTAAGTTCATACCCTCACTAAAGTGGGGACTAAATGTAGCATCGTAATTTGTCACCCTTGACAATTTCAAACTATGTTTTTCTCCCCTTAATTTATTGGACTTGATTAAGCACCTAATTTCCCAAATTATGCATTCTATGGCCTATTTTTAACAATTTCCAAGAAATTGCAAGCATTGAACAATTTCATTTATTTAATGCTTTTCCCTTGACACCTAAAATCTTGGAAAAAAGGGTCAAGACTAGGATGCCCTTGGGAAACTATGTCCCCCTATTTTTTGGGATTCAAATTTAAATATAACAATTTCAACATTTTAACATTTGAAATTCAAGTTGAAAATATCAGCTATCAAGTTCTAATTTATGGGAAATTAAATAAATTCCTATAAATACCTAGTTAAATGCATCATTTGAAATCTATCTAGAAAATCTAGAGAAATTATTGTCAAGAGCATTATCAAGCAAGTCAAGAGCAACATTTCAGAGCTTTATTACAACAATTTAAGATACAAGCATCATGTCAAATCCTATGTGAGTGTATGCATATTCATGTTATCATTGTTGATGAAGGCTAACCATTTTGTAGGTCCCCAAGCAATTCAAGCATTCAAGTAAGGCCTTGAAGTGATGTGCATGACTTTAGTCCTTCAAGAAATCTATTGAAGGCTAGTGAATTGCAACACTTTTTTGATTCATCATTTCTTCCTATCATTTATCTTTCCTATCATTGACATTTCCATTGTGGAAGTGGAACACTAACATGGGATTTGACTAAGGTAAGCCCCTAAATGGCACAACATTTCTTCCCTCTTTGAATGTGTAGATTTTAGGTTTGGAGAGGATTGATGGAAGCTTGAAGATCATTTATTCATTTTTGCATTCAAACCCCTACACCTTGTCAACTCACATAAACTCACCTATAGAATCATCCGATAGTGATCTGACAAGTTTGCAAGCAAAAATGAGAATCTCAAATCTGACATTAGAGGACTGTGAAAATAGATTCCGGACACCCCTACAAGGATAGATATGCCCTTAGGAACCTATGTCCTACTATTCCAACTGGTACCAAATTTTTAGGATGGGTGCACAACACTCTTCCCTTCCCAAATGTGCCTGCAAATCTATGTTATAGTTTGTTAGTTGTCAAAAGCTTGCAATTTTCATATTAGGGAACATAGTCTAATTAGGTTAATCAAAGAAAATAAATTTTATTCCAGTGCAAGACTCAAAAGGATGTAGATCCATGTTTGATTATCTCAACTTCACGGTTGAAAGTAAATCTAATCACCTTGTTGATTTACATCCTAATGTACCCTTGAAAAAGGAGGAAATTAATATTAGGTTTTCTACATTAAATTTAGGGTTCTCTTTTTCATTTTTACAACTTGTACATGATTACATAACATGGCCTAATAGTCAGAACTCATAATTAGTGCATACATTACTCTCTAAGTTGCACTTAAGGGGGTGTTAGTGTAAATAGAGACATTATCATACCTAGTTAGCTAATCATCTTTCTAGGATTGACCTATTCACACCTAACTTAAGTTTACTTAGGTTTCTTTTTCTTTTGTCTCACTTCATATGGTTGAGACATGTGTCCTCCTGACTTGAAACACCTATTAACACTTTCTCACACATTTTTCAAGTGAGCTCAGAAGTGTCCCATCTTTGGAGGGGTAGTCAGAGTTTCACTCTTAACTTCTTACCTTGTCATCCTTGCCTACATATACAAGTCTTGATCATTGTATCATTCACTCTTTATTTTATACCTGATAGAAATAATATTGTGTTCATAGTTCCATGTGTGGAAGGTTATCAACATCAAGCTCTCTGATCTTGGCATTCTCCAACATAAATAAGATGTAATTATGGTTCAACAATATCTATAAAATAAATAAGATATAAATTTTAAAAAATCAAATATATGAAAAAATGATATAATTAAAATGTGTAAATCCAATCATGGAAGTGGTGATATTTTATCAATTGGTAAATTCTAGGATTTTTGGGTTGTAAAGATGTGAGCAACATATTCTTTCACTCAATTTTGGATCTATTTTCACATATGAGGTATCATGTCTCCCTAGAAGATTTTTTTTAATATCTTTGAATAAAATTAGACCCCCATGCTATTTAATCATGTTTAGCCCCAATCACTTAGATATTATACATAAATTTTTTAATGTGGGTCTAGTCACCTATCATTTGAATTTTCACTTTTCAAAATTATGGTTCAATTTCCCACCTTTTAACATTAATTGAGGGAAAATTTTGGTGTGCTTGCTAATGAAATTATAGATAATTAAAGAAAAGGGTGGCATAATTTCCAATAAAATTATAAGAAATTAAGGACAAAGGGTGGTGGGATCACCGATGAAATTATAGAGAATTGAGGAAAAGGGTGGTGTGATTGTTGCAAGTATGTATAGTTGGTGTTGTCATTGATGTCAACAAGCCTTGGTGTTGTCATTGGTGTCAATTGTATAAGAAGGATTTTTTTGCAAGGATGTGTATTTGGTATTGAGTTGGTGTTGTCTCTAATGATGCTTTGATTAGTTGCATTATGTTGTCATTAGTAAGCTATTGGTGTCAACCTCTAGTGGTGCTTTGATAAGCTTTTGTTTATGGATGTATGGTTGAGTTGCTATGTTACAGTTGGCTTGATGGTGATGAGGAATTACTGAAGATGTTGGTGATATTTTTTTGGTGCTTGGTTTCCAATTGCTTTTGAGAAAATTGAATAAAAAGAGGAAATAGTGTAACACCTCGTCGTGCAAACCCCAAAGGACAACTAAGTACACAACAATTTTTTTTTAAACATAAAGTAAAAGTACTATGTTAACTATTGCAACTAATATGATTACAAGTACAAACTAATCTCCTAAGTCCCTTGGGGTGCACGAGGAGACATTACGTATCTACCCATCAACAAAATTAACTAATCTAACATTATGTTCTTCTAATATGAGTTCTCATATAATCATTTATAAACGCTAAGCATTAAAACAAGAATGAACCATAAGAATGTTGTACCAGATTTCCTAAGCTACTCATCTTGGAAATAAATAGAACACATTTGCTCAAATATAAAACAACATCAAGTATAATTACATCCAAGAATAATGTTTAAATTACAAAGTGTGATAATACAATACATCATTGTCCAAATTAAATCTCAATAAACAATTATCCAAGTTACAAAATACATTATCCCAACACATGGGAGAATTACATTACAATTTACAAGATATGACAAAAGTACAATATATACATCCGAAGGAACATAAATCTAGAACAAACTATCACCACAATCTCTGCACTGAAGGAACAACTGCCAAATGGGAAACCCAACGGGGTGTGAAGCGCGTTCCACCCGACCACCCCCGTGCTAGGAGTAGTTAAGAAAGGATTTCTGACCAAGACGTCTAAAATAACACTTAAGACTCAACTCCAAATATAGAAAGAGAAATCACGCACATAAGAACATAACAAAAGTCTACTAACAAAACACGATAACATAATACACCAAGTCATAATAATAAACCACTTCCAAAACATAACAACAAATTACCAAACTCATCGATAGACTACTTCCAAAGGATTTCAATGAAACAAATCCAAAAAGGGAAAGCTAGAGGAGAGTGTCATCGCATGGCCTTACATGGATTATCCAGACATCCTGACTCAAGGTGCCGCCTCCAACTATACATGGATTATCCAGACAACCTATCACCAGGTGCTGCCTCCATCTATGGTTATCCTGATAGTCTATCTTAAGGCGCCGCTCCATAAGGTGACTCATGCGAAATCGTTAACCTCTCACGAAGAAGAGGTCATGATTATGCCCACCACGGCCTTCTCGACCACCTTTAGTCTATGGAAGCCCTAATAGGTGGATGAGGTATCAATATTTATCTTATTAATATTAAACTACCCATCCCCTAATTAATTAGTTAGGTTTTCACTTTTTACTCTAACTCTAACGTGGGTTATACTGACAGCCCCTTTGTGTGCTGGCCCCCACGTAGAGCCACTCTCCCTAGGACTTCCAACACACATCACAATCAAGGAATCTTACCCTCAAGTACATGAAACATAGAATAGAAACAATCGTGAGGCAAAACCATCCCGCTATAAACATATGACTCAATTAACTTAACAAAACGATTACAAACTCAAGGTAGGCTCAAGATCACAACCATAAACAAAATGGAATCAAACATCCAATATAAAAGCCTCCTAACTTTATACACCAAATTCCCAAACATCTGGAAGTTTTAACAACTCTATCTCCTATAATAGGTTGACTAACTTAAGGAATCCACATGTTGATAATCCAACTCAAGAGATCCAATAAAGAACTCAATAAAATAAATCAACTAACTATTCAATATCAAGAAATTGAAATCCCATCTCAAAAGTCAAACTACAAATTTTCTCACTTTATTTCACAAAATAAAAACACTTAAATAGATTTGAATTAAAAGGCACTCAAATAAATTTAATATAATACTTTCTCTAAATTTGTTAGAAAAACCTAAAGTCATTATTACTAACTTACATAATATTTTCTTTAGTTTAGCAAATGTATATATATATCTCTCTACACATACGTATTTTTACATATATATATATAGATTACTTTCTAAATCACAGTTTAAATTCTAACATCATAAAAATATTTCACATAATTATATTCTTTTGAAAATAAATAAATATAAACACATACATACATATATATATATATAATTTATTAATGTAAATTAAATTTAATAATTTAAAAATTTAAATTTACAACTTAAAAATCAAAGTTAAAGAATATTATATTCTTTTAAAAAATATATTAAATACCTTTTTGGAGGCTGCGTACCTCCCCATAGGGGAGGATGCGGCCCCCAAGGGCTGCGTACAACAGTCCAAGGACTGCTGCGCAGCAGTCCTTTGACTACTGTACACAGCCTTATAGGCTGTGCAGGGGGTACGACTGTAGCCGTCCCACCCTTACAATAATAAAAAATTCCTATATTTTCTTTTATATACATTTTTTTTTAAAAGAGAAATGAAATCAAATATATATTTTTTTATTAGTTCTGCCAGGGAACTATAGGCACCAGAATATAACAAAATATATTTCAAAAATCAATTCTCTTGAATCTAATTGGTACACAATTTTCACCCAATATAAGCGATTTTGACGCTTCCATTACCAATCCAATTAATTTTTAGAAATTTTTTTAAGAAAATTTATGCGAAAACATAGGTAACTGGTAGTCAACAATCTCATTTAATACAACACAATAGATCATAAGGAGAGCATGGTTGAACTTCATGCCGTTTATTTTTTATTTATTTATTCTATTCTATTTTCTCTTTTTAACTACATTACATATAATATACTCATTAGATAAAATAGATATATTTATAAAAATTCTTCACAAGTTAATTTATAGGATTAACCATAAACTCAATATATTTACTACAACATTCTTTTTAATAATACATTATGTGAATATTTTTTAATACTAAATATAAATATATATTTATTTATACTCATATTTATTTATTATATTTTCCATTCTATTAAATTCAAATATATAAAATAATCTAATAACAAATTCAAATAAATAATATATTTTTAATATATTATATTATTAATTTAACAACATATTATAATATTATAATATATATATATATATATAAT
The DNA here is from genome assembly GCA_007258455.2 of Sequoia sempervirens. Lineage (NCBI taxonomy): Eukaryota > Viridiplantae > Streptophyta > Pinopsida > Cupressales > Cupressaceae > Sequoia > Sequoia sempervirens. The sequence goes on from VDFB02270651.1 coordinate 446,322,172, forward strand.
ACATATGTAACATATATAATATCTAATATATAATTTTAACATAATTATAATATTATAATGTATATACAATATATATGTAACATTTATACCATCTAAAATATAATTTAATAAATTAAATAATAATATTATAATATTATATTATATTTATTTTTATTTTTATTTTTATTTTGTAACATAATATTTTGATTTTGGAGCATAATATGGATGGTCCCTTCGGGCATAGACGGTCCCTTTAGGCATCACGCCGGTGGGAGGCAATAAGTTTTTAAACTAATATATTTAAAACTAGCTTATTTACCATATAAATTAAATATTTTATGTGACATTATTTATAAAGATAAGATATACAAAGAATATGTTAAATTATTACTTCAAAAAAGAAGTTTCTAAAACTTAGAAAATTGAGTGTGGAAGAACTTTCCTAAATTTACAAGTTTCTATTTTAATATACTTAAAATTAAAAAATCTTTAAAATCTTTGAAAAAAAATATCGAAATTAATGTATTAATATGAACTATGACCCTAACCCTAATTTTATATCTAATTATAACCCTAACCTTAATCCTAATAATAACCTTAATTCTAATTCTATCTCTACTCGTAAACCTTAATCTAAACTATAACCCTAACCCTAATTCTATATCTAATTACAACCCTAACCTTAATTTGTAAATTTTGGACTCACCTTTTTATGACTTGTATTATTCTATGAGAATTTTTTTAATTTGTTTCAATCTTTAAATCATGCTATCTATTTTTTTATGATTTTTTTGGTTAAATATTTCATAAGATTATAGGCCCCTTGAAGACTATGTGGGGTAAGCATGGTTCAAATTGGGCTATTCTTAAATCTATGCAAATATTTTAGGAGATTTTTTAATTTGTTTCAATTTATAAATCATGTAAGTGTTTTGTTACTTTAATTTTAATTTTTGAATTTTCTTTGCAAATATTTGATAAGGTTATGTCAAATCATTATCCATAAACCATTTTCTTTGATATTATGCATAAAATTATCATCACACAACCCATATAAATTATAGTTATAATTAGAAGGTTTTCTTATCATTTTGTACAAGAGGTTGACCTTTTTGTAAGAGAAATTGCCTAATTCTACCCTTTGGATGAAAACCAATAGGGTGACTTCAATCAAAGGTAAAAAATTCATTTTTGTCTCCAATTATAAAAATTGACATGGATTTATAAGTTTTCCCCCTAATTTTAAATAATATTATAAGGATACCCTAAAACTTGCACTTACCATTATAATTTCCCTCTCATGCCTATTATAGTCTTACCAAACAATTTTGAATTTATTAAACACAACTAACAATTAATTAAAACATAACTATTCTATAACTTTTTGGCAGGAACTTCGGTGCTGCAAGCTCTTGTTTTAAAAGGAAGTCTGACGAATTCCGAAGTACGGAATTTCATAATCACAACCATATATATATATATATATATATTTCTATTATACATTAAATTTCTGGACAAATTAAGTTTTAGATTGAGAAACAGTTCACCATATTTAACTACAGGTAAAGTATAGAAAATTACACAGAAGTTTTCTAATTTCCTGAGTTTCTTTCCAATTTCCCTTACACAAAGCTTTTCCTCATTTCCTGAGTCTAAACAGAGAGGTTTCGTTCTAAAATTTCCACAGAGGTTGTCTTTTTCTACTGTATTTTTCTTTGAGCTATAGATTCAAGGATTTTCATTTAACTAGATTCTCTAAATTTTGCTATGTAATTTCCTACACAGGCAACACAAAAATTTTAATGGCAGCCAGGAACATTGTTTTCTATAGAAAACTTCTAATTTCCTCAAAAGAAACAGACAATTCCTCTTACACAAACAAACAACTTTTCCAAGACGAAAACATTTGAAAATAAAATGAAAACAAAAAAGAACTTGTTTCTTGTAGGCTGTAGAAGTAAAAGCTGTGCCAAGCCTTGCCACGAGAGCCTCCAACTATTAAGCTCTTCCCAAAGCTTCTCCTCCAGCCAAAATACAATTCCAAACACTCTCCTATAGCCTTTTCCAAATCCTTACACAAACATACACTAGAAAACCCAAAAACTCACACGCACAGAGCTACCCACTGTTCTCAGCCAAAATTTTCCCATGAAGCAATTTCTGTTACCTCATGCCCCTTTTCTTTCTGGGAATAATTTCTCCACTACCTCTCGTAAACCATCCATAAAAGAATTTAATAAATTTTAAATCAATTTAATTTATTTATTATATTATATTTTATTTATTCTTCTATAGTTAATAATAATATAATTTTAATAAGCAATTTAATTAACTCCAAATGCATTAGCAAATTTAACATTTTAAAATATCAACAAAGGAAATTTATTTTATTTAAACTATTCATTTAATAGGGAATATAACTCAATTAGCTTAACTACAATTAACTTAATAACTCCATAAATTAAATATATTAATTAATCACACATACCCAAAATTAATTAAATCACACCTAATTAAAATTAATTAAAATTAGTTAAATCCCAAACTAAAACATTAATCAACACAAACACATTTACATACAAGGACAAATAGAAAAAAAGACAAAAATGGATTTACGGAAGACGAACTTGGGACGGGAACTCTTTCCTAACCACTCCTTTTTTTAACATCAATCCTGTTGAGTTTATTTTGATGCTCGCCCTGTCCTGCCAAAGCAGGTGGAATTGAAACTCTGTACTTGCAATCCTTGCATACAAACAAGGTTGTGTACATGTCCATATATATATATATAATTAAAGCATTACATTTTGAGAATGAATTGTAGTGTAGCAGGGCACTTGTAAACGAGTGGTGCTACACTATCCTCTCACCAAAGCTATACTAACAATTATAATATCAATGATGAAATAATATTTCTAACTAACTGATCACATCATAAAATAAATTATGAAATCAATGCATCAAACTATATTATTGAATCAAATTAAACATCACAATCCAATGCGATCAGTATCACGCTAACACATAAGAGTAACAAATAGTAGCAAAAGTATCAACAACATGGGGGTATTACAAACAGTGTGTTGCAGTGGTGTTTTGTGTTGCAGAGTAATGTTCTAGTTTTTCTCTGTAGTTCTTCTGGGTTGAAGATCTTCTTGTGTTGTCTGGATATGTTGATCAAATTTATTTTGAGGTGTTTCATTCATAATTTTGTGTTTTGGATCATTTTGCAGAGGAAGGTGTGTTCACCAATGTGCGAACTATATATTGTAGAGATTTCTAGGAGAAATGTTTTCACTCTGCATTTCTCCGCTGAGTGGTTTCATGTCTTGTGGATCTGGAAGAGTGTTGATAATGTGTGTATCTTTCTTTAGATAAATTTGTTCATGGTTTGGTACTTTGGAAGTCAATTTATTGAGTTATAGTGTATGGTAGAGTTGTTTGAGTGTACTAGGTGTGTACATTATTCAAGTGAAAGTTGTTGCGAAAGAACTTATTGAATTCTAGGGTGTTTATGGAATATTCTAGATCATAATTGTATTCAAATGTCGTGGTGTTCGCAATTCATCTTTGGATTTGAGGTAGTGTGTACTTAAGTGTTAATGGTGTTAACACAGGTTCGACTGACCTTGGGTTTTTACACTAATTGTGAAGTTGCTTAGGTGTTTGTGTAAGCATGAAATGGGGTGTATGAGTGGATTTATATCCTATCTAAGTTGTGTTGGGGTCCTCCTTCATTCCTTTCCACTGCAGGAATGTTTTGATGTCAACCTAATTTGAATTTGCACAGTTGAGGTGCATATTTGACCTTGGAAAATGTTTTCAAGGTTGAAGATGATATAAATATGAGTTGAGTTGATGAAGGATGATAAGATAAATGAGTATGATGTGAGTGATGCAAATTTTAGAGTTGATGAAGGATGATAAGATAGATGAGTATGATGTGAGTGATGCGAATTGCAGAGTTGTAGGGTGCAAATTTGAGAAGTATAGTGTGATCTTTCATGTGTGAGATTATTGAATGTAGTGAGCAAAAGGTGTCTACAATTCTTCAGAAAGACTGTGAAGGTGTTGGTGATACTGTGGTGAATTTTTCTATTTCTTTGAGATGGATTTCTCATTTTAACAATCTTATCTATCTTCTCTTTTATTTTGGAAGTGGGCCTTTGGCAATGAGCCTTTCTTTCTTTTGGGAAATGAGCCCTCTGATAGTGACCCTATTGTATTCGGTGTTGATATTACTTTATATTGTGAGTTAATCCTCACCGTGGTTTTTCCCATCTTTGGTTTTCCACGTAAATCTAGTGTTTCTTTATGTATGGTGTTGATTTGGTTTTGTTTATGTTATTTTCTTTCATGATAAATCATTCTAATAGATTAAGGATTAATTGGATTAATGTGGATTTGAATGTTTGTGAGGGTTTTAAAATTTTACAGTACAACTGATTCACCCCCACCCCCCTCTCAGTTGTCTTGTGCATTCAAAAGTGATTGCTAGTGAAATTATAGGTAATTAAGGGTAAAGGGTGGTGGGATTACCAATAAAATTATAGGAAATTAAGGGAAAAGGGTGGTGCAATTGCCAATAAATTTATAATGAATTTATAAAAATATATACACTTATCATGCAATTATAGGTATTTTAGGGTCATTTATGCATATTATTGTCATGCAACTATATGAATTCTATGGAATATGTTTCTTATCACCATTCAATTATTAACATTTTAGAGAAATTATGTGCCATCACCATGGAATTATAGATATTTTATGGTTAATATGTGTAGCCACCCTTGAAAATTTTAGTATTTTTTAAGAAAAAAAATCCATTCAATTCACACATTTCTTACATTATGATTTTTCCATTCGATGAACCTACAATGAGCTATCAACTATAAGATAAGAGGGTACTTTCTCAAAAAAATTCAAAGACAAAGCTCGCAACTCTATTTCAATCTCCCATTCCCAATGAGTTACAAAGACATAATTATCAAACTTGCATTATATTTTGTGTATGTATATTTTATGATTAATCTCTAAAACAGTAGTTCTCATATGCATATTTCTCATATTTTAGCATCATTTTTTACTATATATTTTTATCTATTGATATTGATAAAAAAATTCTATAATTAATTCATTGCATAGACTTAACTAGTATATTTATCATTGTTCTATATTTATTTTTTTATATAGACTATACCAATGTTCATGTCTTATTAGTTGAGTAAAGTCCTTGTTGTACTATCAATGCATTATCTTTATAGTCATTGGCACCTAAATTGCTAAGCTAAATATTAAGTGTTCCAAAATAATTATTCAAAATTATAGGTACAAATGTATCACTCATTACTAGTTTAAGTTCCTCAAAGATTTCTACTTTTCCCTTGACAGTTTTTGGTCTCTATTTTCCTCTAAATTTTCCTCAAATTTTCACGGGTTATTATATCTTCTTCTTCTTTGAATTTTGAATGGTTTAGTTTATCTAATAACTTTATGATATGGTTTTGAACTACTTATCTTGAGAAATTCATATTTATGTATGTTCTCCTTATCTTCATATTACCATATAATGGTTGATATTTTTAAAAATCTCCTTGTTTCAAAATATATCAAGGTCTAGAATTAGAACCTCAAACTTATGTGTTATGGGTACATTGTGGTTCTACTATGTAGCACTCTAATTTATTCTACATAGTTCTTCTTATAACCAAGTTCTATTTTGTACCAAACTTATATTCTAGGTTAAGACTAGCCAACCATTCTTACTAGATTCAAGTCTATTTAAGAAATTCAATATTATTGTTTTTAATAAGAGATAAGTTTGTTCATAATAAGCTAATTAGTAAAAGACTATCTACTTACTCCAAAATTCTAGTGATTTTTATAGGTTCCAATATTTGAACCATATTTCTATTTTTTACTATTCTCTTTCCACTACATTTTACAATAGAAAACTAATGCATCATGAGAACTTCATTCATTGATAAAAATAGAAATAATAAGTGTTTATTCATATGATCGTTTTGGAAGTACAAGAAGTAAAATACTTTTACATACAAGATTTTAAAGGAATGTCTTCATTTCTTATAGAATCATCACATATTCAACAAAAGAAGCATACATAAAACTCATTAGGCACAAAGCATGAGGTGAATTAACTCAAGTACCTAAAAAATTCTTCACAGGCCTTGCCAAAGAATAGACACTACATTTGCATAAAAGAGAACAAGGAACATCTAAATTCCATCAATAAGATATTTATTATTTCAAGTAGATATAAGTAATTTCCACTATAAATAATATTATGTAGTTCATACCTCATTCATAGTTTCATGACTAAGGATGAACAACTCCTTAGAGAATTTGTAATAGGTTTCTAGTTTTGGTGGAATGGTGCAAGATGATCCCATCATGTGAGTACATAATACCTACCCAACCCTCAAAAACAATTCACAAAACCATAAAAAGGTGGTTCATAATGCTAATATTTTGTGTATATGAGGGTAGACAATCAAAATCATATACATATAGAATTATCATTTCAACACCAAAATAAAAACACATTCCTATATAGTGATTGTTATCAATGGGAATGCACCCTTGTGTGAAAGCAAAAATGCCTTGCAATCTTGTGTAACATGGGAATACTTTTAGGTTGTGGGTACCCTATGTTGAAAGTAGACCTCCAGATTATAGGTTGGCTTCCTTTATGATTTTCTAATGATTGACTATAATTTTGATGGAAAAGGGAAGAAAGGCTTGAACTGAATGCATAAACTAAAATTTAAACTACAGTGATGCACCTAAATGATGATCAAGCATGCAATTAGATTCATAACTATATCTCCTACAATCTGTTTTCACAACTCAAAATGAATAGCATAATCACATAAGTGTTTCACAAAAGGGCCTACAAATCAATCCTTTATGAAGGAAAATAATATTTCCACAACCTAAAGGGAAAGACAAAATTTTAGCATGATCTATGACCTGTGATTACATATGCTTGTGTGTACATGCATCCATTAATGAGATCTAAACTTAAAGGTTTTTGATTTAAAACACATTAAATTCACATCCAAATCATTATCAGAAGCAAAACACTTGAATGTGAGAAGGTAAACACTTGATTTCAATAAGAAACAATAAAGGAATCTTGGATAGAAACAATGCTCAAGTAACCTATCAAAGTTGTTGCATAATAATAACTGTAAAAAAATGTGAGTTACAAGATCTCTCTTTGCATAATGCAAAGGGAAAAAAATCAAGAATTGAAAAAAAGACAGTATTTTCTCAATATATACAATGAGATGAGAACTCCAAAGTGCTGAGAGGTGGAATAAATAGTCAAATAAAAGTGTAAAATATCATCGAAAACCCTAGTCACAAGCAAAGAATAAAAGCCTTGAAAAGAGGGCCCACAACTCAAGCAAACTAAATATTGAACGTTGTAAACTCCTCCCCATGTTGTGCATGATCAAAAGATGCCAAAAACTGACGTGAAATTGAAGATATGTCTCAAAAACTCCATGCATAATGGCTCTGAACAATGTGGTATCCAAATAACTATCATTGACTTCGGTTCTTTACCTGTGCTTCTTGCATGATTTTGAAAAAAAGGACTGTGTGATTAAATATTAAAGATAATCAAAATGATTATTTTAATATTTAATATGTGGTGACTTCTCCTTTTATATTGCATGCATCACATTTTAAATATTAAGGTAATTTACCTTTAATATTTAATTACAATGGTTGATTTTTGTCAAAATCATGCAAACAAAATAAGTGAAGTGGTGCTTTCACTTAAAAAATAAATGATAAATATTGAGACGTAACTCTCAACTCTACCCTTAAACTCATGAGCTCCACAATACTAGGTCGATTGACTTGAAATTCATGACCATTCAAATCTTTAATCATATGAGATGACCATGATTAAAACATAGACAAAAAAGCAGCATAATTCAAATTACAGTGAGAAAAAGCAACTCGAACCCTAAACTTAATCATTCTTCACTTTGTCTCTTTGGAAACATATTATTGCACCACCACTATTGTGTAGGGTTTGGAACTTGAATCTTCACATTCTCAACATGTTTCATGTCGATTTTCCTTTGGAAGTCGCTAGAAATTCATGTTAAGTCCTTTATAGTCATAAATCTGAGATTGAACTCTATTTTGAAAGCTTTTTTCCGGCTTTTAAGCCATAGTCTAAACTATATTTTCTGATATTGTCTTGTCTTTGTGATCCTTTTTTAATGGTTTCTTGTTCTGTGGCCAACATCTGAAGGATTTTTGAAGCTTTTTTCATGGTTTTGAAAGCTTCCAACTTGTGAAGAGTCGGTAGTAAGCTTGAGGTATGGCTTCCATTCATCATTTTCATGCTTTACCCTTAGCAAAGCATGCTCCATTTGAGCTAAAAATGATGATTATTTATCATTTTCTGTATATTTTGAACTCTGACGCTCCCGTGCTTTCCTGTTGAGGGTTTCATCTGTGTTTTATGCAAAATAAAAAATATAAATGGTGTCACTTTCATTTGCATTATGTGGGGTTTCTCTATATTTTCATGGTCAACTATAAAAGCTCTCAAAACCCTAAGTTATTTTTCATTTTTCCTTCCTATGGAATAATTAGAAATTAATGGCCGTGGCCATGACCCATTTCATTGCTTTTTTCACGCAAGAGAAGCATTTATGTGTTGTTTTTTCACAAAAATATTTGGAAAGCTTGCTATTTATTTGTTCATCTCATGAGCTCGACCTCTAAAAATTTATAAGCCGTAACTTTCATTCATTGTTTTGAATTTTGAAGAAATTTTATGTATCTTTTCTTCATAGCACAAATGAAAAGTAGGGTTTTAAAAAACCCATGAGCTCGATTGTTTCATGTTTGCAATGTTTACAAAATACAAAGTTTGTATTTTATGTTTACGGCCTTGTTGACTTCTAGGTATGTGTAATACTTACAGGTTGAGCTTTATACACACTTCTCTCACTTGGCTCCTTTTTAATTCCATTAACTCTTGCAAAACACATATTTTCTTTGCACACATTCCTTGTTCCCATGCTTGTTCTGGGTTTTCACTATGATATACAAGCTTGTCTTCACAACTGAAATTTTACCTCAATAATTTATAACTATATTTTCAATGCATTCTTTATGATTTTTTTAGTAGAAAGAAAGAAAAACCCCTGATAATAACCTCTTTTTGTAGGACATTCCATGGATATCATGACAATCAATTCTATGTAAATGCATCTTCATTGTTTGAAATTTGCTATCTAGGCTCTGTATGAAAGCTTGAAAATGGCATGTTGATGTTGTGAGTTGTATACGAACAGGCTATCATTTATTTCTCTCTCTTACCTATATTTTCTTTTTTAATTATGATTATGTTGTAGTTGTGATATTATTTCCTTTATCTGAAGCTGTACATTTTTCTTTCGATGGATTTGACTGTCAACATCCCATCTCTGCTACTGTACCTTATGTTGTATAATTGAAATGGATTATTCAATTGTGAATGATCATCATTTGCTACCCTGAATGTTTGTTTCTATAGGTTACTGGCTCTGTGTTGTATTCAAGATCCCTGTAAAAAGAATGTCATTTCCTTGTGCCAATCACTTCAACATCTATGTTATGTTTCAACATGGTGAAGACTGTACCGAATCTAGATATGCTTACCTTCAGCTACTATGGTGGGACAGTTTCTTTATCATGCCAACAGTGACTATTTGATCAACTGTCTAGTCAAAAATATATTACTGTGAGAAATAAAGAGACAATCCTTTTGTTAGATGTTCAAAAACCTATCTTCTCTATTTTGCTTTCACTTTTGTTAATGATCTCTCACTATTTTTGTACTTGTTAGACATGATCACTATCAAGTCATGGAGAATGATGATTACTTTAATGCCATACTGCTGTCCTACTGAGCTAAATTGCTCATTACTTGAAGTTCACCCACTATGTTGTCCTCTAGACCTCTCACTATTCTATCATGATTATCTTTGATTGATTAATGATTGTTGCTCCCTTTATTAATGTGTATTCAATGTGATGAAAATAGTAAAGATGATGTTATGGCAGTAATAAATGATGTGAGCCATGATGTAAATGATGCAATTTCATTCAATCTTCCATATCAATAACATTCTAAAAATACCATTGTTCATTTGTATTTTCCAATTTGAAGAATTGCTTCATGCATCTTTGACTTGGTTGCTATGAATGATCAATGTTTGAGGCTCATGTAGACACTATGTGATTTTCTCCTTCAGCTAAAATGTTTCTTTTAAGCATGCTGGGCTCAACCCTTGTGGGAGCCTCATTTTACACCACATGCTAAAATGATGAACCAGTAATGAAACATGTACTTGTACCTACACACTGAACAAATAAGTTAGATAAAAATTGTGGAACTCAATGTTCTTTTTTGATGATGATTACATCTAACTTGATGATCTGATCTTAATTATTTTGCTTTAATCTGATATGGTTGAATTAGATTGATAGCTCATAGGTTTAAGTTATTCAATTGTTGATAACATATGATGAAACTTTATATCCCAAGCTCTAACAAATCTCTTTAACGTCTTACGGGTACACCCTAACCTAGGAAATAAAGGATTGAGGTTAGGAGGGAAGCTGAAGACAGAGTTGAAGATGAACATCAACACAACATTGAATAGGTAATGAAGGATATAATGTTTCGTTAAATGCTTTATTCTTCTTATCTTCATTTGAATAGCTTATTTCCTATGTTTTATCAATGTAGTTTAGTCATTCCCATGACTTGTGTGGGACTTTTAAACAAAATTTTATCTTCAAAGCATGAAACAGTAATGTTTATGCAATCTTGTATGTTCCTCCATTTCAAAATGAATAATATACAATATTACTATGCAATTTTGATGAATCTTCTATTGTGTGAATTTTTCATAATAAACTGAATCTTATTTGAAATCCTTCATTTTCAAATGAACTATCAACATAAAATGAATGTACCTTTCACCTTAGATATAGCAAACAATTCCAGCTCTACCAAAATTAGCTGAAGGTTGAAATTTTGGTAATAGTGATCAAATAGTATAATAAGTGAATGTGACCCTACTATATTTTCAAAATTTGTATTAGCCTATTTACAAAACATAATCTATTTTATAATAAATGTGATCAACAAAAAATAGAAATATGTTGTATTCCATACTACACCATATCCTTTCTTTTTTGGTTCATGATCAACTATGATGATAAGACACATCCCATACTAATTTTCATGACCAAGAAGGGATCATACTACATAATTCTTAGGATATGTATACATATTACCTCACAAATCAAGAAAAAAACTAGTAGAATATAGATTCCTTCTAATTGATGAACACATTGCTACCTATACTAAATTCCTATAATGTGTAGATAATGGTGTATTTGCTTTCATGCTACTAGAAAAATCTATGTAAACCTTATAAAAGTGGCTAGCTCTTGGCATCTATCAAAAAATTGGCTAGATCATATGATATAATTTATTACTCTTATTTGTATAGAATACTTTTTAAATTCTATCATTCTAGAAGTTATTGCTAAGTTTAGCTAATGAGTAGATTATATGGCTTCCAATTTGGTATAGATATGGGGAAGAGTAGAATAAACTTCATTTTAAAAAGAATTGATGTCCTCAACCTATACCCTTGTGGTATCTCTCTCAACCCTAGTTGTGGTTAAATGAAAGTTGACTCCTATATCTATCTTAGTTATAATCTTTTTAGTGTTAAGGAGATACATATCAATTAATTTCAACACATGTTGTCTTAAGGTATTTACACCTAAATTGGTTTATATTAGAACATTACCACTTAGGTTGATTTATTAACCTAGGCTCATGATCTTATAGATTTTGAGAGTTTAGCTTACTAGAAAGCAAAGAATGCATTCAACTCCCATGAATTATCATTAAGTTAATACAACTTAAATACTACATAATCTCAATGATCATTCACTTCATTAATTTACTAAAAATTCTATATATTACAAGGAAAACACATGCTAATAATTATCATTTTTACTTTGATAAGATCACAATTGATTAGGTTGAGTTGTTGGTTTATGAATTTCTTTTATTCCCAATAGTTTACAATCTAAACTATTCTAATTCTTGGTTTCTCAAGTCTCATTTTACTAGTAATGGTTATATCTAGCCTTTGAGTACTAATGTATTCTAAGTAGTAATTAAAGTAAATTTAATTAATCATGTTAAATCGTGCATTTAATCATGATCATTTCCTATAGTGATTACAAATTTATATACACTAATAGTTCCTCTAGTTATAGATGAGGTCGGTCCTATTACTAATACTTTACAAATCTACCAATTCCCTCTTCTTTATCAACCCCAATTAAGCTAATAAATTTGGCCTAATCATTTTAATTGTACAATTGTAATTATTCTTATTAATAATTGTGATCATATATTAATAACTCTAAATGTAGCTTATTAATGTAATTCTACATTATTAACTTAAATCATACATTTAAAATAAACCATTAACAATAAATTCCTTTTTAACATCATTTTACTAATCAATCTCTCCTTATTATGTTAGCTTAGGTCTCTTCACACTGAAAATGGGGGTATTTAAGTCCTAAAATAATATCAAAATCTCATTAAGGCATAATATATAATTGGTTTATAAGATTACAAAAGTTGCATTTTCTTAGCCTATTAATCAACACCCCTCAATGTGATCAAATTATTTGGCTACCTCAACACACTCTCTAGTTGAGAGAGATTATAACAAGCTAAATAATCATTGCTAAATTATAAACAAAATAAACTAAAAACCACTTTGGGAATACCAAAGGCCATGCCATACAATTAGGTACAACCCTCAATAGTTAAAAGGCCTTGTAATACAATCTTCCCTCTCAAATCATTATATGTAGATGAGTAGTCCATTATTTCTCATGCTCAGATTATTTACTTTAGTTATACTAATTTGCTACTCACTATTTATTATATACACTATATAAATACTCAATTCATGTTTTTAATTAATTGACATTATAATTCCTTTTAAAATATATTACATATTTGATTAATCCTAGAACTACACATGTCCCCTAGAGCTTGAGTGTTAAAAGACCTAAGCAGTTGACTCCTATTCAACACAAGTTTTGGATTATATCAATGATTTCATATTAATTATAATAATTTGAAACTATGATCCCCTTTATGTGTGGAATTTATTAGTGTATCAAATAGTCTTAGCTTGTTGTGTTGCACCTATGAAATGAGGCCCATGTGTAGTCCAAATCATGGGATATTTTTATTTCTATTTAAGAAACTTTTGGGCACCAATCAAGTCTCTCTCACAATATCATACCTAGAATAAAGGATGCTAAAATATAAAATTTAAATTGTATTTATTATTGATGTGTGAATCTAGGAGAGGAAAAAATAGAGAATTTTCTTATCAAGGTCAAGTAGTAAACTATTGAAGGCATGGGAGGAGTAGCAACTGATGATCCCTAGAAATGTCCAATTTTCTTGCTTTGGTTTCATGCTTTTTATCTTATTTTTGCTAAGTTTCAAATACATTTCCAAACCTTAAATCATATACTTTAAGTATTTAAAAGCATTGAAGATGTTATATTATATTAATGAATGAGTGTGTGATCATTGAATGTCTATGGAATTTAGTATAATTTTATGATTAATTATAGTTATCAATAATGAAAAATGTCTTAAGAATACTAACCCTTGTAGTGAAGAACCTATCAATCTGTAGCAAAAGGATTCTCAACCCACAATAGAAGGATGTTGGTTCAACACAACTAGAGGACGTGAACAGCCACACCATGTACATATTTCTTGAAGATGATGCAGGCGACGATTTGAGGATGTGAATATGAATATTCACGAGTCATTCCATCTCTTCAATAAATCATGGTAGGAAGAAGAGGTTTGTGCTAACAAGGGATAACATCCTATAATAAATTATGCCCTGTTAGACACACTTTATAGTTATACCAGTCTTCTTAATTGGTGTAGAGTCCTTCTTAAACTCTTACATCTTACTTGTACACTTGTTGTTATCTTTCTATTAAGCTAAGACCTTATCCTCTTCCTACACTTTAGAAATAGTTGATAGTTGCTCATATTTTATTTTTAGTTTTGAAATTAGAGGAATCTCATGTTGGTGTGAATAAAGTCTTGTACTATCTAATTCACTCACTAGGTAATTAGGGGACATATTCAAATGTTAAGTTTACTTAGGATATAATATTCCTTCTAGAAGTCTTAGTTGGATTTTCTAGAACTTATATTATCTAGCTTGATTCCTAGGTAGTTAGGTTGTTAGTTGTCTCATGTGATAGGATTAAGAAACTTGTCATGATCTTGTCTAATACTATCTCTCACCTTTATAAGCAAGGCATCTCATGTACATTTATATATTCAACCATTATTAAATTTTGCACTGTTGAAGCAAGTATTCTTTCCATTTTATCTCTTGTGGAAGATATTTTGGTCTAGCAACTATTCTTGGGGGTGTTGAGGAGTCAACGTTAAATCCTACATCTCACAGACCCTATATATGGATGATCTTGTGAGAGATGATGAGCTAGATTTTTGCATAAAATAGATTAAGCATAAGACTTAATATACTTTGTTTATGTTTGAATTACAATAAAGAATGATAATTCAATTTCATGAATTTCTAAGTTAGTATTTGAAAGGATACATTTTGGATTGCAACAACTCAAGAAAGGGCCACTTGAAATGCTACAAAATCCATGTTAGCTTAAATTATTAGTTAGAATGAATTGTATTTCTGAATTACAATTTTTGATTTATGTTATGTTGAAATCTTTATTGTAAATTTTAAATTATATTTTTTGATTTATATTATGTTGAATAAAATTAATAATTAGTTGAGTTGGGTCATGTTGCAACATAGAGAGTCATTAGTTACAGTCTGTGAAAGAATAGTCACTCTTAGCAGTTACTATAGTTACAATAATTAGCATTCACTTACTCTACTTCTTACATAGGAGTTAATTCAAACTAGGTATCCTTAGGTGAATTTTATTTAATGAATTTGTCTATACTCAATCAATTATGAGGGTTTAGGGTTCTCAATTGCACATATAGTGCTAGCATCATCTCAAGATTATGATTCCGTATTTGAGAATTTAATGAAGCACCTCTAAAATATTGAATTGCCTAATCTAGGGATATGTAGGTTCATTGTGTTGTATGTATGTTATATACAGTGGTTAATTGAACATAGGGGAAGCTCTACATTTTTGGCATTATTATTGGGGATGGTGCTAATTTCAAAATTCTTTTTTGTGTTTTAATTCAATTACATTGTTTTCATAAATTAATAATTTCTCAATTACAATAATTAGGATTAGCATACATTTTTTAAAACAATTAACCTCAAACTATTTAGTAATAGCGTTTAGGAAGCTATCTCAAGCTGATCAAGATACTATTGTATGCGAATGCAAAGAGACACTTTGGGAAGTTTTGAGACACTTTGGAAAGGTTTCTGGACCCTCAAATCAAGAATAATTTAAAGATACTAGTGTAAGCGAAGATCTAGTGAAGGGAACTAATGATATCAAATTATCACTCACACTAGTATCTACTCTAGACCTAGGGAGAACTCCCATAAGGCACCTTGAAATTATGGCAGAGGAAGAGGTGGATAATCCAACAAAGCATATTACATTTTAGTTCCCAAACACAAATCAAGAACGAGCAATTTCTCTCAAGAATATACCTCCCTCAGCCTTGCCCAATTTCTATGGATTAATCATAGAAGATCCAAAAACATTCCTATTTGAGTTTGATGTTCTATGTAGAATTTATAATTACACCATGAATGCTCATAGACTAAAGGTCTTTCAAGCCACATTAAAGGATTCTTCTTGATGATGGTTCATGGGGCTAGGAAGAAATGCAGTACTGAATTGGGAAACAATGAAAGAAAAATTCTTGCAAAAATACTAGGACTAATATTGTGGAGCAAACATGAAGAGAGATGGCATCTTCAAGATGTCACAAAAGGAAGAACCACTTGAAGATTATGTAGAAAGGTTTCAATTTTTGAGAAGAAATCACACCAAAATAGGCTCTCTCCAAAGTCACTAAAGCTAGTATTTTTACAAGGAGTAAGTGAAGATTGCATGGACGCTTTAAACCTCATAGGAGCAAGAGATATTTATCAATTTCATTTTGATGAAATATGCCAGGTGTGTAGAAATTATTCAAGATCATTTATGAAGAAGATCAGGGGTACTAGAGCTTTCTCTTCCACCAAACCATCCATGGGTGTTTCTAGGGTGGAACTAAGTAACCTTATGTCCAACATGAAGGAGGACATAATAAGTCATCTAGCTACCCAAATAGATACCCTTCACATCAAAAATAAATAGGAAGAGGAAGAGGCTACTCTCACTAAATATTGTCCACATTGTCACTAGAAGGTAAACTCTAAATGAAAAAATAAAGTTAGCATTTTTTTAGGAGAAGCAAGGGAAACCTGAATTTCATACCCTAGAAGATGAGGAAGGAAAATTGTTCTATATTGCTCAGTGTAAGCCATGGAAATAAATACAAGGTATGCCTCAAGATCCATTGTCTTATAATATTCCTTTCTTGGGGGTAATACAAAATTCTCTAATTGGAATAATCAACCTTGAAATGGCATACACAATCAATCATGTCCAATGGCCCAATCATCTAATTAGGATCCATAGCAGGGAATGTGGCCACAAAAACCATACCAAGCCTCAAACTATAACTCACAGTGCTAGTCCTTGCAAAATCAATGGCCACCACAATAGCATGGGAACCAACAATGGAAAAACCAAAACATTATCTATTTGTAGCCACAACAATACTTTCAACAATAAAAACTTGCCATAATGCCAAACCCAACTATAGCAGCCCTAACACAACCAAGAGCACCTCAATTACTGAATCAACATGCACCAAACCCTAACAATAAGTCTATTCAATAGGCTTACACTAATGAATCCATCTAATGCCCAAACTATGGAGTTGAGGTCAATGATTTCCACCTATGTTCAAGAAAAATGCTTGTTAGACCATCATCCTCGCATATCATAAAACTTACAAATGAAGAACCAACAGTAGAAACCACTAAAAATTCAATAAAGAAACCTAAACAAAGCACGATGCATCAATACATCACAAATACAGAATCGTCATTTCTAGAAATATTGAAAACCCAAAAATTTCATTCTTAACTTGAATTTGATTTCTTGAGCCAACTTAAGAATGTTTGTGTAAAGATACCCTTGATTCAAGCCATTAAAGATGTACCCATATACACAAAAATTGTGAGGGAATCATCCCTCAAGAAGCCAAGCAGAAAAAGAAAAGACCCCCAGATTGTTCATGTTTTAGGACATGTGGTTAACATCATGCTAGGTAACATAGTTGTCCCAAAGTATGCAAACCCTAGGAGTCCTATTGTAGATATAAAAAATAATGGCACACTTATCAAAACACTCTAATTGACATAGGGACAACCATAAATTTAATGACAAGAGAAATAATGCAACAACTTCAACTGATGGATCTTAGACCCACATATATTATTTTGCAATCAATAGATAGGTCAACCATCAATCCAAAAGGTATTATTGAGGATTTGGTTATCACACTGGATTCATGGGATAGCTAGCCACTACAAATGCATTCATTGGATGTAGATCTGGTAACATGATAATTTCTAATGAGAATGTGACAAAAAAATGGTCCTCTACTCACTTGCACAACCACATGCAAACTTGGAACAAACTATTTGGCCAACCCTAGAAGAATATTCCCAATACTCTCTAAAAAACTTATGACTATATAAAATAGCCTAATGGTTGAAATTACGGATAAAGATGAAGTCCTTTCCAAAATTATGAAAAACTCTTATGGTAGGGACCCACAAAAACACTACTATCTAACATCCTTACATTGTCTCTTACACAATATCATACCTACAAATTCCTCTAAGTCTACCTCCCAACTATTCAATATATTACTTCCCTACAGTTGCAATATCAATCTGTCAGAGCTGGATGTTGCTTCAGTCATGACTTTTTCCTTAATCATGGAAATCACACTAGCAGAACACTTAATGTCAATAGCCAAAGGATAGTTTCCTAGAAAACTACATTACTTACAATTGTTTAAGCTCACACAATAGCATTCACCCGGGAATATCATGACATGAAGGGCATAGATATTAGTCTATGTATGCATAGAATCTACATTAATGAAGGATACAAGCTAGTCAGGAAACCACAAAGAAGGGTGAACCCGGCTATGCAAGATATAGTAAAAATAGAATTACAAAAGTTGTTGGATGCAGGGTTCATTTATCCCATATAATATATTCAATGGGTTTCCCCATTAGTGATTGCACCCAAAAAATGAGGTAAATGGAAAGTATGTGTAGATTATAGGGAATTAAATGTAGCCACAAGGAAGGATCATTTTCCTCTTCCTTTTATTGATCAAGTGTTGGATTCACTGGCAGGGAAGAAATAACTTTCCTTCCTAGGTGGGTTTAGTGGATACAACCAAATAAAGATATCTCTACAAGACCAAAACAAAAACACCTTTACCTGTCCATGCGGTACATATGCTTATTCAGTTTTACCATTCAAATTGTGTAATGCACCTGCAATATTTTAGAGAGAAGTCCCAAGCATATTTTTAAACTTTTCACATGACTCCATGGAGAATTATATGGATGAATTCACCACTGATAAACACTCTTATGACTTGAAGAATTAGTAAATTTGGAGAAAGCCTTTCAAAGGTGTCAAGATCACAACTTGTCTCTAAGTCATGAAAAACGCTTCATGATGATGATTAAAGGAGTGATATTATGACATTTTGTGTCCAAGAGAGGGATTCAAGTGGATCTTAACAAAATAGAAGTGATCTACACTTTTCTTATTCCCCAAAAACAAAAATATTTTAGGGGTTTCCTCAACCATGCAAGATATTATAGGAGATTTATTAAAGATTTTAGTAAAATAACAACTCTTTGTTTGTTCTTTTGTTTAAGGACATTGAATTTAACTAGACCTCTTCCTACCAAGAAGCTTTGGAAGCCCTCAAAATAACTCTCACAAGGACCCCTATTTTGAGAGGCCATAACTAGACAATTCATTTCCATATACACATGGATGCTTCTGATTTTTCATAGGTGATGTTCTAGGATATAAGGAAGGAAATTTGGAATATGCAATTTACTATATTAGTAAAAATATTTACACTATTGAGCTAAACTACACTGTTATTGGGAAGGAAATTTTGGCATTAGTATATGCCATTAACAAATTTAGACACTATATCACTAGATACTCTATCTTTTTTCATATAAACCACACAACAATAATATATTTGAGGAAAAAACTAGTGGTTGGTGGAATAATTATCAGATGGTTACTATTACTGTAAGAGTTTGATATCACCATAGTGGGTAAACCAATGAAACCAAACATAGTGGTTGGTTTTCTTTCCAAACTGCAAATCAAATTAAAAAAAAAAAGTTGTGGATGATTCCTTTCCAAATGAACATGTGTTTCCCCTCTCTGTGAAACTACCTTGGTATTCAAACATAGCTAATTACTTGGTTGTACCCGAAGGACACCCCACATTTCTCACCTAGAGAAAGGTGTCATTTTGTAGAAAGCTCCCCAAATAAATTTAAATACACAAAGCTCCCCAAATAAATTTAAATAAGACTATAAGAGCTTGCAAAAAAGATTAATAAAATCATTTAAAATTTCTGAATGAAATATATCATTCTCTCAAATGATCAATAAAAATCATTTAAAACAACATATTAAAATCTCATGGATAAAACCATTCAAATCTCCAATCAATAAAATACTATATAACGTCATAAATGAAATCATGAAAAGATACCAATGAAAACACATCATAACACTGACAACCAAAATAAATAGCCACATAATAGATTAACAGAACCAAGAAAAAATACCTCAACAAAACATACTGGTAAAGCACATATGACTGAAAGGTGCGCTAAAACATATGGTTAAAAGGTGCTCTGGACATTACCGTTAGGTAGTCGGATGGTAAGACATCAACAAGGAAACATTGCCCTAACAAGGTACAATGGGCTAGGATAGGGGAAATTTGGTTTGTGACTACCTCCAGTAATCACCATCAAGGAATATGAGTATGCTCAGGCCTATGGATCTAGGCAGAGTCGATACTTAGTACTTGCATCACTTCCAATTACACTTCAAAGTACATGTGCATATACATCTAGTCCAAAGCAACATCAATCATTAGGAAGGGAGTCATGATATCGTAAGCCTCTCGAATATGAGTGTTATGAAATCATCCCTTTCTTTCCCATAATCGTACATAAGCAATGATAACAATATATAAATATAGAAGCATGTAATCCAGAATAATAACTAATCATCAATGTCTAATCTCATTATAACAGCATTTAACAGTTAGAATATCAAATAAAAATCAAAATGCTATCTTACCGGCCTGGGTTTAGAGAGGTGTTACATCTATAGATAGTAGGACATATTTATAGTTTAAATGTGTGAAAGAATAAGGAATTCATTTTCTACCATTGATTTCAACTATAATATGATAGTTTTGATTTGATTTTGTGGGTTTATAAGAATTTATTTTGGGTCATGCAATTAGATTTTTTATGGTAAAAGGCTTATAGCCTGTATATATTATATTATATAATAAGTAGGTAATTACAATATCCATTTTTCCATCGAAAGAACTAGCATCAACTTTTCTAAATCCAAAAGAGTCTTATAACTGCCATGCAAATAAAACAAGTTTCCACAGACAGATTACAAAAATAAGGTACTAGCGTTGTTTCACTATGGCCAAAAACATATAAATGCCAAAAAATTGAACTTGCATTGCCCTATTTGCAGGAGTTTGAAGTTTCAAAAATTTACTGTCACTAGAACATGCTCATTCTTCCATTCTCCTAGAGCCGACAAAATTTTTAGCTTGACTTTCTTTAGCATCGCCATTATCTCGAACAAAAGGGACACTCAAATCAAGAGTAACCAATGATGGAGGATTTACCTGTAGAGCTTTTAATGGAGGATGACCTGCCATGGTATCTTAGAAACACTATGGCATAGTATTTTTGCTTGATGTTTATTTCCATATTTGGGAAAAGGCAATACGAGTATTTTTGTAGCCCTCTTAAAATAACCTTATGACTCTTGTGTTCAAAGACAAAATTTATGATTCCATAAACTTTAAGAAAACCATGATGCTAGTTCAAGAATTTTCTGAGAAACAAACCCCCAATGAACCCTTTACCTTTGCAAATATCATACCCTTGAATGGATTTCAGTAGAGCATTATCCAGAAGAAATCTGTCTTTGACATATTTATCAACAATTTCCTCTATTTCATTAAGAGACTGCAACACATCCATTAAATTAGATAAGAATATGGAGAGAACCTACGATGGAAAGAGGATCCTTCTTAAATTTGGATTGGTGATTTCAACTCCTAGAACCATATACACATTGTCTTCAACTCTCAAACAATCAATAGTGAAGATGATGTCCAAGTATTCATGAGTCAGGAAGCTTTCAAACGGTCTCTCCCATCCTTGCACTGACATTGTCACACAAAAATTCTACAGCTTGAACTCCATTTAGACCTTCAACACTAATTGAGAAAATAAAGTCACCCCTTTGACTACCTTTTCCTTACTCAACTTTGTAAAAAAAAAGGGCTTACAAAGATATGAAAAACAAGAATGACGGGTGGATTTTTAACATACAATGTCGATAGGCTAGCGAATGGTGTGCATTAGGTGTTACAATCTTAATTTCTCTTGTTACATTAACTCATGCCAAAAATTGCCATCCACCTAGATATCAACAAAAATGGAGTTAATTGTTTGACCTAAAATTGAAACGAGATAAAAACACCTCTTGAAATGATGAGTCTATAGTACATGCAACACACATGTTAGCATAAAATAATTGTAATAGCCTAATTTTGCAATGATTCCCTTGTAATGACTAAGCAGTTGTTCGCATGCTTTATTCCCTTTGATGACATGTGTAAAATTTGTTGTCAAAACTTCTTAGTACAATCCACATGTTGTCAATTCTAGTTTATTGAACCTTAAGTTGTTCTAGACCCAATATTATGTCATAAAATATTTGATTCAACATGTGAATATTGATGACAACTGTAGCAGGATAATACAAGAGAAAGTTACATACTTTTCCCACAAGCCTCTCTTTTTTACACCAAGCTAACTATACATAATTGAGTTGGACCAAGGACATGCTTACTCATTGATTTCACAATAACAATACTATTCCCACTACTAAAAATGATTGCTAGGTTGCTACTGAAATACACATTGCTCGTGCTCCTATAACTAACAAATAGTTTCCCTTGAAACTATTGTTGCTAATTTAGGATATGAAGAAGAGATATTGGTACCTTTTGATAATTAAAAATCTTGATGCTCACACCCCATATTTTCCAAGTGATCTACCAATTGGTTACCTTCACGATATGTATGGAAAAGTAGAATGGATTGGAACTTTTGAAACACCAACCATTTTTTTTGTAGGATGTAACTAATCTTCCAATTCTGAATTTTCTCTTCTTTACATGCGTTTATGATTAACAAGGAGTCACCTTCAACATGAATTTTTTGAATGCCAAGTCTAATTGCTAACTTCAATCCATGCAACGAAGCTTGAGCCTCAACAAAATTATTTGTTTCACAAGGGAGATGAATGAATTTAGCTGCTAATAATATGCCCACATTTTTACAAATATAGATGCCTTCTCCTGATATTCTTGGGTTTCCCCTAGGTGTGCCATCAAAGTTCAATTTACAGAATCCTAGTTGAGGGGGAAGCCATTTTATATTGCTTTTGTCTACTTTTTGCTTGAAAATGTGATGCAAGCTACCATCAAATGGTAAAAAAAATAAGCTTCCACTGTTTTAAAATATTATTGTCCCAGTTAGTGAAAAGGGAAGACATTTTTATGATTTTGCACATATGAGTTTACCACCTCAAAGATTGATTTTTCAAATTTTAGTTGAATTTTCTCAACTTTCAAGGATTCTTTCTTGAAAATTCTCCTATTCCTCTCCCACTATATGTTCCAAATCAAAATTGTTGGCACTATCTTCCAAATGCAAGCAAAAAGAGTTGTCTTTGTAAAAAACTAACCTTCAATGAAGTAAAAATTTCAACCATATAAGTAAAAAATTTCAACCATACAAGTAAATAATCTAAGTAACAAACCATTGCAATAAAAATTTTCATTCTTTATTGATAACTTTCAATCAAGATGCATAACATATTACAACATGAATTCCTTTTCATTTCATAAAATACATCAATGCAAGAAAGCATACATTTACATACATAGCTCAATGAGCTTTAGAGCAAATAGATGTAAGACGGTCCAGATCCTTCCTTTCAAATCTTGGTTCTTATGTCACTTGATGTGGAGGAGAAGCATCACTCATGCACTTTTCTGCCAACCACAAACTCATAATGCGGTCCCCCGCACATCTATTATTCGATAGATGGCCCTTCCCATCAATGAAGAGATTGGTAGAGTAACTGGTAATGACAACCAACTGAGCATAGTGTTGTGTCCTACATAACTAGAACTTGTAATCCCACAATCTCTATCTATCATGTAATACTAGATCACCGTGAACTGACAATGGAGCCAAAGGTCATCACACTACTTTGGCCAAAGTGTTTCATTTAGTATGTTCTACTGAGGATCATCTATCACATACACTACTCAGGGTCAATTTGACTTCAGGCTATCTTAATCTACGCATAGGTATTTCCTTCAATGGATAGTCCATCATCCCAAATAACCTATCACTATAATAATCTACTTGGATTAAACCTTCTTAACTAGTAAGTACACAAGCTAGGTATTACTTGAACAATGGATAGTCCATCATCCCAAATAACCTATTTACTCGGATTAACCCTACTTACAAGTACTTTAACTCCCTCCCATACTAGATTATCTATCTTAGGAGTAAACACAAGCTTTCCTAGTTAAATTAATAACTTAGCTAAATACACCATATGTGTTTTTCATGTTCTAGATCATACCTAGTATATATTACTTATTATAAACACTCATCTCCTACTATGGAGTACTTAAAAACACATTATGGAAACAACATAAAGCTTTATTTTCCTTTTCAAAAACACTTGAGTATCTCAAATGCACATACTAGAAAAGACATGTTCAACCATGCATGCAATACACGTCATTCAAAGTGAAATAACAAAGAAGAAGAGATCCTCATGCATGTTATTGCTTATCCAAATTAAAGAAAACAGTGCAATCCTCTCCAACAACAATTAGCTCGATAATCAACTTCTCAAGGTTGTCACAAATGACTCTATCTCACTTGTTGATAACTTACTTCTCTCAAACATCAATGTTTCCTCTCAAAAAAATAGAACACTCACTATTTCTCACTTACAATATAAGACAAGTATGACTGGAAATAACACAGAAATAATGAACTGCAAAAGATGTGCAATCTTTTGGGAAAGAATGCATCCCTTCCAAATGAAAGGGTTAAGCTATTTATAGTTCACAACCAAGCAACCTCAAAGCCTACAGTTTAGGTATGTTAATCATGGAAAACAAGCTTCATGCAAAACAACACATGAAACATATCAAAAAGGTGGCGAATTCTCAAGCTAATACTCAACATAATCACCTTCAGGTCAGCTTGTTTAGTGACAACAAGCTAAAGACTTATTCAATCTTCATATGCTTAATTTAAATTTCCATAAAGAAAAGACATCTTCAACAACTTAGATTTAAAGGTGGGGCCATTTCCATTATCTCACCCTCATATTTGGCATGGTTTAACTGCCAATGAAATAGTCAACTTCCATTTTATGACAGAAAGAATCCATCAAACTTCTTAGAGGATGAATTGACTTAAGTAGATAAATATGTTTGATAAAGTCCAGGTTGGTCTACTAATGGCATTGACCAAGTCAAGATTAACATAGACAACAATACAATGTCATAAATTGTGTGTCTTTCTAATTGATATTCAATTTTCTCAAATAGTCATAAGCTATTAAATTGGCTTCATTAAATATAGTCAATAACATTTGACTATTATTGACCTCCTTAATCATAGTCTTAATTGATTATAACAACCTTTATAAATCAGCTTCTATTGAATAAGAGATAGTCAAATTCTAATAACATATATATTATATTATATATATACAATATATATTATATACATATATATATACACTTAAATATACTATCATATATATATGATAGTATTTATATATCGTAAGCCAATAATGTAAGCATACATTTGATATATATATATATATATATATATATGCATATGTATATACATATGTATATATGTATATGTATATGTGTGTGTATATGTATGTCACGACTCCTCTTCCCTAACTTTTACTGCACATTTTGATAGACTTTAATGCATGAACACATGTTAAATGGACTAAAAATCTAATACTCGTATTCTTGAAAATCTTGCCAGTCATTAATTATTGATTGAAAACTTGAGAGAAGAATTTGAATGGAGACCAAATTCAGTTGACAACTATGGAGTTTAAGGCGTCATGCATGAATAGAAATAGACATTATGACCACGTTTTCAATAAAAACTGCATAGTGAATCAGATCCAGATAAGCGAATTAAATTTTTAGTCAACACAGACCTACTGGTAGGTCACATCCTGCCGTCTTCAGCCGCTCAACTATAACCTCGCCCCATCCAAATTATTCACATGGAGTTCTATTTCATCTGCCCAAAATAAATTTTAGAACTAACTCGTAAACTACAGTGGAAAAGAATTTATTGCAATTCTATCTATAAATTGAATGTATGGGCCTACGTTTTGGGGCATCTCCGATTACCTGTGTATTCGATGTCTTGGAAGGGATTCCAAAGGAGTGTTATACTGCAGATTTGTGCAGGAGGTGAACGCGGGTATTAGGCACCTCCCTACTTCAGACCCCCCACCAGGAATCAACGCTAAGGGTAGGATTGAAAGCATTTTGTTTTTTTTAAAATGACTATGTGTGTGGTATCGCTGGAATCCACTTCTTATCTTATTATCATACTTACAAATTTCATTAAATTTGGCTATGGATTCATATTGTTTTATATGTAAAGTGCTAATCTGGATAACATGTTTTCCACAATCTCAAGAGTAGAATGGTTTTTTTTTGTGTATAATACAATACACACCTGAATAAGATTTTTAAATAATGATCAGTCCAATATCTGAGTCTAGCGGAATTAATACATGCAGTAACTAAATTTAAATAAAACATTTACTATTAGGAATCCTTAGTAACTGTGCAAATCGTGAGAATGCAGCATTATAAAGGAGGAAATGAGAGCAGTTAATATTATGTAGAAGAAACAATTGGTAAATAAGAAAATTATTTATTATCAGGGTTATGAGATTCAAAAAATATCTTTGACATAATTATAATTTTTCTTTCTTTCATTCAATACTTGTCACCAAATTGATATTCTAAGGAAAAAAAAAATTACTCTAATGCATGTGCCTTATTTTGCAACACATACAACAGTTACTTCTTTTTAGCTTAAGAGTAAATCAATTAAATGATATTGCCCTTCACTTCTCCTAAATATTAGGCATGTTGATAGGGGTGCATCCTCGTATAAATATTTCATATCGATGGAATGTGCATCCCATTAGAATCATGAGCAAAAAAAAAAGCTTCAAGTAAAAATCTTCTCCCCATGATTTCCTAAACTTTAGGCTAATAAGATGCACACTCTTCTTTAAAGCCTAAATACTAGGGAAGAAAGTAGCCTTAGCAGAATCTTTCCTTTAAAAAGAGGAAGAGAATAGTAGGTGTTAATATTTCAAAAAAAAAGATTAGTTAAATTTTTTTTTAACTATTTTATCTTATGAACTTTTTCAAATATTCTATTTAGATGAATAGTACAGGTTAATATCTTTAAAGAAAGGATTAGTTAACATTTTAACTTTCCAAGATATTTTTTTTTTCAAGTACTTCTTTTAAGGAAATATTTATAGGAAGATAGTTTCCTTTAGTATAATATTTATTTTTAGAAAAATGTAATTGTTATCTAGTGTGGTTAGGCTTCGAAATTTTCAATAGATTTAAAGATATCCTTAATCCAAAAACCATGTAATAATATCAATAAACTTCTTTGACATAGATAGTTAAAAAAAACACTCAAACTTATAAAATATAATGAGTTAAATAAATAAATAAATAGAAGTTTCCTAGACATTTATTAATATTGCTCTTTGATTGACTATAGCCAAGCATACAAGTTCTTTTTTTTTCCAATTCTAGCAAACCTTCTATTAACACATATTGGGTCTAGACTTCAATTTCAAATATAGATGAAATGAAACCTATTCTTACCTAGAAGTAACCTTCTATAAGAAATAGACAACATAAGAACTTCATCAAACAACCCTAGTTAATGGATAGTTTATTACTTTTCGTAATTTAGTCATGAAAATGTTCATTTTCTAGTGCTATATAAACTATCTAGAAGTGTATATGTTTAAGAAGATAGGACAATAAACCTTGCAACAAATATTGATGTTATTAAAAAGTGATTTCTTGTATAAACTTGCTAAGGGAAGTAGGGAATAATATAGGTTACGATTTTTTTTGAAATAATGCATGCATTCAATTTAAGTACTTGCTTAATTTATGTTGTTTGGGATTACTTTTATAAATGGATATGGTTTAGCTACTGAATAAATGGTAAAATAATTCCTTCAATGTATATGACTCCTAATTAATAAGATTAGAACTTATTACAAGCTATTGACCAATGCTCGTTGTTTCATTTAATCATCATGGGTTTAGATTCCTAATGAATATTGTTAAAATTACCATACATTATGAATTTCCTTTCTCTTATTAAGATTAAGTATGTCAGATATAGCTTTAAGAAAACTAAACAAAGATGGAAAAAAAAAACAAAAAATAGTAGCATTCGGTATTAACGGTGCCTCTGGCCCACGTTTATGGGTAATGTCGTCGCGTTGGGGCTACTGCATCTACAACCTAACACAGTTGCAAGAACGACGTCTGTGGCATCATCCCTATAAACCATCAGGGAGAAATAAGGAACATTAGTTAATTAAATCCAAAGGGAGGGGAAATCCCCTTTGGAACGATAACCTAACAAGATAATAATAATGAATCGAATCCACTAGTGACAACCTAGAAAACCCAAAGTATGAATTTTATATGGTGCAACATAGTTCAGATTTGAAATTATTTTTATCAATGCATGGTTATTATGAAAATTTCAAACGGGACAAGGGTGACGAACATCATTAGGGAGTAGGGTTAGATGAATGTTATTAGTAAACAATAAATGGTCAAGGCGATCGTTTATTATCCATGCTTCCCATCGTGGGTAGCAACCGCAGAGGAACTGTCTAGGGGAAATAAAAACCCTAGAAAGGGTTGCATACCTGCTTTATAACAGTTCACATAAACATAGCCTAGAAAACATAACTACATATTTTACGCCTTGATCCCGTTTGGAAGCAGGGTATGTAGGCAGTTTGGGAAGCGAAGGATGCACCCAGTACTCAGGCGTTTGGGAATGGGGTTTAGGGTTGGAGAGATCACATAACTAGTTATAAGAGATAATCAACCAAAATACATGCAACTATACTCGGAAGAATCTTGCATGGATTGCTTGATTCCCCGAGGCCCTTAGGCCAAATTCTGAGGCGGGTTTCAAGTTTAGAATTACAATTTTACATACCCCTGAGGACGACGACCTCGGTGCACTTTTAGTAGAAAGTGTGGTCATCAGGGAAGCGACTCAGGATCCGGATGATCCCGATGAGTCCAAGACTCTGGCCAGAGCACATACCTATCAGATGATAGATGCATGCCTCGTTTAGGTGGATGCCTATTCTGATTATATGAATAGATGTATTCCTATTCCATATGAATAGATGAAGTGAATTCCTATTCCGTATGAACAGATGATATATCTATCCCGTATGGATAGAAGTTCTCGAGTATACTTGTGAATGAATACTTGAAAAAAAAAATATATAGTGGTATTTCGGTTAAAATTAATTGGGTCTTTACAGTGTATATATGTATATGTACATATGCATTTATATATGTATATATATGTGTGTGTGTGTGTATGTATAAATGTATATGCCTCTATGTACACTTATGTGTATGTATATCTATATCGATGCATCCGTATGAGCGTGTCCACTTGCCAATGTACACATGTATCTATATATATATATATATATATATGTTCACATCCAACTCACATATAGCCATTCACAATTACCTTCATATTGATAAGTGTTTACGTGTGGTACATCTATATATGTGCATATACATGTTGTTAGATCCCATTGACATCCATATGCATATATACACACATGCTTCCACGTACATCACACTTGTCAATGTAATTGTAATAGTGCAAGAAAGATCTCAAAAGCTCAAATTGATAAACATCACCCAATAATGCATATAGTAGTAAACAAGACTCTTAAATGCAAACATATCAACTAAGGATGACTTACCTACTACTTATGAACTGACTCAACTCAATCATTCTAATGTGGTGTGTGTATATGCTTAGATAGTTTACTTTTACTGGTTACCCGACCAAGATATTCTCCCGAGTGATACTTCCCCTCTGCTTGGAGGAATGGAACACATACTTGCATCCACTAACACATGCACACGACAACCAATTGTTCATAACATATGCAGTATATATAAACATCTCCAAATTTAGAATAATAATTCAATAACCATCTATTCTCATTTATACAGTATTTCTCCATTTAATAACATCAAATGAGATAACATTCATATTGATAACAAGGTACAAGCATAATTTAAATGTCATCTCCAAAATTCACATTACATTCATACTTACCCTATGTAGTAATAGTAAATAGTAACTTCACAATTGGGGTGCAACAATCTTAAAGAGAACTAACCAACTTGTGAATAGATCCCAAAGAGTTCTAGGAAGTATGAAAAAACAATTTAATTTTTGTTTGATGAATGCCCAACAATCTTGCGAATAAGAACATTGGACAAAAAGATGATCTACACTCTCAAATACCTCCCCACATAAGGTGCATTTAAAAGGACTAGTTAGTCCTAGCTTGGCCAGTCTATCGCTTGTTAAAATTTTATTTCTTAAAGCTAGGAGAAATTCTACGTTGAATAAACATTTTTCTAACATGGTCTAATAAACCCATGGAATCAAATAAGAACCATCATGTATTATAATAGAAATCAATGATGGGAATCATATTTTAGAGTCTTTTTTATAATAGTGTAAAGCTCTTAAAATATATTCACTTTGTGTGTGACTCAACACCTTCCTAATACTAGATTTATGCTTGGTAGTGAGGGAATCTACCCCCTTGATCCTATTGATGGTTGCTAGGTCAAAGCCCCTACTTCAACAAATTATAAAAATAAAAATAGAATAATGGGGGGATTGTGTTGATGATTTTTTTTGAAGGATTTAGCATGATCACTAATTCCCTTAGCTTGTGTAATCAATGAATTTAGAATAAAATCAATCATTAAAAAAATTGAAATTCCTATTTTTAAATACATTCAAACCTCAAATGGAGCACTAATTCATTTTTTCTCATGTTGTGATGGAGTTGTGGATACTCAAACATTTTTGAAAGATTTCTATAGCATGATGGTGGTTTATTGTAGATTTATCCATATATGGATTGAGGAAGAAGTTGTGGATTTAAAAGTTTTAGGATGTAGAGATACATGGTTGAGATCAATTCACCTAATTTAGCAACTTGAATTACTTTTCCTGATTTTGATTTAAAATAGATTTGCATGACCTTTGATTTGATTGACTTATTCTATTTAGGAATGCATGCAAAGCATACATCAAAGAATTAAAAATTTACATGGTTGAATGAGTGGAGGAGATTGACTTTTATAGATGGCATGTTGAGAAGATAATTAATTAATAATAATAAATTGTTACTTACTTATGAATCATGTTAGTGGATAAAGATGAGAATTAATTAATTGAAAAATAATTAACTAATTAATGATAATTAATTGGCTAATAGAATGTGATGATATGGTGTAATTAATTAGTTAATATGGTGATAGTAGAGTGAATCAACTAGGATGCATTAATGTGTAGAATCAATAATAGAAGGTGATGAAATAGGTGTCTACATTTTCCCAACTTTGAAAGGGTATATCAATTGAAGAAGCAATTTTTTTATAAAGAAAGCAGAAGATAAAAATGGATGCGAGAGGATGCCCCAAGAGACACGATGGTTAAAGATATACCCCTTTGAGAACACATGAGGATGAAAGATATAGATGGGCAATCAATGATAATAAATGTGTAATAATAAATGCTACATATAGTTTGCTCCCCGAGGTCTTGGGTTCGATTCTCTCTGGCCCAGATTTCACCCCGCCTCGGACGTTGGGGGGTGACGTTGGTTATCTCGAGGCCGTAGGGACTAGTCTCACATCAAGCTCGCCTCGTAAAGGGAACCCGCTGGGCTTGAGTGGCGGGGACACCCTTCGAGACCAAAAAAAAATAAAAATAAATAAATGCTACATATCTTACATACATTTGAGAAATATAATTTATTATAGAACATAATAATATGCATCATGATATGGAAGACCATTATGACATATGGGTAAGTGCACCAAGATGGTCGCACTTTTGTGGCCAAAAAAGAAAAAAACAAGCCATAACGCGTTCGCATTAAAATGCGTTCGCGTTATAACGCGTTCGCGTTATAACGCGTTCGCGTTAAAACGCGTTCGCGTTATAACGCGTTCGTGTTATAACGCGTTCGCGTTATTTCTTTAAAAAAAAAAAGGCGCAAATCCAATTTTAAAAAGGCGCGAATCCAGTTTTAGTGCAATAAATAACGCGTTCTCATTATAACGCGAGTGCGTTATTAATCCTAAGCGAACATATCTCTATTGGTTAATAACGTGCTTGTGTTATGATAAATTTGGTTTTTTTAAGCTTTAGATGGTACATTTATAGGGTAGAGGATTAAGGGTACTAGGGAGAGAGCTAGAGGGATTGAGTGAGAGAGAGGGAGATACTTCAGAGAGAGAGGAAGGGAGTGAGAGAGAGATAACCTCTCTCACCATCTCCAACCCTCTCCCATCCTCTCCCGCTCTCTCCCACCTTATCCTACACTTTGCAACCCTCTCCAACCTTACCAACTCTCTCCCACAATCTCCACCATATCCCACCCT
>VDFB02270651.1:446354687-446387484 GCA_007258455.2 Sequoia sempervirens
GGCATTCCCAAAGACCAGAGACGTGTTTTTTCTAAATTCAGAAAATTTTCACATAATCGAGTTCGTGCTCACCATCAAGATTGCATTTGGTTCAATATAAAAAAAATTGAAGACATGGGTAATGTTAGGTTCTTTATTAGCTTTCCAACGATGTAATTTTTTTCACTTTCTAACAATGTTAAGCCTTTCATCCATAATTTCTTTTGTTTGTATGTCCGTTTTTCTTCAAAAAGCAGTGTTTGGTATTTTTTTAGCTATAAATTAACCGTTCATCAAAATTTGAAATAAATTACATTTTTAGAAACTAGACTCCATTCACAATTTAAAAAAAATAAAATTTTAAAAACTCTATTAGTTCCAAAAATTTGAGAACATGGCAAAATTACGCTTTTTAGGAAGTGCCCACTTAGAAAATTAATAAAAAATCAAATATTCATTAAAAATTATCGAGAAAATATCCGATTCTGCTACATACTGTTATCTAACTTCTGACCGGAGTGATTTTAAAAATACTAAAAAAAATTCCACCGTGCTCGGGTCACACAAGAGTTGCTATGTTATGTTTTTTGACAGAAACAACAGCAATTTGTGTGTGTCCCTCTTTTGAACCCCTTAATCTCAACCATTTTCAAAATAAATTAGTAGTTTAGAAAGTAGACTCGGAGCACTGCGGTCCTTGTTTTTGTTCCATCAAAAAATTTTGAGTGTAGCTATCCTCAATTTCACATCCAAGGTCAGTATTTCCTGATTTCAGAAAAAAAGTGGCCACTTAAGCCCCTTTTTTGGGAACCATCTTGGTGCACTTACCCATATATGTAATGCATGGTACAAGACAAAGAACTAAGCAGGTGAATGATAGGATGCACCATGACATGGAATACCATGATGGCACATTTGTCATGAACTATACCAAGATATTGACTCACAAATGCAAGAAAAAAAGAAAGAAACATGCACAAGAAAGCAAACAATCATGAAGAAACAATAAAAAGAAAAGGAAAATAATGTTTTGTCACTAATCAAGTAAAAAACTAGATTTGAGGAATGATGATGATAGTTGTTAATATTTACCTTGAGAATAATGTAAGGATTGAGAATGATATATCGTAATGACGGTGTAATGATAAATTGAAATTAAGTAAGGATTGGATTTCAATAAGGTTGAGGAAAAAACATATAGATGTAGTGAATGGGAAATAGCGTGGTAGAGGTTGAGTGGTTATGAGGTTAACCATCATTACAATGACAAATAGGTGAAGGTAGAGGGATGAGTGATCGAAGAGGTGGTAAGTGGCAAGTAATGGATCTTCTTATTTGTATCTCGCATCTCTCCATCTCTGTATATATCTCTCCCTCTCCCCTCTCTCTACCTACCTCTCCCTCCCTCCATCCATACCATAGAATTAAAAATTAAAACCATAAATGTTTGCTTAAGTGCAATAGCAAAAAAATAGAAAAGATGGTCGAGAAGGGTGTTTGCTTCGGCAATTCAGTAGTTGAAACTGCTGCTTGCAGTGTACAGGG
Source organism: Sequoia sempervirens (assembly GCA_007258455.2). Classification (NCBI taxonomy): domain Eukaryota; kingdom Viridiplantae; phylum Streptophyta; class Pinopsida; order Cupressales; family Cupressaceae; genus Sequoia; species Sequoia sempervirens. The sequence continues at coordinate 446,356,212 of VDFB02270651.1, forward strand.
CTCCCTAGAGCTCCATGGGTTTAAGCCATCTATTTAGCCTTTTGCTATGTGGTTTATTAGCAATTTTCTTGTTCTGAGTTGTATATGTGCTGCTAGTGTTGCTTGTAGCTGTTAGTTTACAGTCCTTGGGCTGTCATTCCTTGTAGTGGTTCCATGGCAGTTAGTTGGGACTCATTCTTATATCTCATCTTTTCTTTGGAAAAGAGTTTAGGTACATCCTGAGCATTGAACATGTTCTCAGATAACATTCTGGGTTTAAATATGCCTTGTACACTGTTCCAAATCCCCCAGCGCCTATCTTCTTGTCTGTATGAAAATTTCTTGTTGCCAGTTTGAGATCCTTATAGTAGTAAATTCTTAACACCTCGAATGACAGAGAAATCTTCGTGTACTCCAAGAAATAGTGATGACCGTTGGAATTCAACATTGTTTTTCCATTGACTTTCATGTTTGTGATGACCAAGGCCAAAGCAATTTTCTCATTGCTAAAACTTGACTCTTGCAGAGTATTAAATTTCTTTCATGGACTTAAAAGGTTTTTTTAAAACAGATAGGTACACAAAAGTCGATTTACGTACTTTTTGTGCTTTTCTTTATTAATAATGTTCACATTGTGCTTTCCCGTATATTTTTAAGTTGCTATATTACATATGCTTTTCATACCTTGTAAGAAAATATTCTTTTAGTATTGGATAATAAAATAAATTATACATAATGGATTTGACAACATGAATAATAAGTTATTTTTTTAATTATATAGTATTTATCATGATATTATGGTGTACATAACTCTTTTATTTATAATAAAATGATTGACTTGGAGGTAGTTACTTAGTAATTTGATTTCTTTCAACTTTTAGGTGATTCTTTATTTGTTCTTAACATTCATGTAATTGAAAAGACAATGATTCACCATGAATGTGAGAGGATAACATATCTAATGAATTAACAATCACATTATTTTTTAGATGCAAATAAAGCTTCTTTCCAACTCAAATGATGACCAAATAAAATAAATACATTTTTGATATATATATATATATATATATATATATATATATGTATGTATGTATGTATGTATGTATGTATGTATGTATGTATATACATACATATGCATGCGTGTGTATATGTATGCAGTATTTTTAATAAATAATATTTTCTTATATCGTATAATTTAAGCTAGAAATAAGGTCAAATTATAATTTGTGTAAATTTATAATTCAAATTAATAATAATTAAGATATATCATCTCATATTTCATAACTTTTTATACGATTTATCCATCATATTTTTAAACAAAGACATCAATATGGAGGGTGATTGTAAATTTATAAATTATTTTCAACAATTTTATATTTTTCACATGCATTGAACAATGATTTTTGTAGGGAATTTTTCACCAAATGATAAATAGTTGACATCAATGTTTTTGTTTTGGTGAATAGAACAAGCTCTAAAGAAATGGTTAGGTCTTGACACTAAAGGTATATATGATAACACCACTCAAATTTATAACTATTATACACAACTCTAGTTGGATCGAAGTGATAAACATTTCAAGAAAGTGAATGATGCATTCACTATGCTGACAGTCAAGACACATCAAGGGAATATAGGACTCAGTATTTCATCAGAAGCATCTATTCTTATCAAGAAATATAGTAGCTATTATATCTAGTTCCCAAAGTTCACATACATCATAGTAGGAGGGTATGTTGGATATCTGTACAAGATGCCCAAGTATGTAGATGATAAGCTCGTCTTGATTGAGATCTATAGGAAAATTAGAGTGGTCAACAAAAGGTGCAAAGAAATGAGGAAAGTAGGAATTCCATTTCCTTTGGCCTAGGTCATTATAGATGTAAATATTTTATTGATAGATGTATATTGAGCATTGTTTGGAAAAGTTAAAAATGTATATTTACACCATGAGAATCTCATTCAATAGTAAAAACTATATTAAAAATAACTTGGATTTTAGTCTAGGATTTTATCATTTCCCTGAAATTGAAGATTTTTGGGTTCAGATTGTGAAGATGATTATGAATTTTTGATGAGAGGCTGGATGAGTTTCACTTTGAAGTAGATTAAAGAATTCAGGATTGGTTGGGATGTAGAAGGGATTGAAGATGATGGAGTATATTTGATCGATCCCATATATTTTGAAAAGATTCAGATCCAACCTTTACCACCTATTATTATTTGGGTGGAAGAAGTCAAGTACATTGATGACATAACTACTCATATTCTTAGGAGATCAAAAGATTGGGTTAGGAATAAAGTCATCAAAGCCACATCCATAAGACCTTCAAGCAAAGATGATTCGTTAAGGACATATAGTGATAAAAAAGAAGGCTCTTCCTCTTCCCCTTTTGTTTCTCAAGATTGTATTACAATCGCCAATTATTAGAAAAGCATGCAAGGAGGTGGTGACAATGGAAAACCTTCTAAAAAGAAGAATCTCAGAAGTATATGTGGGGATGATCTGAGAGTTAGGAAGAAAAGATCAAAGCCAAAAGAGACGACATTGAACCCTATACAAGAAGAAACTGAAGAGCAAGAGTCGATGAACCCTTAAGCTTATCCTAGTGGAAAGAATCAAATCACAACTATTTATCCTTCTATTCTCATCATATCTCCTCATCGTGATGAATCTCATTCTCCTTATTACACCCCATTTCTTAGTTACCAGGTTACTTTTACCTTTATGAGTAAATATGATATTAGATGCAAATCATGACTTTGATATGTTACACTCCATTGCGGGATTACCAAATGTTTAAATGCATATAATGTGCACAAGGAAGTGAGTTTTATGAAAAGCGCATAAGAATTAGTAATGTTTAATGAAGAATGTATAGGCACTTAAGTCTACACTAATATAAGCGATGCATTTTATGAAATATGCTGCAAATAATAAACCATGCATTACATAAAAACATCGTCATAATAGGAATTAGAATGCAAGTTGAAGTCAAATGCTTAAAGAGCCACACTCAGCTAAAAGAAAGCAAAAGACTTTGTCAAGCCACGAGCTAGTTGAAGAAGTCAACATGTGTTGCAAATAGGAAACCTGTAGACAAGAATTTTTGAGTTTGACTTAGTAAAAAGAGTCATTGTTGTCACTTGAAAAGTGTGATGAAATAAAATTAAGTGCATATAATGTGAGCCATAATATAGAGAATAACTTGTATAATAGCCAAAAAAATGATAACTATTGGCAATGCATATAATGCGCACAAGGAAGTGAGTTTGATGCAAAGCGCATAAGAATTAGTAATGTTTAATGAAGAATGTATAGGAACTTAAGTTTGCGCTAATATAAGTGATGCATTTTATGAAATATGTTGCAAATAATAAACCATGCATTGCATAAAAACATCGCCATAATAGGAATTAGAATACAAGTTGAAGTCAAACGCTTAAAGAGCCACACCCAGCTAAAAGAAATCATAAGACTTTGTCAAGCCACGAGCTAGCTGAAGAAGTTGACATGTGTTGCAAATAGGAAACTTGTAAACAAGAAATTTTAAGTTTGAATCAATAAAAATATTCATTGTTGTCACTTGAAAAGGGTGACTCATCCATAGTAGATAAGATAAGAATGTAAGGACCACATATGTGTTTTCAAATTGAGTGTTTTAGCAGCCACATTTCATTTTTGTTGGTTGAGTCGATGCATTTAGAGGGGAAATTAGTTTTGTTGTTGAATGGTGGCAATGGGAAGAGAAAAGGTGGTAGTTTTGAGAACCTTTTTGTAGCATTAAGTTTCTTAGTTTTTAGTATAAATAGAGGCAACTCCTTTGTATTTTAGTCATTCTAATTTATTCTTGTTCATTCATATTTCTGGAGTTTTGTTGTAGTTTCTATGCAAGAGATTTGCTAAGTGTTTAGTAAGGAAAGGGAGTTTGTTTTAGAGTATTTCATATCGTTGAGAAGAGGCTAGGACTAGAGATAGGTTGATTCTAGAAGGAGCAGTAAGCGTGACTGTAGAATCAAGCTTAAGGGGTAGTATTTTCATTGTGAGCTATAATTCCAAGCATGCTGATTTTACTTCTTTATTCTTTTTGTGCTAAAATCATATTCAAATGCAAGTGTTTAAGAAAAAATGAATTATATGTTATGTTGAGCTTTCTTGCATGGATTTAGATGTATTCTTATTTTGGAAAATTTATATGATCTTTGATGATTTCGTAATTTGGTGAAACCTTATTGGTTGATTCATGTATATTATCCACTATGTTGGAATTATGTATTTATGTTTACTAAACAAGGTAACCATAGAGTATTAACTTATAATACCTAGGTTGTTATAGACCTTATGTATGCTTACTTGTAGTATGGAAAATGATATTATATTAAAGTGCTATCTTGAAATTGTTAGCTTATGATGTTAGGTAAACCTTTATGGATAATGAGGTTAGTAAATACAATGGGACTGATAGAATGATAAAAATGTCATCATTGATAGGTTGTGATATTATGCAAACCATGTTGATAGTCTATACTTGATTGATTACTCATATCTCTTGAAAGTAGGAGAAAAGTCTTTTCCCTAGGGTTAGGGTGTATACTTGATTGTTATGTCAATATTCAACAATAAGATTGAAATTTTTTTTTTTTGCTTATTATATTTTCTTATTTTTGATTAAGAGTCTATTTCTATTCACAAAATTCAAGAAGAGGACTTATGTTTTAACAACCCAAAGCCATAATATGAGAGGACTAAAAGGTGTAGAAGCACAAAATCCTCTCTAGCTGAAATGTCCTCTAGATTATATATGAATTAAGTGTACATTGTACACATGTGAATATTTGGGTCATATTGAAAGAGATTTTTATGATTTTTTATGATCACTTGATTGTTTCTTTACCTATGATTGAATCCATAGGCTGGGAATAACATATCTAGTCAGATTGATCACTTGATTATTGATTATACTTTAAAATGGAGTCATTTAATGTTGTGATTATACTTTGAAATAGAGTCATTTAATGTAGTGATGTTATGTTACCCACATGGTTATATTGGTTGTTCCTGGGATTGGGATAAATCCATGGATGAGAGTAACCTAGTTGGCCAATTAAATCACTTAGATATACACCACCTTTTAGGATAAAACTATGTTCTAATTGAAAAGAGTATGTGTGGTCATTTACCAAATTGAGTTAAGGGGTGGGTGAACATATGACATCACTTCCAAGTGAACAATTTATATAATTAATCTTTGGCCAAAGTAGTATAAGTAGCCATTGATAACACTTGTCAGTTCATTGTGAGCTAGGTTTACATACTAGGTAGGGAACATCATACATGTAGGTCGTAGCTAGTGTATGGTAGCTATAGTTATGTAGGACACAACACCATGCTCAAGAAAGGCTAGTATTATGAGGTTACCAGATCAATCTCTTCATCGAAGGGTAGGGCCATCTTACTAGTTAGGTGGATGTGTAGGGGATTGCAGTAAGTCCATGGTTGGCCGAGATTTGAGGATGTATGCCTAGGAACGAATATCTGAACCATTTGTACTATGCTTCATTAAGCTCTTGGAAGCTATGTATGTGTTCATGTATCTATATCTTTATGAAAATTGTAATTGGAAAAATGTTATCATTACATGGGATTATTTAATTTATGAAATCGTTACTTGGATTATGTAATGTTTCTTTATAAATGCAATGTGAGTTTAAAATGGGATTATTTCAAATGTGCATCATATTATTGAATTAGAAAAGAAATTTTTTATTGCTATATGTTGGTAGACATAAATTGTTCGCATGTGGATTAAAGCATAGTTAAATTCAAATGGATAAAACATTAGGCTTGTTACACTCCTTTTGTTATAGAGCCTTTAACTTTTCCAACTGTTGATGCAATTTTGGAAGATACTTCTTTTCCCATTGTCTCTAATCCATCTACATCATTTGATCCATCAGCTACATGCATCCCAAGTTCTTCATAGACTCCTGCCACTTCATGGTTACAATAGAGCTTAGTAAAGAAAACAAGTGATACTCAGCTAGTCATTCTAGAGTTTGATACAATTGGAAAGCTAATTTAGAGATTTTACAAGGGTGGGTGCAAAAAGTTGGGGGGGCCAAAAAGTGGCCATTTTTTTTTTTAATTTTAAAGGCTATAATGCGAGTGCATTATAGTCTGCTATAACAAAAAAAGAAAATCAAATTCATTTCATTTCACTATCATATTTTCTTAGCTTGTGGCCAACAAACCTTGTAATAGCGTGCTCGCATTCTAGAGAGGTCAAATCTTGCAATTTCTTCATCAAATATTTGTAATTTCTTCACCTGGACATTGCCACATCAACGGGGAGGTCGAATGAGTAAGCATTGTTTATTTTTTTTGTGAATTTGTTGTTAAATAGGTAAATTTAGATTGTTTTTTATGTTCATTTCTTTAATTTATAGGAGTTGAAAATCAATTTGAATATCCTCAAAATCCTTCTCCTCCTCATGAACAAGCACATCAACAAAATCCTGATGAACAACCACAACAAAAAGCTCCAACAATTCTTGAATGTTCTCCTAGAACTAAAAAAAAATTAATGGGGGAAATTGAAAACAACAAAAAGTAAATTCAGGAGTTAATTGTGAGGTTGAACGGTCTCGTAAGTTCAACTTTGGAAAGAACCATGCTTGCAAATTCCCTTCAAGCCATGTTAACACCTATAGATGCAATTAGCTAGCAATCAATTAAGTTGTTGGGTGGATAAGAGGTAGGAGTGTAGATATTTTTATACAGATAAACTATTATACAAACAAGTAAAAAATGAAAAAATTACAAAATATGGCTTGTGCTCTCTATTCACCAACCTACGTACAAATCAAAATCTTGACCTTAATAACAAGAGGTTCCCGATCAATTGGTGCATCCACCAAGGGATTAAGGACAATTTTTGGAAGAAGTGGTGGATGGTTTTTGACCATCCTCCATGCAACAATAACGAGGTCCCCTAATATTTCCTAAGGAAACTCTACTAAGAGTTTGTCCTCAACAAAATTCCCAACTACTTTGATATGTAGGAATTTTAGGGGAGAGGTGGTGGGTTGGCATAGGATAGACTAGGTGCACATCAAGATCATCAATGGAAAGGGAGATGAGCACTCACTAGTCCGACTTATGATCACATTGCTATCACTTTCATTGTGAAGGAGAGTGTTGAGATTGACACTCTATATTCTATTAGCTCTCTAACCAAGAGTATCATCCAACGTGTGAGTCTTGTAGTACAACATTAGCAAGGGGAGAGTTTGAGGGGTAGGGTTCCACCCTATTCTTGTTAGGTTTTTGGATCGTCCTATATATATGACCCCACAAACAGTTAGGAGGCTAGTGTGCAAGATACGTCTGTAGTTGCTCAGTTGGCAATGACAAATGCCATGTTGAATGAGGCTTTTAGCTTTGATACTCAAGAAAATGTTAGCACACTCATTGAATTTAATTTATTAAATTTTATTTATGAAATTCAAGATTAACTAATTTAGTTCAATGATTGTAATAAAATTTTAGGGTTATAGTGTTCATACTGTTTACACTAGCCCTCCACCTATTTTTTACTCCACTACATCTATTGTTGAAGTATGTAACTAGTAAACAATTATAAATATTACATGTGAATAACATTGTTATATGAATGGTATTCTAATATTTTATTTTGGATGTTGAATAGGTTAATATTGGAAGTTTCATGACAACACCTCCAAGTGCCAGTGGAGTACAAACCTTCACGTAGGTAATAGAATACAATATTTAACTAATGAATTGTATGTAATAGATTTGTGTAGTTTATATTCATATTGTTTATTACATTGTGCATTTGAAATCTTTCAAACTCAAAGCATTACTTCACATTGCATAATTAATAACTAGATGTTGATAGATGACAAAATTTCAATTACAATATAGTTTTTTTAGAAATTCAACATAAGCAATGATGCAATTACTTCATATAGCATAAGTAATAACTAGGATCAGCTACCAATTGCATTTTCTTGTCATGGCATTCCATGAGACCACATTTTATTGAGGCATTTTTTCAAATAGTTCACTACCTTGTCTATGTTATGGATGCTTGGAAAAAATCTATGAAAGCATAATAGTAAGCAATAACATAGACAAGGCAATGAGTTGTTTGAAAAAATGCCTCAAAGAAATGTGGTCTCATGGTGATGTCCATCACTATGAGATCCAATTTCTTTGAGGCATTTTTTCAAACAGTTCACCGCCTTGTTTATGCTACCATATTTTCCATACATGTCTACCAAAGCATTTTATCAAACAGTTCACTTCCTTGCTGCTATGGCTAAAAGCCTAAAACAGGTGCTTTCCAACAAACTATGGATGCTTGGAAAAAATCTATTAAAGCATAATAGTAAGCAATAGTATAGATAAGGTAGCAAGTTTTTTGAAAGAATGTCTTGAAGTAATGCGGTCTTGTGGTGATGAAATGTCACTCCATCACCATGAGATCACATTTCTTTGGGGAATTTTTTCAAACAAATCATTTCCTTAAGAATAGAAACCAATCCTTTAGCCAAAATTCCCCTCCAAATCCTTTTCAAGTTCCTCATCCTCATCCTCAATTTACTAATCCATGGAAGCTTCCACCTCTTATTCCACTTTCATATCCCACATCCTTAAAATCCACATCACCCCACTATTACTAAGAAAAGTCATCCCATGTCTCTCATAATAAATTCCTCCAAGGACTATTTGCAAAGGTGGTTGTTTCCCCATGCAAAAAAAATGTGGTGCAACTTTCACATATCATGCATCCACCTTCATCACCCCCACATCAAGATAAACCATAATACCCTAAATCTTAAATGAATCCCCTATCAATCCATCTATCCAATTTGAAGAGTCTATAAAACCTTCCTCCCTCATGACACCATGCATATCAAACGAACTATGTCCATCTCCTAATACAAAGAATGCTAACATAGATTCCCCTCCATTTAAGATCAAGGAAACCCTTCTCCTCCATCATATGATCCCCTTCCATCTCATGATCCCATTTCCAATCAAGAACAACATATCCCTTCCATCTTATCTAATGATATCTTTCCATCTCAATAGCAAGATATCCCTTCATCCCCCCTCTCACAATCCCCTCTCCCCCACTTCATCTAATGACATCCTTCCGTGTCCAAATCAAAGTACCTCTTCCACTCCATTATATGATTGCTCTCAAAATATGGTCTCAAAGTACACCTTCCACCCCATCTAAAAATAATCTTCCCCTCATGATCAAAATACCCATCCTTCTTCATCTCATGACCCCCCTCTATCTCATAACCAAGACTGCACTATACCATCCACCCCATCCCAACATAATAGCATAGAGAAGTAAATGAAATGTTTGAAAAAAATGCTTCAAAGAAATGTGGTCTCATGGTGATGGAATGCAATGAAAAACAAATTTGTCATGGAATTCCATCATGCCATGAGACCACATTTCTTTGAGGCATTTTTTTGAACAGTTCACTACCTTCTCTATGTTACCACATTTTTCATACATGTCTACCAAAGCATTTTATGAAACAGTTCACTACATCACTGCTATGGATAAAAGCTTAAAATAGGTGCTTTCGAACAAGCTATGGATAGGTAACATAGTAAGCATAATAAAACAAAAAATTTATAATTCAATATGTACTCAAAATTCTGTTGATTATCTCATACATTATAAGCCATGACCTTTATCACTATTCTACTTTTCATGATTGAATAATTTGTTGTTTTATTTTTAGATGATGTTGTTGCTTGATTTTTAGCTTTTAGTTGAAATCAGGTAACTTAGTGTTTATTATTTTTGTGTTTTTTATTTAAACATTTAAAAGATAAACTATAGTCTGCTAAGTCATCAATATGCATGAAAGAGATTGTCAAAAAAATATATTGCATTTTATTCCAATGTTGCAATTACAACAAATGAGAAAGAGAACCATATGAATTGAAAATGTAATCTTTATTGATAATCATGAAAGTATAAATGTCCCTCACAAGCCAATGGACTAGCTATCCCACTCCTAGTAAAGAAGAAATCATACGTGCATATGGATACAAAATTAAAATTGCATATAACATGAAAAGGGACCCATCATTGCCTGGTGGAATGACGAATCCCATTGACTTGACTTGTCCTTGCATCATCTTTGTTGCTCTGCTTCCATTTGACACCCTCCTCGTTGCTCCTAGGTTTCTTGCATTGGATTAAAACAATATTGTTAGAGAAATGAAAGATCCCTAATCACAATTATATGCAAAAAATCCATAAACATGTGATCAAATGTCTATAAGCATTAAAATAAAAACATACCATAAGTGTCCCTAAAAACAAGAAAGGAGTGATCAAACACACCTATGATATGCTTTGTTTATCTAACTATTTGTTCCTTGTGCAAATTTACGACAAGTCTTGTTATGGTTTGATTCAACTAATTACAACATGTGGGGTAAATGTGGCTCCCACAAGGGTAGAGCTCATCATGCTTCCCTTTGATGTTTTAAGAGGGATAGGAAGTTGAGCAACTTGATCAAATATGTACATGCTATTAATGCATTAAATCAATATGGAATCACACCAGTTGATCAACTTTCATTATCAGCTTCAAAAGATGCAACACATAATGTGAGTTGTCATGAAATTCATGATTCATAATGAATCAATCATATGGCTGCCATCATGTCAAAAGGAAGGTACATTTTGCTAGACATGTCTTTCAATCATCTTAAGTGGATCCATAATCTATTTTATAAAAGAAGTGATTTTAGAGATGCATCAAGTTCAATTATGCATCTCTTAAATAATGAAGTAGAAATCAATGCATGCCTGAAGCCATCATTAAGCATATGGGGCAGCAAGAAGGAACAATCTAAGGTACTGTCAAGTCCCTCTCACCTTAACCCTATTGGACAACTACACATCACATAGGATGGTGAGCTTTCAGGTCACCAACATAGGTAACATGTGTCTTCCCACTAGGATTAAAGTGAGGAGACAGTGTTTATGTGTTTCACTTGATCAAAAGGTAAGAAACTTTTGTGGAAACCAAGTTACAAACATGAGTTCAATTTTGGGCCCAAAGCAAGTGAAACTAAGTTTAGTTTGGGGTAGTCTTAGGAAGTGTCAGGGAAGAGTTTGAACTAAACATCAAACAAAGCCATTGTTAGTCTGTTTCCTATGACAGTTCCTGTAACCATGGATATGTTGGTAGTAATGAGGCAGTGACGACACTCTATGGTATCATGTGCAAAATGATTAAGGGTTCTCAAGGTGTTAATCATTCCTAACTTTAAAATCTAAATATTATCAGGGAGTTGGACTGTCTCTTTAGTTTTTGAATTATACCACTATTGCCAATGCATTGCTAAAGGCTCCAAGAAACAAATACTGATGGTAGTTTATGAATGACTTGTTGAATGTTGATCAAATCACAGAGGCAAAACATTGTTGAAATTTTTTCAAAGAATGACAAGGGTTGTGATGACCAAGGAGGGGCAAAGTTTTATTAGTGTGCAATGATCATGATAATCATGTAGTCATCAAAATAAAATTAAGGATACTCATATCATGTTAAGGGAAGTACTATGAAGAATAAAGGACAACTAGGCCTTGAGGGTTCATGATCTTTGAAGAGTACAGACAATTACAACTACAATAAAAAAAAAATATATCAACAATTTGAAGGGAAAGTATAATTATATGTCCATTGTCTTGTGTTTGTATTTTCTATCCATATTGAGGAAGGTTTCAAGCATACTTCTACTAAACCTATAATAGTATTTGCATATTTAAAGACTATGATGACTGTGCAAAGTGCATAGCATGTGATGTAATAATCATGAATGATGCAAATGATAATACAGTTCATAGTTTTGAGGAATCAAAGGGGTGACATTATAATTTGAGGTATGGAACACCATTTCCATTTGCATAAATAAAGGAAGTGATCATGTAAACACTAGGAAAGAAAATATTATTAATGAACAATGAGTTATTGTTGAGTAATACACCTCATGATAGTCATAGTGCATGATAATCACAGTTAGTGGCAACATAATCATGAGAAAAGTTCATACACAATAGTTATAAAGGACATCATTGAGTTATATATGACAGTCTACAGGAAACTATGGAAAAGTTGTGAAAATGTATGTATGACAATGTGTGGTGAGAAAATAACCAATGACCCATAGTATGACAGAGACCAAGAATACACTCAAATAAACTCAAATGCACTCAGAGTCTATTACTGTGATAAATACATTATTTAAAGTGATTTACTAGTGTGACCTGCTAATTGTGATTTAGAAATGGGTAAGTGCACAAAGTTGAGTCCACGAAACGTGGAAGTTTTTTCCTTAACCAAAAAATTGAAATTGGCTTTGATAAAACAAGATCCCAATTTTAATAAACAGGATCTCGAGCCTGAACACGAAATGAGATCTTGCTTTTTAAAAATTGAGATCTCATTTCCCATAGGATCCCACACCAATGGAAAAGGAACAGGATCCCAATTTGTAGAAATTAGGATCCTATTTTGTAGAAATTGGGATCCCATTTTATATTGCTATTTATTTTTTTAAAACAAACAAAGTTCGTTACACAGTAGATGGGATCTCGATACTGGCGAACAACGACCCCCACAAATAGCTACAAGTACCCGCCCACGCTCCGTGTTTTTGCATTTTTCTATTTTTAATTGAAATTGTGAACAAAATAAGTGAATTTGGCATTTTTAAAAAAATTTATTTCATGTTTTAAGCATTCTTTTCCTGTTATAGTAGAAATGAATAATTATAAAAATAGATGAAAAAATGCAATGAAACCTAAAGGTTTTTTAATAAAAATGAAAAATTGAACCTTGAATTGACTTTTACAAACAAAATTTAGCGTTGGAAACCTAAATTGTTCGATTAAACCAAAAAAAATTGAATTTGAAAACCCTAATTGAACAAAAGAAAAAAAATTGCATTTCAAAACCCTCGAAATTGACATGAAATAAAAACATTGCATTTAGAAACCCTAATCAAGCTTTTTGAAACCTTGAATTCAAATCAAACGAAAAAAATTGAATTTGAAAACCCTAGTTTGAATTGAAACAAAAAAATTGCATTAAAAACACTAATTGCTTAGAAATTGAAATCCTAAATTGAGTTGGAACAATTTTTTTGTTCAAACCCTAAATTTAAATCGAACAAATAATTTTGATTTTGAAAACTAGATAATTTCGAGCTCAAAAAATTCATTTGCATTGCTTAAATGTTTTAAATTTTATTTTCATTGTATGGAAAAAATGATATGTTAAACTTTAGTTTCAATGCTAAATTATAATTAGATTAGAAAACAATATGTTAAAGAATAGTTAAAATTCATAAAGTTTATCTTGATGTTTGTTTGCAAATTTAGTTAGCAAATTCATAAATCTAAGCACGTACAATCGATTCCAATTGGCACTAACTTGCAAGTCTAAATTATGCCAAGGGCCACCCAAACTTCACCCTAAGTTTGCTAAAACCTAGACCCTAAACTGTAAAATCTAAACCCTCAACACTAAAGCATTTGAATTTTGTCTTAGGACCTTAAAATGAAATTTGGTTGCCTTAAAACACCCTCTGTTGTCACCATTTAGTAGAGATTTTTGTAATGTTTTCACTTATTTGAACACATAATATAAAAACTTTTGGTTTCTACAAGTTTATGAAGAGTGGATGATCACTCTCTATGACACTTAGACATGATCATTATGGATCTAAATCATTGGAGAGAAAATTTATTCTATTATATCCACAAGATAGGAGAGCGCGAGTGAGAGTGCATGGGTAAAGTTTCTTTCATTGGACATACCTAAAATTATGTAGGTTCAATGTCAAGAATGGGTCTATTTGGTAGATTTATGAAAACTATTATGAATATCTAGAATACCATAAAAGTATAATTATAGCATTTCCAATTGGAAACACTTGGGTATATATCATATGAAATTCAAATATAGTAAGGTGTCTATTATATAGGAGAGTTGATAATACATGGAAAGAGGTTTGTATGGGAATATATGTATTAAGAAAATCATACCATGACCTCTATAGGATTTTTAAGATGTGATCCTAGATAATAATCCACCCATCCTCAATCATAATGGATTCTTTAGCAATTAAGAGAGATTCAATAACCATAAAATTACCTATATTTTGATACTATATAGATTTATGTGGAAGGATAGAAATGCATCAATAAGGAGACCAAGATGGAACCATTTAACACCTAGAAGGTACACCTATTACATGGGAAAGGGAGGAGGTACATGATGATAGGTTGGAGGAACTACATGCTATTATTACAATTTAGAGATAGGAGGAGGATTAATATAATATAATATATTAAACAATATAGATATTTAATATCATAAAATATAATATAAGATTACAATTAAGGATAGGTAATGTTACAATTTACTTGGGGTTTTAATGAGGATTAGGCTTAAGATTCAATTAGGTTTGTAGTTTAGTTAGGTTACAATTAGGAATATATAATAAATAGTAATATAATTATAATACAAATATAAATTAATTTAAATATAATATAAAATATAATATAATTTAATATAATATAATATAGGAATAAATTTAAGATTAGGTAAAGTTTATAATTTAATTAAGTTTCAATTAGGTTTACAATTCAATTAGGATATGGTTAGGGGTGGGGATCATTTAGAATTATATTATGGTTATAGTATGGGTTACATTTAAGATTATTGTTATTTTTGTGATATGTATAGATTGTCAATGCTATTAAATTTCCACAATCCATAATAATCTGAGAAGCATATTTCTGGATTAGATTGTGTAAGCTTTTTTAGATCAACGTTTCGGATCACACTCCGTGATCCATCATCAGGATAGAGATCTCAAGGAGATGAAAGTGATGATGATGGATCATGGAGTGTGATCCGAAACGTTGATCTAAAAAAGCTTACACAATCTAATCCAGAAATATGCTTCTCAGATGTATAGATTGATTCATTTTTAACATGATACTTTTTTTTATTAGAGGGGTAAACATTTTTTACCTAGAGCTAGATGGAACCAATGAGGCTATAGTATGACTAAATTTGAACCTCAGTAGACATCTAGATCCCCTTAAGCCATCCTATCACCCTAAATCATAAATCGATTTCTTAAGGGTCCCAATATGACATTTCTTAAGGGGATCAAAGAAGTTCTTAAAATTTGGTGAAGTTTCCCAAGGCAACCAAATTTAACAATAATAAGATCGCGCAAGATTATAATATGAATGATATTTCATGATCTAGGTTGGTTAGTTGAAACAAGAGTAGATCTCAATCAACTATTCCAGAAGAAAATGTTCTTCACTAACTTGCAAGTTCATTAAATATTCTAAGGGGCACCAAAACTTTACCTTAAGTTTTGTAAACCCTAAACCCTGAACTTTAAAATCTAAACCCTAAACACTAAACCATACATTTTTTCCTACCCAGGACCTTAAAGTGAAATTTGGTTGTCTTAGGAAAATCCACCAAATTTCATTCCATTATGCCATGTAATTTTGTCCTAGGATCTTACTACATATAGATCCCCTTAAGTTATCCTATTACCCTAAACCCTAAACTCTAAAGTCTAAACCCTAAACCCTAAAGCCATCATTTTTTCTTTAAAGGATCTTAATGAAATTCGGTTGCCTTGGGCAACTTCACCAAATTTTATTCACTTGAGCCATGTCATTTTCTCCTAGGACCTCACTAGACGTAGATCCCCTTAAGCCATCCTATCACCCTAAATCGTAATTCAATTTCTTAAGGGGTCCCAATATGACATTTCTTAAGGGGATCAAAGAAGTTCTTAAAATTTGGTGATCAAAGTTTCCCAAGGCAACCAAATTTAACAATAATAAGATCGTGCAAGATTATAATATGAATGATATTTCATGATCTAGGTTGGTCAGTTGAAACAAGAGTAGATCTCAATCAACTATTCCACAAGAAAATGTTCTTCACTAACTTGCAAGTTCATTATATTCCAAGGGGCACCAAAAATTCACCTTAAGTTTTGTAAACCCTAAACACTAAACCATTCATTTTGTCCTACCCGACCTTAAAGTGAAATTTGGTTGTCTTAGGAAAATACACCAAATTTCATTCCCTTATGCCATGTAATTTTGTCCTAGGATTTTACTACATATATCCCCTTAAGTTATCCTATTACCCTAAACCCTAAACTCTAAACTTTAAACCCTAAACCCTAAAGCCATCATTTTTTCTTAGGCTCTTAATGAAATTTGGTTGCCTTAGGAAACTCCACCAAATTTCATTCCCTTATGCCATGTAATTTTGTCCTAGGATCTTACTACATGTAGATCCCCTTAAGTTATCCTATTATGGGCTAATCCCTAAACTCTAAAGTCTAAACCCTAAACCCTAAAGCCATCATTTTTTCATTAAAGGCTCTTAATGAAATTTGGTTTCCTTGGGCAACTTCACCAAATTTTATTCACTTGATCCATGCCATTTTCTCCTAGGACCTCACTAGACATAGATCCCCTTAAGCCATCCTGTCACCCTAAATTGTAATTCGATTTCTTAAGGGGTCCCAATATGACATTTCTTAAGGGTATCAAAGAAGTTCTTAAAATTTGGTGATAAAAGTTTCCCAAGGAAACCAAATTTAACAATAATAAGATTGTGCAAGATTATAATATGAATGACATTTCATGATCTAAGTTGGTCAGTTGAAACAAGAGTAAATCTCAATCAACTATTCCACAAGAAAATGTTCTTCACTAACTTGAAAGTTCATTATATTCCAAGGGGAACCAAAACTTCACCTTAAGTTTTGTAAACCCTAAACTATGAACAATAAAATCTAAACCCTAAACACTAAACCATTCATTTTGTCCTACTTGACCTTAAAGTGAAATTTGGTTGTCTTATGAAAATCCACCAAATTTCATTCCCTTATGCCATGTAATTTTTTCCTAGGATCTTACTACATATATCCCCTTAAGTTATCCTATTACCCTAAACCCTAAAGCCATCATTTTTTCTTAGGCTCTTAATGAAATTTGGTTGCCTTAGGAAACTTCACCAAATTTGATTCCCTTATGCCATGTAATTTTTTCCTAGGATCTTACTACATGTAGATCCCCTTAAGTTATCCAATTATGGCATAATCCATAAACTCTAAAGTCTAAACCCTAAACCCTAAAGCCATCATTTTTTCATTAAAGGCTCTTAATGAAATTTGGTTGCCTTGGGAAACTTCACCAAATTTTATTCACTTGAGTTTTTCATCTTCTCCTAGGACCTCACTAGACGTAGATCCCCTTAAGCCATCATGTCACCCTAAATCGTAATTCGATTTCTTAAGGTATCCCAATATGACATTTCTTAAGGGGATCAAAGAAGTTCTTAAAATTTGGTGATCAAAGTTGCCCAAGGCAACCAAATTTAACAATAATAAGATCTTGCAAGATTATATAATATTAATAGTTAATTGTATTTTCATTCAGGTAACATGTGCCTTAGACATATAAACGAGGCCTACATATAATTTTATCATTTGTATTCAATTATTTAAGGCCATTTATATTGAATGGTTTAAAGGTATTTCCTAAACATGTATCTTACATCTTGAAATTACAAATCTAATGTAGGTTCACTCATATCTTAAAGATCGCATGGATCCATTTGATAATATTCACAATCTACCTCCACGCCATCCATCTCCACCACCTTCACCTCCACCTCCACCCACTCCACCTCGTAACCCCCCACCTCCACCACCTGAAATCAATGAACATGCTCATTTGCAAGTACAAATCAATGCCAATGTTAGAACCATCCAAGATCAAATCAACATTATTCAAAATGAAGAATGTGTCGCACCTCATGTGAGGATGTTTGTATCTAGGATGTAAACCCTTGTTGATGCTGTCAGGGTTATGGATGAGATCATAGATGAGCATCGAAAATGGCTAGAGGAGAGGAAAACTCCCAATTCTGAAAAGGAAAACACAAAGAAATGAAGATCTATGCAGTAGAGAGCCACAATAGTTTCTAAATTAAGACAATGATCTTAAATAGTTATGAATTTATAAATTTGGTGAACAATGCATATTTTGTGTGATGAATTTATAAATTTGGTTCTATATGGATATTTTTAGTGACATGAATTTATGATTTTGGTTCTAGATGGATATTTTTAGTGACATGGATTTATGAATTTGGTGGAATTTATGAACTTATAATGAATAATATATAAATTATATATTTTATGACTATCTACTAGATCATGATTTCTCCTGCAGAAAAATTGTAATATATATGTGTGTATGTGTTAGACATAAAATGAGCTTTTGTGAATGTTTCAAGTTTATTGTTTAGTATGTATGTGCACGTATTAAAAATTTGCATATATAGTTCTTAAATTTTGAAATTTGTATGTATGTACATAGTTTAGTTTAATGATTTGTACGGTTGCAAATTATGCATCATATTTTTTATTTTAAATGTACATGTACATACGTTTAATTTTGAATTTTGTATGGACATGCTCTTGAGTTGAACAATCAATGTATATATATGTGCATTTCAATTAAATATATGATCTTAATATATATGTTGCTCATCCTATTTTAATTAAATATATGATCTTAATATATGTATGCACATGGACTATTTTGTATGATTTAATGCAGGTGCACATTTATATCGAGCATATCATGGATGATTTTAACATTGATGATATCATCAATCCACCACCTCAGCCACAGCCACATCCACCTCCCCCTCCCCCTCCACCTAATATGCCACATCCAACACCTATCACATTTAACGAGGCTCACTTGAGAGCATGAATAAATAATCAAGTTGCATCCTTAAAAAATTAAATCAATGCTATGCAGAGTCAAGCATTGATTCATCCACATGTGAGACATTTTGCATTTGTGATGCAAAATGTTGTTGATGCCATCAGGATGATCGATTTTGATCTTGATAGGCATCGAAGAGAGAGAACAAATGAGACAATTTTATTCTGATGGTATCTCTTACAAACAAATATTAGACCTTAAAATAACGAAATCCCATCTAGCCCCCTACTTTCTTGACCTTGTTACTCGACAATTCATTCCACCCAACAAATCTAGAATATCCATGAGGTGGTGCATAAATCCGCAGATGAGTGCACATTTTTGGGATCGATGGTATATGTTTTTTGATAGTCCCCCACATGCTAATTGGAAGTGCCCATTGTATTTTTTGAGAAAACAATATGTAGAGTTTGTTTTGGGGAAAAAGCCCAATTATTTTGATTTTACATCATTTCAAGGTGTTGGTGGCGGCATGCCACAACAGAGATTAGGGGAAAGGGTTGATCCCCGATGCCTCGTGCATGCACAACCCCTTGTTGTTGCTCCTGGTCCTCCCATTCCTACACCTGTATATCATCAAGCTCTGGTCTCAACATTAGGTTCCCTTAGTACACTCGCAGGAGACCTTGATCAACAAGCTTTTGCGATAGTGGGTGGGGAGCATAGAGATGATGATTATGGAGGAGTTTTTATGGAGCTAGTCTGAGTACCTCTCCAGGAGTGTCGAGGCCAATCCCCCATAGATGTACTAGTTGTCATCAAGTATACTATGGACCTGATCAGGCCACACCTAGTTTAAGTGGACGGGGAGATTTTGGTGGTTCATCTGGTTGCATCAGTTCATTTGTAGAGTTTCTCACAACAAAACATCACCCTGAGGACACTGTGACACAAGTATAAATATGCATCTAGATGTATGTTCATTTTATAAGAATTTTGATGGTTGTATATATCAAAGAAAAGCTTGCAATACATTTTAACAATCAAATTGTTTGGTGTATAGATGACACTAATGATGCCAGGGAAATCATCTGTTCCATGAGTACATACATCGACACTGGTCGTACTCGACAACCCTTATGGGGTATTTTGATTTCAATTTTTAAAATTATATATGAAATCATAAATTATTTAACTTGAGTTTTAAATTTATAATTGAATCACATATATGTTTGAAATATTTATGTTGTTTTAAGCGAGTTAATTGGCATCCATGTCAATTCCTCCTGATGGATTGTCAAGCACTCCTCCACTATCGGGCGTCATAGATCAGGGGCAAGTACATTCATATTGTAAATTTTTTTAAGTTTACATTAGTATAGTTACAATTTTATGAGTTTTGAATTCACTAGATATATGAAATGCATGCATGTGAACTTGTAAATATTATAAGCGTTAAATGTCTATGTACATGTATGTCTAGGTTGATACCACAATAAGAATGGGAATTGGGAAAACATTTGATGTTGCAGCTACTCGTGAGGCCATTGATTTCCAAGTTGTTTACAAAACTTTCTATACAAAATGTGCAAACTTGAATATATATATAAACCTAATTCAATTGTACATGCTTTAATTTTGATCTTGTAGGACTTTGTTAGTGCAACCTTCAGCCCTGACCTAGAGATAGTTACACCACCAGGAGGACATGTAGAGCAGGTTCTAGATCAAATGGTAATTTATTTATTTTATTATATTTAAATTCAATTATTATATTTAATGTTAATTATAAATTTTAAATTAAATATATACATAATATGATATTTTTACATATTCTTTTTCTTTTATAGCATGAGACACATCTTGTAGTTGATCATGTATAGACAGGTCCTGGAGAAGAGCCTAATGCACAACCTCAGAATACGGTACAATTAAAATATGATAAATTATAAATTAAATTGAATTAAAAAAAATTAATTGTAGAGTTGTACATCTAATTTCAAATTTATTTTCCTTTGTTTATGTAGATTGATTTAGAGAATTTAGAGGTTGTTTCAGGTGCACCAGAGCATCCCAACATAGATATGATGGTAATTTAATTTTATGATGGATTATAAATTAAATTGTCATTAAATCATTTTTCATTGTCTTACATTTGATTTCATCTTTCTCTTGTAGAGAGTGTTTCAGGTCATCCACATAGTCCGCATGGTGTGAAGAGGTCTCTTGATTATAGAGATAGTACATGACCTAGAAACATGTGATTTTATGTGTTATATTTGTTTATTTCATGGACTATATTTCTTGTTTCTCATGTACTCTGTTGGATTTTATTTCATGCGCTTAATATATTGGTTTCATGCACTTAATATGTTACATAAATTATGGACTTTATTATTGTTTGAAATTTTCATTTACACATGTACATTTATACATTTTATGTTCATAGTCAATACATTAATGTGAAATTTAGTGATCTCATACATGGATTAATATAGGACATTTTAATATTTATACTTTGCAAATTTAGTGATTTCATACATGATATACATGATATGTGCATTCAATAAATAGTGATAATTACTCAACGAACTTATTCAATTCATGCCAATCAATAATCAGTCAATAAATCATAATTTACAAACAAAAGCAATCTATTTATATACTAGAAAGGATAAAATTTTAAGAAATAAACAATACCATAGAAGATTAGAGAATAAAAGCATTAATAAATTCTATAAATAATAACATCTAACACTAATTTATAAGTTGTCAAAACAAATAATGACGTCTTTAAGGGATGACTAAAGGGGTCATAATAGAACGTCTTAAGGGGATGTCTTAAGGGGTTATAATACGTCTTAAGGGGATGACTTAAGGGGTCTTAAGGGGATGTCTAAAGGGGTCATAATAGAACATCTTAATTAAGGGGATGTCTTAAGGGGTCTTAAGGGGATGTCTAAAGGGGTCATAATAGAATTTCTTAAGCGGATTTTTTAAGGGGTCTTAAAGGGATGTCTTAAGGGTTCATAATAGAATGTCTTAAGGGGATGTCTTAAAGGGTCTTAAGGGGATGTCTAAAAGGGTCATAATAGAATGTCTTAAGGGGATGTCTTAAGGGGTCATAATATGTCTAAAGGGGATTTCTTAAGGGGTCTTAAGGGGATGTCTTAAGGGGTCATAATAGATTGTCTTAAGGGGATGTATTAAGGGGTCATAATATGTCTTAAGGATATAATTGATTTAACAATAATGTATGCATGATATTTAGTGATTATACAATTAGACATAAAGTTTCAAAGTAGGAAAACATGCACATTTAAGAAACAAAATATATAGAATATTGATTTGATACATAGAAGTACATAGATTATGTTTAATTCTGTAAGTATGTATGTACATATATGTCATCTCAAAACAATGTTTACAAAATTTGGATATGCCATCTCAAGAACATCTCAAACTTGTGGCTAGAATGTAGTAGGTATTCACACCACCTGATATTAAAAAGGTACAAGCAATATCAATGAAATCATCAAAACACACATATTTTAATTTATATAAAACTATCTATATGTATAGAACTCAAGTACCTGCATTTAAAAGCATTCCACACATGTTTGTAGGTTGAATCCATGCATCCTCTCGTTTTTGTTTCAAAGTATGAGATCAATGCAATGATGGCTTAAGGATACAAAAAATGATAATAAATCAATTTTAACTATTAATTTCCAAGCAATGTCAATATGTAATAAAAAATGTATTTAAATATAATTTAACTAATAATTACCTATTTTTACCAAGTATTCCATGTTGTCTAGGTTGAATCTGCATGAACTAGATCCTTTTTGTGATTATGCCTTAAGGATGTATAAAAGGAAAATTTAAATCAATTTCAACTAATAACACACTTGACCAATGTCGAAACATGTATTTAATGTATTTAAAAGGACAAAATAAAACTAAAACTATGTTTACCTATATTTACTTTTTCCATTGTACCATCTGCATCCTCTCTTTTTAACCATGCATCTATGATTGCCTCATGCTCTTCCATATAAATTGACCATAACACTTTTTTTGAAGGTCTTCCATGATACCGCTCTAGTTTTATATTTGTTGCCACCACCAAATGTGAATAATGTATAATCTTTTTATGTGTTTCATAGTCTTCGAATGCAGGTAGACCATTCTTTCTTCTCAAGTATTTTCATAGCCAAGTGCCAAAAACCACCACCGATCCTATTGGAAAACATGTTAAAAACCATCATCAAATAAGTTCTCAAAATTTTCTTAAGGGGATCAAAGACTTGTTCTAAAAAAATGCTTAAGGGGATCTAAAACTTGTTATCAAAATTTGCTTAAGGGGTGTCTTAAGGGGATCACCGTACCTATTGGATAATGAAATCCATCATCATCTTCTCGAGGTGTTATCAACTTATTTTAGTTTCCACACAACGAGCCAACCAATATTTTGTTTGCTCTTCATTCCCCTCAGGTGCAATAACAACATACACATGTCCTGCCAACAAAATTTGATTTAATAACTTGTGCATATCCATATAAATAATTTAGTATTACAAAATAACTTAATAAAGTGAAATAAAATGAAATAAATTGAATTAGAATTACCTTCTTGTACAAGGTTTGAAACACAGTCATAATCTTCAGATGCAAACAATTGATCATTTTCTTTAATAGCTCTTTCATATTGATTATGTGCTTCTGCAGGTGTCAACGATCTTTGCTCTCACTGTTCAACCCATTTTGTATTTTCACATACTTCCCAATATCTTGAGATACAAAACTGACAAAGACATGCAATCTCCCTTGTCCAAATAGTCCATGTGCTTGTTGTTGCACTCGTAAATGAATGCCATTTAGTATATCCACTGATTGTCTCACAATCAACTCTAGATAGAATGTTCTCTTCTTCCACCAATCAAAAGAATTAATAAACTGTAGAGTAATCACTCGAACCAGGTGCAGATAATCTTCTATTACACCAATCCACAATCTCACATGAATCTTTAAATTTTACTGAATCCTCAAATTTTAATTGTTCTCTAGCAAGAATTGTTTTGACACACGCACCAACTCCATCATGTTCTCCTTTACCATGCCCAACTTAAAAAAACTCCATATATGTTGGACATTAAGTTCCTTGTGAACCCTACTTAGCCAATAGAACATTCTAGCATTCTTGAACTGCCCCGTACAATTATCTGACCATATGAGGTGTTCTTTCATATGGATTCCTCTTTCTCTTAAATTTCTATAAAATATACTAAAACAATATTGAACAAACTCGACGAGTGTAACCGATTGTCACTCAAATAAAAATGATACTCCCTCAAAAAATTCTATCATCCTCAGTGCTATCATTTGCATGTCTATAAACAATATGGACAAACATAGCTACTTGCACTGAATTATAATATTGAGATTGAATTTCCTCTTGCGGAGTGAGAGTATAATTCTCTGAAAAATCAACCACTGAAATTATAGTACCAATTGGAAATGTGTTGCTCCAAGCGCAAAATTGGCCATCAAGCCATCGAGCATGTTCAGAGTGCATGACATATTTTGGTACAATTTTATTCTTGAATTCACTCATAAATGCACGCACACTAACTTTTTTTGTAACTAAATCACAACGCTTTCCTATTTTTCCATCTTTTAAAGAATAGTGAACATTCCTAAATCTTTTGAAATCTACTAATTGTTGTCCAAAATCATGATCAACACTTTCATGCAAAAAAATTATTAAAAGTGAAAGATTTCCACAGTTAATGCATTGTCCAGAAATACAAGAACTTAAATAAAATAATTTATCATTAGATTTTTCACAAAACAAACTTGAAATAAACTCTCTTATTGCTTCAGGTGGCATATCAATACCAATCTTGTATAATCATATTAGTATGCAAGGTACATCATATATATCGAAAAACATCATAAAAATAACGAAATTGAACATGTATTTTACAACAAGATATTTGTTGCTTATTAATTTTTACATACCAGGGTTTACATTTTTCAAAAAACCTTTGACTTATTTTAATATTACCAGGTAACACTGAATCACTACAAAATTTTCTATAAAATTTAGTTTGTGTTGTATCTAATAGGTTTTTTGGGCGAGGATTGCGAACTTTGGACCCCACCCTTAATTTTAAAACATCTCTAGCATTAGATGAAACCCTAGTATTATCATGCCAATATTTTTTGATCAAAGATTTAATTTTATATTAGACCTTGGTAGTCGTCCACTAAAACTCCAACATTGATTGATAGGATCATTTTCTATACTTTCTCTTCTTTTTGCCACTCTTAGTAATGTTTTAGGATGTATTTTTAAAAATTCACTAATATTGCTTACCATTCTTTTATTCAAAGTTTCTTTATTAACTATAGCAGTAGTTATAGCTCTTCTTGCTGCGTTTTTATCTTTAGATTGACTATTTTTCCCAGTAGATTGAATGGCACTAGCAACAGTAGACATAGCATGTTTTAATGATTGATCTTTTCTTTTTGGTTTAACATAAAAGCCTAACCTTTTCATTACTTTCCTCATTTTTTGCATTCTCATCAAACAGTGGTTTGACTGTGCATGAAACCTTGTAAAGCACAATTACACAAACCTATCATAGGAAAGTGACCATAATAGATATGAATTGTAGTCATTCTAGTATAAATGACAGTCAGAAAGGACATCAAGGTTGTTTAATGTGACTGATCTACAACATAAAAGGATGCCAACTGCTAAAAAGTTAGTGATAGTAGATAAGGACAATATTAATGCTTAAACCTTGTGGTCTATGAAGGTTTTACATTGAAAAGGTGTCATAGAGGTTAATGATAAAACCTATGCAACAATTATGTCAAATGATAGCCTTCTACAATGTCTAGTATTTGTAGGTAGCAGTGACTGAAGATTTTATGCTATTCATGAGCTTTAACAAAGGGTAGTTCTATAACATTTATGCAAAAGTGACCTTAAAAAAAATACAAGAAAACACATAGGAAAATCAAAGGGTGTTTTCATCCATTTCTACACAAGATGAAGCTTGAAGTATCATTTTCAAACACAATATTTTTGAAAGGAATGGATTGAAGTTATCTTTTAGAAAGGATCATTGTTTTCCTCAAAATGCAGAGGCCCACTTGGGTTTTTTTGCAAGGGATTGCAACTATAGAAATGCCAACTCAAATCAAGTGTTTCTATACAACCGTGGCCCAAATCTAGGTTTCTACTTTTCAAAAACTAGAAAACCCACCTCGGATTTGTGAAGGAAATGGCGAACATAGAAGCTTTTTAAAAGCTATCACAAAGTTTGAAACAAATCAAACCAAAAGTATGGAATTGTTTTCTTCTGAAAGTCTTGGGTTTTTTACAAAAGATTGCAAGTATAGAGGTGGGAAAAATCTGAGTTTTTCTTTCACAATTTGAAGAACCCATCTGGGTTTATCATAAATTTCAAATATAGAGAAATCAAAGGAGAAATGCATGAAGTTTCTTTTCTAGGAAAGAACAAGGACATTCAAAACTCAAGAAAGACACATAAATACAAAGAAGGGTCAGTTTATCCTTCATGGCCGCAGCCTGAAGGGTTTTCCCTTCTCCAAAATGTGATTCTTTGGACAAAAACCTGAAAACCCACCTTGGGTTTGTGAAATAAATTGCAAATACAAAGGTATTTTCAAAGATATCATGAAGTTTTTAAAAGCAAAACAAAATTATAGGAAACCCTACTTCATATGTTCATGGTCTCGGCCAAAGGAAAAGAATTTCTTCATGAAACATCAAAATATGTTGGGGTCTCTTCATTTAAATCTAAATGCAGGAGAAAAATAAACATTTTTGCTTTATCTTTTAGATTGGAGGCCCAAAATGAGCTACTTTTTGCTCAAAAATCAAATGGAGTGTGTCGACAAAAGCTTACCAGAGCTTTTATGCATTTTTCCTTCATTTATACATGATTTTGTCACATGAAAAAGCTTCCATTAGAGCTTAAAAAAGGGTCACCAATGGTAGTTGAAGCAAATGAAAACCATAGAGAAAGGAGAAATGAAACAAAATGGTCAGAAATATGCTACAGGTTGCAGCTATTTGCTCAAAATGGCCTCCAAAAAAGTGAAAAAACATAGTTTTGATACAAAAGAATGCAATTACCTGTGATTCCATGTGTTTCTCATTAGAAAATTGTCAAGAATTGGCCAAAAAATCACCATTTTATGTGCAAGCATGAAACCCTATGGCAGCAGCATGGCTTCTTCTAGAAGCTCGATACAAAATGAGTGCTTTTTGGGTTTTTTCCTTTCTTTTGTGTTTAGGGTTTGAACCCTTGGGAATTCAGATGGGATTTTTTCCCATTCATTTTAAAAAATGAAAACACATTAGAATGTGGTGGGGGCCAAATGGTAGGTTTTAAGACTTAGGAAAAAAATTTCCTTATGCTTTTGAAAACTTTATGCCTTGTTTCAAAATTGCTAAGTCCTTCATAAAGAAGCATGTGAAATGTGCCAAGTTCTACATGTTATGTATTTTAACTTTGGTCATATGATGCCTTCAAAACTTTGTGAGTATGCCTTCAATTTGTGGAGTCCCTAATGTCCAAATAGGCCAATCATTGGGCCTTTGTTTTTCCTTTGAAAAGCAGAGAATGTTGACCAAGTCATATCATGTCTTTTGGCCTTGAGGTGTAAAATGAAGGTAAGTGGATATGATCAAATGCCTTGGAGTTTTTTTTTGCTTAATGATTTTGGAATCACTTATATGTAGCATTATATTTTTCGTTTTATTTCGAAGTGTAAAAACATCATTTAAGTGATTTGCAAATCACTTTGATGTTATTCATATGCAAATGTAATGTAATTTAATATTGATGGTGGGGCCTTTTTTTTTTGCATTCTATTTTGAATTGTAAAGGAATTTTTTTAAGGGATGGATTATAAATCACTTAAGTAGATTATCTTTGATAATGCAAATTAGTGCCTTGTGTTTTCAAAACACACATATAGCATGGGTCAAGGTTGTGGGAGACAAAATGATGACTTGTAGACATGAGGAGAGTGTGTGAGTTGTGCCTTTGACTGTTTTGGAGAGAAATGTGCTATTTTAGAGGCAGTTTTGTCACACTTTTGGCATGACTATGGTCTTGGCTCGACCTTGGACCATTTGGAGGACTTTTTGGAGTGATTTTAGAAGGTTCTTTTTTGGCCTCATTGTTGCGTTTGACCAGAACCTTCTAGATGGAAATATGTGAGGGGATTTGATGGGTTTTGCTTAGGTAACTTCATTTTGGCATTTTGGAGTTAGTTATTTTCTTTCCAGGAGAGTGATAAATTTGGTTTTTGGGAGTTATTTTTCAGCATGGAGCAATATTGTAACTCAGATGGACTTGTGATACAATGAGTAAATTTAAATAGAGCATTTTACCTTCTCATTTCATGTTTCATAGTATGTTGTTAGTGATTGATCAATTTTTTTTGTGAAATTTATCTTTCCTTGCAAACTTGTCTCATGTTTAGGCATCTGTTTAATAGATAATGCATGGTAACAAGTTATAAGCTATGTTAGTTAATAGTGTTGTTAGTTGTGAAACCTTTTGTTTTACTTCTAAAAGCCTTGTTTAGAGAACTCTTTATAAATTATTTATGTTAAATGCATGTGGAAATGAGTTGTGTAAACAAAGTTTTATGATATTGTTTTTAATATGATAGGTTGTTATCAGGTCTTATTTGGTTTTTTTTTGGTGTATCACCTTAGGTAGTTTCAATTAATGTTCCTGTTTTATGCATATCTTACCCTTTTCTTTAGAAATCAGTAGTTAGGTGGCATCAAAAGGGGAGCCAACCCATAATTTGGAGTTTTTCTTTCGAATAGGATACCCACAACCTAAAAGCAATCCCATGTTACATCCAAACTTGCTAAGTTCTTTCATAGCTTGGCATTAGGGGTGCATATTTGGATCACTAATAGTTGCAAGAGGAATCGCCTCCATATGTGGATAGGGTAATGGAGCAAGGAGTATCTTATGCAATAGACAACTCAATGCCTCTTATGGGGGTATGAGGTAGATTAGTAAACTTCAAATTACATTTGTTTTTATAGCTGTTAGTTAGTGAAAAATCAAATGATTATTGATTTGTAGTTTAATTTCTATATGGATGGTTTCTATAGGACTTGGGAACGCCACAACATGAGCATGTGAATCTTTCATGTGAGAGAGATCGTCTAGTAGAGTTAAGTGATTATTTTGTTAAATATATCATTTTTATAATGTAATTTATTCATATTAATGTATTTACTTGTTATTGTAACAGTTGAAGCTTGATGAGGAACTAAACCCCAAGAGGAGCAACCCTCGAGTTCAGGGTAAACAAGTGGCATACGCATCACCATCCACCTTACCACCAAAGGCCACCTGTTTGTTTCATTCACCTGGAGGGAAATGAATTTTGAGCGGGGTCCTTTTTTGTATGCCTATATGGCATTCTTGTAAGCCTATATGGCTATTTTTTATACATTTTATACTTATATCGACATATATTGATTTATGTCTACATGGCTATTTGGTTAATACAAATATTTTTTATTGTTGTCTACATTTGCATTATAAATCCATGGTTCAATAGATATGAGTTACATGTATTCAAGCGTATACTTTACAACTTACGTGTATACTTTGTGAATTTTTTTTATGTGTATACCTTATATTCATGTGTATACTTTGTATTCATGTGTATAATTTTTATTCATGTGTATACTTCATGGCTTACATGTATTTGAGTACTTGTGTTTCACTTATTTACATGTATGCTTCACTTATTCCAATTTATGTGTCATGCTTCCAATGTATACTTCACTTATTCACATGTATACTTCATGTATTACGTGTATGCTTTATGCTTCCAATGAATACTTCACTTATTACGTCTTTCATTTTCTCATGGTCTCGACATTCAAAATTTGGTTAGCCCTAGAAATTTCTCATTACTGTCCTTCATGGTTTGTCTTGAATAATTATTAATTGATTCTAAACAACTTTATTAGTTGATGCTAAATAACTTCAATATTTTCAAAAATGATTCACCAAGTATTTATCATTTACTTATGTGCTAATTCAATGTTCTACGATACTGAATCAATATATAAAAGGCTACAAAATTATATTTCCCACCACTATGGCTTCCATCTAGATATTATATTCATTATGCAATTGTGTTCATGCTCAAATGCATGCCTACAATGCTTATAGGCCATATTTCACACTCCTTTTATGTTATTGTTGACATGTGGCCCTTGAAATCCATACGATAATGGTGTAGTAAATGATCACATTGATTATTTAGATTGTATATTAGTAAAGTCTAATGTTACTTACTCTTGTAAGTAAGAACTATGCTTGTAATCAATTGAACATACCATTCATATGATTTCTTATGTGCTTCAATTACTAAATTATTTGGATGAAAGTAAGAAAATAAATAACTTAAACACACATTGAAAGAGATATTTACAAATTTTTTTTGAAGTTGTGCTTCCTCGTTTCCACTATCATCTTGAAACATTTACAAGTCAATTTTGGCTTTCAAATGTATTGGGGTATTATCAAGAACATCTACAATCTTCTATTAGCTTTCCTTCTTGTGGATTACATGCTTATTCAGTATACTTGTCTCTTGCACTCATCTGTAGAGTCGCCCTTAAACCCCAAACCCTAATCCCTCAACACTCAACCCTATACCCTCAATTCTCAACCCTCTACCCTATACATTGGATCCTCAACCCTCATCTCTCTCTATCCTTCCCTCCTCTTCTCTCCTCTCTATCTCACTTCTCCCTCCATCTCTCTCACATCCCTCTATCTCCAAATCCATCTCCCTAAACCCTTAACCCTTAAACCCTAAACCATAATCCATCAACCCTCTACCCACTTGAACCAAGACCATAAACCCTCAACCCTATAGCTCCTCAATCCTATACTCTCAATTCTCAACCCTCATCTCTCTTTGTCCTTCCCTCCTCTTCTCTCCTTTTATATATCTCACTTCTCCCTCCATCTCTCCCTCCTTCTCCACCCTAATCCATCAACCCTATACCCTTAAATGGTTAAACCCTAAACCCTTAAAACCTAAACCCTTAACCCTTAAACCCTAAACCATAATCCATCAACCCTCTACCCACTTGAACCAAGACCATAAACCCTCAACCCTATAGCTCCTCAATCCTATACTCTCAATTCTCAACCCTCATCTCTCTTTGTCCTTCCCTCCTCTTCTCTCCTTTTATATATCTCACTTCTCCCTCCATCTCTCCCTCCTTCTCCACCCTAATCCATCAACCCTATACCCTAAAACCTATATACTCAATCCTGTACCATCAACCCTTAACCCTAATCCTTCAACCCTAAACC
>VDFB02270651.1:446387535-446418880 GCA_007258455.2 Sequoia sempervirens
CCCTCAACCCTCAACCCTTAACCCTAAACCCTTAAACACTCTACCCTCTACCCTCAAGCCTAATCCCTCAACTCTATACCCTCAACCCTTAAACCCTTAAACACTTAAAATATCTACCCTAATCCCTCAACCCTCAACCCTTAAACCCTCAACCCTCTACTCTCTACCCTCTACCCTATACATTAAACCCTCAACCCTCAATTCTCAACCCTTAACCCTTAATGCCTCAACTCTCAACCCTTAAACTGTAAACCCTCAACCCCTATACCCTCTATCCTAAACCCGCAACCCAATACCATAAACCATCAACCTTATAGGTCCTCAACCCTATACCCTCAATTCTCAAGCCTCTAGCCTATACATTGGATCATCAACCCTCTTCTCTCTCTATCCTTCCCTCCTCTTATTTCCTTCTCTCTATCTCACTTCTCACTCTATCTCTCCCTCCCTCAATCCCTCCATCTCTACCCTAATTCCTCAATCCTATACCCTCAACCCTTAAACCATTAAACCCTCAACCCTAAACCCTCAAACCTCAACCCTTAAACCCTAAACCCTTAAAACCTCTACCCTCTACCCTCAACCCTCAACCCAACACCCT
Organism: Sequoia sempervirens; assembly: GCA_007258455.2. NCBI lineage: Eukaryota > Viridiplantae > Streptophyta > Pinopsida > Cupressales > Cupressaceae > Sequoia > Sequoia sempervirens. The sequence continues at coordinate 446,388,137 of VDFB02270651.1, forward strand.
AAACCCTAAACCCTAATCCCTCAACCCCATACCCTCAAACCTTAAACTCTCTACCCTAAACCCTCAACCACATTAATCCCTCCAGCCCTAATCCATCCAGCCCTTAAACCCTAAACCCGCTGCCCCTCAACCCTTAATCCTTAAACCCTCGACTATCAGCCCATGATCCCTCAGCCTAATCCTTGAACCCTCAGCCCTTAAGCCTAATCCTCAGCCCTCAAACCCCTTAAGCCTAATCCCTCAGCCCTCAGCACTTGAAGCCCTCTACCCTCCTACACTGTACATTAAGCCTTGAACCCTCAGTTCTCAACCATATACCTTATACATTGGATCCTCAGCCATAATCATAAGCCTATGCCTAAAACCCTGTATACTCAGCCCTGTCACCCTCAGCACTCAGCCTCAGGCCCTAGATCCTTTGGCCTAAACCTCGTCCCTCAGCTCTTAAACCCTTAAAACCTCAGCCCTTAACCCCTCAACCATTAAAGCGTTTTAACCCTCCTAACCTTACATTGGACCCTCAGCTCTTTACCCTCAAATCCCATCCCTCTCTCTCTCTGTCCTATCCATCTCCCTCTCTCTCCCCCTCTCCACCTCTCTAATTGTTTTTCTACCCTCTCCCTCTTTCTGTGTGCCTCTCGTTCAATCCAATCCTACCACTCTCTCTCACTCCTCATCTCTGCCACTCCCTCTCTCCCTCCCTCCCACCCCTCTTCATCCTCCCTCTCTCACACTTCCTTTGTATCCCTATATCTCAAGTCTCTCCCTCTAAAAACCTACCTAGGTAATTCCCTCTTTCTCTCTCTCTCCCCCCCTCTCTCTATCCCTCTCACCCTACCTAGATAAGTCCCTCTCACTCTAACCCCTTCTCTCACACTCCCTCTCTCTTATGTCACTCCCTCCCACACCCTCTGCAGCTGTCTCGGCCTCTCCATCCTAGAGACCCTACCTACATAGCTCCCTCTTTCCGTCCCCTCTCTCTCCTCTGTCCCTCACCCAGCCTGCATGCCTAGTTCATTCTCCTCCAGCCCTTCCCACTCCCTCTCTTGGGTCCTCTCCCTTCCCTCCTCTCCTCTCTCAGGTCTCTCATGCTACCTCTCTGCCTCTCTGGTCTCTCTCTCCCGCCCACCTAGACAGCTCTCTCTCCAAGATTCTCCCTCCCTCTAAAGAGACATGCATGCAGTACATGCGTATAGGAAACATGCATTGCATACATGGATACATGCATGCTTACATACGTACAAAGGCATGCATGCATGTGTACATACAGAAGATCTTACATTGTGTGCATGCATGCTGATCCATACATTGCATGCATATGGTGCATGCATACAGAGCGTCTTGCATACATGCATGCATACGTGCTGGAAGCATGGGAAATGCATGCAAAGATAAAAGTATATATACATGCATTTGGTGGACTGGGGATTTAACCTAGAATAGGATATGATGTGGTGCTATAACCTCATTTTATGTCTTCTTTAGGAAAATATTGGGCTGGAACACAAAACATGTCAAAGACTATGAAATGAGTATTGCTCACATTGTTTGATTGATTTGGGATCTGAGCCATGGGCTTGGTGTTTTCTTTGGGATACCAAATTAGGGCTTGGGATGCCTCCCAATGTCAAGATGTGTTTTTCACAAATCCATACAAGATTTCACATAGTTGTTAATGCATTGCTAGAAGCATTGGTTTGCATGTGTTTCAAGGTCAAATGGGATTGAGACACCTAGGTAATGTTAGGCTCTCTTGGCTATCCTTGATGTAATTTTTTCACATTTTGACAATGTTAAGCCTTTGATCTATATAGTTTATTTTGTTTGTGTGTTTGTTTTTAATGAAATCAATGTTGGAATTATTTTTTTTCTTTATAAATTGTCCATTCATCACATTTTTAAAATAAATTACATTTCTATAAACTAGACTCCATTATACACATTAAAAAAAATGATTTTCAATTAGTTTTCAAAATTTATAGGGGTAGCACGGCCAAAATTCTATTTTTCAAGAAGTGTCCACTTTGAAAATTAGTAAAAAAATCAAATATTAATTAAATAATTATAAAAAAATTTGGGCATAAACTACATACTATTAGTTAATTTCTCACTAAAGCAATTTTAAAAATACTAAAAAAATGTTAACCTTTTGATGGAGCCACAAAAGTCACTATGTTATGTTTTTTTGACAAAAACAATACCAATTTCTATGGCTCCTTCATTTGAACCCCTTAATCTCTACCATTAAAAAAAAATAGTAGTTTATAAAGTAGACTTGGAGCACAATGATCCTTTTTTTTGTTGTGTCTCAAAATTTTGAGTGTCACTATCCACAATTTCATGTCTTATTTCCTATTTTTAGAAAAAAAGTGGCCACTTAAGACTCCTTTTTGGCCCCCATCTTTTTGCACTTACCCATACATGAAATATAACTTAAAGTATAAGAAAATAAATGTCCATATATAAATGTCACTTATTCTCAAATGTTTATTTCATGTATATCTTCTAAGGAAGAGGGGGAATGTAAGATATATAAGGAGGTAGAGAGATGTGATGAGAAAGAGAGAAAGTTATTTTTTCTTCTTGGAAAAATGAACATGTTATAGCACACTCATGTTATAATGCAATTTCATTTTAACATGAGCGTGTTATAACATGCTCATATTATTGTTTTCTTTGGTTATTTTCAACCCTTAGGGTTGGATTTTCCTTGGGAATCCAACCCAAAGGGTTGAACTTACATGTCAACACATAGACATATTTTTTATAAATTCTAAAAAGAGTTACAATGTCAAGCATGTTCTCCATTAGGTTTGCATGTCTTTCAATGTCAAGTTAAAAAAATAACATAGTAAGTTAAGCTCTCTCTTAGCTTTCTAACCATGCTTTTTCTACATTTCAATTATGTCAAGGTTTTGATCTTTAATTTATTTTTCTAGTGTCTCTATTTTTAGTCAAAAATCTATGTATGGTATTTTCATTTTTTACCCATTCATCGAAATTTGAAAAAAAAAACATTTTTAGAAACTAGTCTCTTTTCTATACACAATCATTTTTTTATTAGTTTCTAAAAAAATAGGGGGGCACACACTCAATTTTTTTAAATTTTTTCAGGATGTGTCTACTTTGCAAAATTAGTAAAAAATCATATAATCATTAAAAAATTAGCAAAAAAATCAAGCATAAACTACATGGTGTTAGATAAGTTTTCACTAAAACATATTTTGAAATATTAAAAAAAGTTAACATTTTAGAGGGGCCACACTAGATGCTATGTTATATTTTTCTAAAAAAAATAGGAGCACTTTGTGTGTCCCCCTATTTGAACCTATCAATCCCCACCATTAAAAAAGAAAAAAGTTTAGAAAATAGATTTAAAATATGTTATGACTCTTGTTATTGTTATATCTTCAAATTTTTAGCATTAACTATTTTAAAATTTTTATTCAAGATTAGTCTTTCCTAATTTTAGAAAAAAAGTGGCCACTTAAAACCCCCTTTTGGTCCCCCATTTCCATGCACTTACCCACCATGCAATTTTCAAGATGGGGCTCATGCCCTCAACACCACTTGGGTTTTAAAACCCATTAGCTACCATAAACTAATCCCTTCCAATAATAAAAACCTAACCCATTTCTTGCCACTTACCACAGGTCTCTCATCACTCATCCCTCTACATTCACCCATTTGTCACTATAATGATGGTTATCCTCACAACTCAACCTCTACCACTCTATTTCACATTCACTACATCTATAGGTTTTGTCCTTAGTTTTGTTGAAATCCAATCCTTAATTTTAATCGATCATTACATCATCATTGGGATATATCATTCTCAATCCTTAAATTATTCTCAAGATAAACATTAACAATAATATCATCATCATCCCTCAAATCTAGTTTTTTTCTTGATTAGGGACAAAATATTGTTTTTCCTTTCCTTTTCATTATTTCTACATGATTGTTTGCTTTCTTGTGCATGTTTCTTTTTTTCTTGCATTTATGAGTCAACATCTTGGTATAGTTCACAAAATATGTGTCATCAAGGTATGCCATGTCATGGTGTATCTTATCATTTTCCTTCTTGGCTCTTTATCTTGTACCATTCATGACAATTGTATCATCATGGTCTTCCATGCCATGGTACATATTGTTATGTTATATAATAAATTAGATTTATCAAATGTTTAAAAGGATATGAAAGATTCATAGCATTTATGATTACACATTTATTCTCATTGATTTCCCATCTATATCTTCCATCCTCACATGCCTTCTCAGAGGGGCATATCTTTAACCATCATGTCTCTTGGGGGATGCTCTTGCATCCATTTTTATCTTTGAATTTCTTTAAAAAGTTGTTGCTTATTTTATTTACAATACCCTTTCAAACTTGGGAAAATGTAGACATCTATATCATCACCTTCTATTATTAATTCTACACATTAATCCATCTTAGCTAATTCACTCTAATAACACTATATTATCACATTCTATTAGCTAATTAATTATCATTAATTAGTTAGTTAATTATTTTTCAATTAATTAATTCTCATATTTATCCACTAACATGATTTCATAAGTAGTTAACAATTTATTATTATTAATTAATTAATTATCTTCTCAACTTGCTATTTATAAAAGTCAATCTCTTCCACTCATTCAACCGTGTAAATTAGTTGATGGACCAAGGTGTGGCCCTTGATCTTTGGAAGTGGGTTTGGAAATGACACATGATCCCAAAAATAAACTTCTTCTGGTGAACTACTTGCCATAACAAGATTCTTACATAGGACAATTTGAGGAAAAGGGGATTATAGATCCCTAACAAGTGCTTGTTATGTAAGTGCAATGAAAAATCTGTTGACCACTTGTTGCTACATTGCTCGTTTGATGTTGGTGTGTGGGAGATAGCTTTAGAGAGTTTGGGCATTCAATGGACTAGTGTAAGGACATTAAATCCTTTATCTTGAGCTGGTCTAGACCCTTCATTCACCCTTACCTCATGAGATTTGGAACCAGGTCCCCCCCATTATCTGCTGGTGCTTGTGGAAAGAGAGGAACACTAGGATTTCTAGGAATATTAAGATGAGCTCGAAGGAGGTGTTTGGTATATAGGATTTAGGTTCATCGCAGAAAATATTTTGCTTTTAAAAGGGAAAATCCTAGATAAAGGCCTCAATGAGAGAGAAATTATTATGGCCAAAGCTTGGCACCAAAACCTTGAAGCCAATTCCTATGAAAACTCTAGATCCCTGGCTAGATGGGACACTATCTGGAAACCTCTAGACCGTGATTGGTATAAACTTAATTTTGATGGGGCAGCCAAAGGAAACCTGGGTAGAGCTAGCATAGGAGGTGTTATTAGAGACTGCAAGGGTAATTTTGTGGCTGGTTACTCGGGGGGAATTGTATCCAATCTTCTATGATTGTGGAAGCTAGAGCACTGCTAAAGGGAATCCAGTTAGTTGTTACTATGGTGATTGGGAATCTACATATAGAAGGAGATTCTAAGTCTATCATCATGTTGTTAACTTTGGAAGATTACTAGGATGGAGTACTAAATACATTTTATTAGACATAAAGCTATTTGTGTCTAAGTTGAATTTAAAGATTGTTGACCACATTTATCGAGAAGGTAATCAAGTGGCTGATGCTTTAGCTAACCTTGGCACCCATTGGAAATTTTCTAAGTTTTGGCGTAATTTGGGGAACCTACCACCAGGTATTCAAGGTTTAATCCTTAAGTAGCAAAGCCCTTATTTGATCCATGATAATATCTAATTATGCATTTTTTTGGGCCTTATGGGGGGTCCACATTCTTGTCTTATGGGCTATGTGGATGGGTGTGAATGTTGAGGTGTCTTACAAGTGGAAAAATTTAAATAATGGGGCATAGTCCATTTTTAAAAAGGCCATTATGAGAAATTATGGTGAGTACTTTATGATTAAGGCCAAGCTGGGTCATGCCTTACATAACCTCTTTTTGGGGTTTGTGCTAAGCTCTCATATATCCTTGTAGACTTTTGATTTCAAATTTGATGTGACTAATAATTACGAGGTGAAGCTTTTGGTTGGCCTATCTTTTCCACTAATTTTCATCCTTTACTAAAGGCCAAGATCTTAGGTTTATCTAAATTTGGCCTCGGGACCATCTTACATAGGTCTGCCTTGCTCTCATGAAGTATGTTACCCTATAAGGTAGATACAAAACCTACTATTTCTATCACTTCCCTCTTTTGAATCACCTCTGACACAAAATTCTATTAAGGACATCGAAAGCTCTGTTGAGAAGTGCATTGAGGTTGTTGGCCAAAACCTGGAGGATACTCCTCCCCTGCTGCTCTACCAAGGCCTCATTTTGAGGCTCTACCTCTTCCATCTTGTGTTATGCCCACCAAAAACCATTTTTGTTGTCCACGTTGAGGAAATTGAACCCCCATGTTATGGAAAATATCTCCTCGACTGAGTCCAAAGGTCCCATCTAAAAAACCCCTCTAATTACCACTAAAACTTATAGGCCTAAACCAGCTGCCAAGAAGTTTAAGGGGAGTGCAGGGATTGCCCAGTCTAGTGTTGTGGCCGGTCTTTGTGAGCTTAAGTCGGCCCCTGCCAAGCCTATCAACAAACCTACCTCTAAAAAGAAATTCAAGGATGAGGGAAAGGGTTTGCCTCTGACCATGGACAACAGAGGAAATAATGTTGTGGGTAGGGAATCCAAGGGGGATACTATGGTTGTTGCTACAATGGAGACTAGTGGCAAAAATGCCATCATCAAGAGGTCTGGTAGGCTAGCTAAAAATAACAAGAAAGTGCAGGTTAATGAAATGGATACTGATGAGGATTGATCTGATAGAAAAGGTTGTAGGGATGTGGAGTTTGGGGATAGTGAGGAGGAGTATGTTGAAGGGCCCCACACCATTTTGAATTTCAGCAAAGTGCATAAGGAGAACTTGGCTTTGAAGTCCTCAGACCCTCTGTATGTGGAGTGTGCTAATATTGAGAAGATAGTGGATAAAGGGGAGGAGCTTCGTGTGCTGCAGGAAAGGATGGGAAAGATGGAGAAGAAGTTCAGTGGCTTGACCCATTTCACTATCAAGTTAGTCCACTATGTTACTAGCACCCTCTTTGTTGTGATGAAAGACGAGATGGATGAGAAGACTACTAAAGATGGCCCTGAATGGGTCAGGGATGATGTTGTTAATCTCCTATCTTGTAATTGGGAGAATGCCAATTAATCTGCTATTGTTGTGTGGTGTGTCTATCAACTGTTGGTCCATTGTCTTTGTGTTTTTTGGCTTAGTTGTTTATGTTTTTTGGACTTGATCTTTTTTGGCCCTTGTGGCTCGCCGTGTAAATGGTACAACACCCTGTAAATTTTTCTTATCGTATCAAAATCCATGTAAATTTTTAATTCTTTGATTTATACTTTGCATGCATTCCTAAATAGAGTAAGTTAGTCAAACTAAAGGTCATGCAAATCTATTTTAAATCAAAATAAAGAAAAGTAATTCAAGTTGCTAAATCAGGTAAATTGATCTCAACCATGTATCTTTGCATCCTAAAAAATTTAAATCTGCCACTTCTTCCTCAATCCACATATGGAGAAATCTACAATAAACCATCATCATGCTATATAAATCTTGCACAAATGTTTGAGCATCAACAACTCTATCACAACATGAGAACATATTCAAATTAATGCTCCATTTGAGGTTTGAATTTATTTAAAATAGGAATTTCAATATTTTGTTAATGTTTGATTTGATTCTAAATTCATTGCATACACTAGCTAAGGGAATTAGTTACCACATGCTAAATCCTTAAAAAAAAATCATCAACATAATCCCCCCATATATTCTATTTTTATTTTCATAGTTGAAGTAGGGGCTTGGACCTAGCAACCATCAATAGGATCAAGGGGATATATTCACTCACTACCAAGCATAAATTCAGTATCAAGGTGTTGAATCACACACAAAGTGAACATTTTAAGAACTTTACACTATTATGAAAAAGACTCGAAAATATGATTCCCACCATTGATTTCTATTATAATATGATGGTTCTTATTTGATTCCATGGGTTTATAAGCCCACATCAATTTTTTTTTTATTCAACCTAGAATTTCTCTTGGGTCATTGATCAATATTTAATTGCATGACCCAAAGGAAATTTTGGGCTAAGAATTTTTTTTCTTGGCATTTTCTTATAAACCCACAAAATTAAATAAAAAATATCATATTATAGTTGAAATCAATGGTGGAAAATGAATTCCCTATTCCTTCACACATTTAAACTATAGAAATGTCCTACTATCTATAGGGGTCTCAACCCTCACTAATTCATGATACCTGTATGTCCATGAGGATTAATAGAAATTCTAAGTTGTATTTATCAATAAAATCTATGTTAAATTTGTTACACAAGCTTTAGATGGTCTTATTTACCAATTGCATAGAACATGAGTACAAAGCTTAAGATTGCAAACATCTTGGGTTGATTTTACCAGACAAAAGAATTTTTGCAAAGATAATGTAAAGTGAATACCTACCATATATTACAAATAAAATCTCAATTTCTCATCCATGCAAACCTTGAAAAATAATATCAACACATGAACTCTATGCTACTTGGATTCTTTGCAATCATTTGATTTGAAGCCGAATATGCCCCGAGTTTAAGAGACCATGATAATAAATGAGAAAGAGGAAATACTTCAAAAAGGTCTATTTATATATAATTTCTAAATTGAAGAGTTTATTTAATGTTAAGTTCAAGGAAAATATGCCCCCCAAAACAACCGAGAATTTGATAGTAATGGTGATATGACCTAAAAAATAAGCATTGAAATTTAATATTAATGAAAATTACGATTAAGAATTGTAAAAAAATTTGTAAAGTTATAGCAATTAGGCTCTAATCATGCATCATTTACAACGACAAAGCAAATTAAATTATATGTTCAATAATATAATTCTTGGGCGATTTAGTGAATAGAGGACTGAAAGAACAATGGCGCACTCTAAATTGCCACCCTCAACCTTGCGAATGCTATTGGGGATTTCAATTTGGATTCTCTTTCATTTTCCCTCCCCTCTACCTCTAAATTGGCACACCAAGGTGGTGCTAAGGACTCATCACTAGGGTTGGATGTTGCACGGGATTTAGGGTCTCGAATCCCTAACAAAATGGGAAAATTTGCAAGGAGCTGCAACCCAATTACAAGGCTATGCTAGGATTGGCCTCTAACCCATTTGGTGGTTGTTTGGAGGCCGGTGAAAAGTATGTAGGTTCTTCTATTATGATTTCTAATCCACTCTCTCCTCTTAGTGGAGCAAATCAAAACTCTCCATTCTTAGTCTGTCTTTCATTAAATGCCCTAAATATTTGTTTGGACAATGTTGCTGGTGATAGAGAAGTTTATTTGCAAGCCCATGCCCTTGTTTACAGATTTACGAAGGTATGTGAAAGGAAATAGAAAAGAACAATGGAAAGAACTAATAAATGAGCAATTGTTTGAAGGAAAGATATTACCAAATAGATTGAAGTAGTAAAACCAAGCACCACCAAAGCAAGAGAGACACAAGAATTTGATAAGGGGAAAAAACAAGAAAAAACCCCAATATTATGAATGGAGGCAAAATGCCTAAAGAATAATACAAAGAGAGAGAGCTTCAGCCTTAGCTTGCTTGCATGAGTCTTGAAGAATGAGAGGAGAGGCACCTCAATAAGTAGAGGTGAGAATGAGGAGTTAGAATGTAACTCCCAACTCAATGAATGCCACCATTCATCTATGTGTGTGCAAAGTGTCACCTCTTAAGGAGGTGGTTACAAATATTCCTTAATAAAGGAATTAAAAATAAGCCATCCTCACACATGTGTGAGATGACAAAAAAAGACAAAAGACTTGTAGGGATTCCTTTGGAATATTCCTACAAGTTAATAAAAAATTACAATTAAAGAATAACCTTTACCAAGTAAAGATTAATCTTCTAACATCCCCCCTTAAGCTTTACTTGGGGAAGTTACATCAAACCCTTCAATGGGTTGTAATCGAAGATTTTTACAATGGAAGAGAAATTTATCTTTACAAAGAGCTTTGGTGAGAATATCTGCAACTTGATCTTCACTTTTACAATACAAAAGAGAAATTTGCTTGTCTTCAATTTTGTCTCTAATGAAGTGATGTTGAAGAGCAATGTGCTTGGTCCTTGCATGAAAAAATTGGATTCTTTTCCAAAGCAATAGCACTTTGATTATCACAATACAAAGGAGTAGGATCCTTTGGAGGTAGAACCAAGTCTTCAAGTAATCTTCTTAACCATAATGCCTCTTTAGATGCATTTGTACAACCTTTATATTCAGCTTCTATAGAACAAAGAGAAGTAGGTTGTTGTTTCTTACTATTCCATGAGATTGCACCTGATCCAACAAAGAAACAATAACCACAAGTGGATCTCCCATTATTGGGATCACCTTCTAAATCTGAATCAGTATAACCTTTTAAAGAAAAATCATAATTTGCATAATAAAAGAGACCAAGATTAAGAGTTCCTTTAACATATCTTAAAATTCTTTTTGCAACTTTAAAATGAGTTTGTTGTGGTTTAGACATAAAGCTAGAAACCAATCCAACACTTTAGGTGTTTGCCAAATTTGCATACCCAAAATAATGTAATAGGCCCAAATCACTCATTTGAAATTGTTGATTGAGATGAGACTTAACATCACTAATCAAAAAGTTAGAACTAGAAGTGATAATTAAATCATTAAAATAATAATCACAATATCATTTTCACTATGCTTAATATATAAATTTGGATTATTAAGAAAGCATAGCCCAAATTATAAAATGTCAACATATAGACATAGCAATAATAGATCTAGGTTTCCTCTCACTACATCATTTGTTGTAATGTAAAGGGAAATTGTGTCAAGATTAATAATAAAGGACTTTGAAAATTAGTCCTAAAGATGGTTTTTAAAAAAAACCATGTATTGCCTTCAATAATGAAACATAAAGGTTTCAAGAACTTGATCCCCATCAATTTAGAAAATAGATCTAAGTTCATAAAAAAAATAAGTAAGTGCATACCATCAAAGTGGATGGAAATATTTTCCATGGGTCCCCAAAAAAAACTCCAATGAGACTTGATAAAATATATGAGTCATTATAGATAGGGCTCCCTATGCAACATTACTACAAATGTGACTAGCACAAAATATATGTAAAGGCTCCATTGAGACTTGATAAAGTGATTAACTTGCAAAACATATATAGATGGAATAAATCCATCAAGAAGGCAAATACTCCAATGAGCTTTTAATTTTCAAAAAATATATAGATGAAATAAATCCATCCAAAAGACAAATTGACCAATAATGCACACTATCAGATTAATGAGACACAATAAAATATCAAATTCCCTTTTTCAAAACAACATAATTGTAGTTGAGAAGGAAACACTAGATTTGTTTTAAATATTGTAATAGATGAAAAGCCACAAATCAAGCCACCTTAAGTTATGAAAATTAATATTAAAAATAAATAAAAATAATGATGGAATAATGGGAATTGCATATTATGAAGTGAAGTATTATTAAGTATAAATAAGTGATTTAAGACAATATTCATGCATTCATGACTACATGAATATCACCTTTTAATATTCCAAATATAATTGAGTAAAACAAGTACACTATTATTGGGTTGATCAAGTCCAATAATAAAGTACATGTGTAGTTATTTTAAAAGGAATTTTTTTAAGAAATGCCTATTTAAAAGGCAATTTTTAAAAATGTCTAAAAAAAATAGTCCATTGAGAAATTTAAAAAAAATCTAAAAATGCCTTACGCAAATTTATTTATCTTTTTTTAAAAAAGGTCTAATTACTTAGACAAAATAAAAGAAAAAGAAAGAGATAAAAGCTCCACCAAAATATTGAATATATATACTGTTATACATAAAATAGAAAAAAGATAAGTGCATTTTATACAAGCATGTTAATTTCCATTGCCACAATAAGTAAAAATGGCAAGACATGAACTTTCTAATTTTTTTTTTCATCTTTGGATGTAGATGGATCAATTTCAATTGTAGCAACATCTAAAATATGTTTAAAATGAAAGAGATATGAGTTTTCCAAGAATGATAGTTAAAAAAATTCAACTTAATTTCAGAAATTAAAGTAGACATGATTGTAATAAAAAATTCACAACTTTATGAGACAAATAACTATTGTAAATATTTGCTTTTAAAAAAAATCTCTCTTGATCAAATTAAATCTTAAAAAAATATCCTCTTTTAAAAAAGAATTACCTAAATTTAGAACAAAATAAGCCTCTTTAGATAATTTAAAAAAAATCTCCTTTTCATATAATTCTTAAAACTTAAAAAATCCTTATTAACAATTAATTAAAAAACTTCAAAAAATTAAATTGATTTTTTTAATAAAATAAAAAAAATTAAAAAATTTAATACCATTACTTTAAATGGAGTATTTAAAAAAAACTCATAAAATAAATTATTTAAAAAAGCTTTTTATAAATATAAGGATTCTTTTTCTAAAGAATAAAAATATACTTTCTTAAAACAACTAACAGAGAATTTAAAAAAAGAAACTTTATACTAAAAGAAGTTTTTTTATTTTTTATTTCATGCTTTAAAGGGAAAAATGAAAGAAATCAACCTTTTAAAAAGTGAGTGCACAAAAAAGAGCGGTTTGAGGGAAGTTAAGGAAATTTAAAATGGATGTAAAATAAAATAAAATGGAATGAAATTTTTTAAGTTTGAAATTTAACTGTAAAAGAACTTTTGTTTCTTTTTTAAAAAACAGAAAGAGAGAAAAGGGCAGGTAGAATAAATTGAAGTAGCAAATTTTATTAAAAGAATTTAATAATATTTATTTTTAAGCAACATATACAATGTTTTGCACAGGGATTGCAACAGGAGCCGAGCTGAGTCCAGAACAAGAGGAACAACAAAGGCTAAGCTGCAACAGGGGGAGCTACGACTTGCAAAAAACTAAAGCCCTAATTTTTTATTTAAATATTGTTTGTATTTATTATTAAAAAAAATAGAGGTTATAACAGTGATAGAGTAGGAGCAGAAGCCAAAGAAATAAGATTTTCTTTATTATTATTCTTTTTGCAGAGAAGGGAAAGAAGAGCACAACTGCATGCAAAGGTGAAAAAAAAAATTAGAAAGTTCATGCAAAGGTGAAAGAAGGGTTTGCAATGGTGGAAACTTACAAACAGTAAGCAAAGGAGATGGCCACAAAGAGGGTTGAAGCCCTATTTTATTATTTTTTTGTATTTATCAGTATTAAAAAAAGAGATTATAACATTGAATGATTTTTTTTAAAATATATTGTTCTTTTTAAATTTAATCTGTTATACAGATTTAAAAGAAAAAATAATGAATTTTGTAGAGATTTAGTATACAGATATGAATAAATTGTAGAGATTTTTTTTAAAATGATTTTTACAGAAATTTGAACATGCAACTATGGAGAAATTTTCTACAGATTTGCAAAAAAGCAGATTAGCCTTTTTCTAAAAAGAATATTTGAACTAGGTTAGATCCCTAAAAAAAATTGTTTTTTTTTTCACAAAATGTAAAATATAGAGATTTTTTACAGATTTAGCCTAATATTGTAAAAAAAAATTACACATCTAAAAAAAATGAAATATAACCCTTTATTTGAGGGTTTCTATTTTTTTTTGCAAAAATCTAAATATGCATGCAAATTATAAAGATTTGCTTTCAAGATTTAAATTGATATTTAGCAAAAAACTTAGAAAACTTTATACAAAATATTTGAAATCTGTAACAACTATAAAAACTTGCACAGATTTGAAATTTAAAATAAATAAATAAATAACTTAGAAATGAAATCCTGCACAAGAAAAATAGGTTAGAAGACAAAAACAACCAAGATTAGACACTTTGCTCTTCTTCTCCTCTTTGAGAGTGTCTCCAATGGTGTGCTTAAAAAACTGGTAAACCTTCAACAATGTAGCTCACAAAATATTAGTAATACCAAGCTCTGATACCATGAAAGGAAATAGAAAAGAACAATGGAAAGAACTAATAAATGAGCAATTGTTTGAAGGAAAGATATTACCAAATAGATTGAAGTAGTAAAACCAAGCACCACCAAAGCAAGAGAGACACAAGAATTTGATAAGGGGAAAAAACAAGAAAAACCCCAATATTATGAATGGAGGCAAAATGCCTAAAGAATAATACAAAGAGAGAGAGAGAGAGAGTTAGCTTAGCTTCCTTGCTTGAGTCTCTGAAGAATGAGAGGAGAGGCACTCAATAAGTAGAGGTGAGAAGAGGAGTTAGAATGTAACTCCCAACTCAATGAATGCCACCATTCATCTATGTGTGTGAAAAGTGTCACCTTTAAGGAGGTGGTTACAAATATTCCTTAATAAAGGAATTAAAAAATAAGCCATCCTCACACATGTGTGAGATGACAAAAAGACAAAAGACTTGTAGGGATTCCTTTGGAATATTCCTACAAGTTAATAAAAAATTACAATTAAAGAATAACCTTTACCAAGTAAAGATTAATCTTCTAACAGTATGGACAAAGTTATCTGATCCTCATTCATGGATAAGTACATTATGGAAATATTGTTTGGAGGAAGAAATTAGTATCTATCCCTATGCAAAATGATTTTTTATTCTAAAATTTGAGTCTATAGAAGATAAAGAAATGATTCTTAACACTGGGCCTTAGTTCTATCAAGGCGATTTCTTATGTATGAAACCTTGGTTCCCTTTGTTTGACCCGTGTACACAGACTTTCTCTTCTACTTTTTTGTGGGTTCATTTTCCTTATCTTCCACTCCAATTTTGGGAAATTGATTGTTTGGAGGAGATTGGAAATGGGCTAGGCAAGTATCACAACATCTCAAAGGAAACTATCAATTATGAAAACTCAACTTTTGCACGTCTTTACGTCTAAATGAATGTTACAAAAGGTATTCCGACATAGATTTTTCTCAAAGTTGGCAAAAAACCTTGGCGTCAACCAATGGACTATGGAAAAATCTCCTTTAGGCGTAGGAGATATTTTGTAATTGAACATGCTACTACACAATGTGGTAGGGGATGGGCTAAGGCTGCCCCCGTTAGCAGGTCGTCTTGGTGGGATGGGGTGGAACCCTGTCATTATGTAATCTCTCCTTCAATGTAGAATGTTATTGTTCCTTCCCGTACAACTCAAGAAAAGGTTCCAAATCTATCTCTTGTATTTGAAGATGTCGTTCTTGACAAGATGTCAAAAGAGGTACTCACACTAGTTTCTCCATCCACTATAAATTCGCAACACAGAAACACCGAAACTTATTCTATACCTTGGAATGGTGAAAATTTGAAAGTGGAAAATAGCAACGAACCCCCTAAAAAAGAACAAGAATGGACAAAGGTGAAGAGGAAGAATTTACACCTTCAACAAAACAAATGGCATTAAGATCCTCTAAGAAAGTAGAAAATATAGATATGTAATACAAGGTTGTTGTAAAATTTAAATTTGAAATATGTGATCTGGAGCTTTAAAATAATAGAAAGAGTGTTATCCTCTTTGATAGCAATTTTCCTAAAAAAAATATATAATTCTTGGGCAATTTAACTAGCATATAACTTTCTTTTTTTTGTAAAAATGTGGCAATTTACTCCTCTTTAAAGCTTGTTCTATTCACCAAAATGGAAGCTCCCATTTCAACTATCTGTCATTTGATGAAAATTCACCACAAAAGGCCATTGTTTAATACATGTGGAAAATAAAACATTATAGAAAATAATCTATAAATATAAAATCACCCTCCATATTGATGTCTTTCTTTCAAAAAAAGATGGATAAATCATATTAAAAAGTTATGCAATATGAGATAATATATCTTAATTATTATTAATTTGAATTATTTATTTACACAAATTATAAATTGATCTTATTTCTAACTTAAATTATGCGATATAAAAAAATATTTATAAAAAATACTACATACATGCATGTATGCATGCATGCATACATATATATACACACATGCATATGTGCATATACTATATACATATGTATACATATGCATATATAGTATTTTTTAAAAATAATATTTTCACACACACACACACAAATATACATACATACATACATAGATATATGCATACATACATACATACATTTAGACATACACATACATACATATATACAGACACACATACTTGAAATTTCAAAAATCAATGATTTACATCACATAGATAATGTCTATTGTTTCGAAAGATTTATTTATTTTATTTGGTCATCATTTGGGTTAGAAAGAAATTCTATTTGCAATAGGTCTAAAAAATTTAATATGATTGTTAATTTCATTAGATGTGTTATCCTCTTGCATTTATGGAGAATCAAATGTTCAACTATGTTTTGTAGTTCTTCTATTCATCTAAAAACTATTATTTCAAAGATTGATTTAAACATATTCTTTTAGATTGTGTCATTGTCTTCTAAAGTACATGAATGTAAAGGACAAGTAAAGAAATCATCTAAAAGTTGGAGGATATCAAATTACAAAAGAACCACTTCCAAGTCAATCACTTTATAAAATATTTTATATATTAATACTTATTTAAACATATCCAACACTTCCATTCTGTATAACTTTATAATTGTTTATTTCATTATTCAATACTTTAAAAAAAATTCTTACAAGGTATGAAAAGCATATGTTATATAGCAACTTAAAAACATGCTAGAAAGCACAATGTGAACATTATTGATAAAAGAAAGCACAAAAGTACGCAAATTGACTTGTTTTTTGCACGTATGGGTTTTAAAAACCTTGTAAGTCCTTGAAAGAAATGTAATACTCTGCACGAGTCAAGTTTTAGCATGAGAAAATTGCTTTGGCTTTGATCATCACAAACATGAATGTCAATGGAAGAACAATGTTGAATTTCAACAGTCAAATCTGGCAATTATCCTGTGAAACTATATCTGTATATGATTATTCTGTGGTAACTACAAGGAATGACAGCCCAAGGACTGTAACCTAACAGCTACAAGCAACACTAGCAGCACATATACAACTCAGAACAAGAAAATTGCTAATAAACCACATAGCAAAAGGCTAATTAGGCAGCAGTTTCAACTACTCTCTTAGCTCTTTTGTGGAAGATATATAGGCTATATTATTATGTATGTTGTTTGTCCCTTTGAAGTTTCTGATACCAACAAGCATATACTCCTGTTTGTTTTCCACCTGTAGAAATTAGTTGAGAGACATTTTGCACCTTTCATAAGAAGTATATATGGAATATGCACTTGAGGCAGAGTCAGTTTTGTTCGGTTATAGGTTTTGTGTAAAAAAATTTCTTACCTTCAAATTCTTCTTTGGATTTTCATCCAATAGTGCTAGTCACATGGATGGAGAAATACAGGAATTGGGCACCCTTTAAAGAAAAAATATTGGATGGAGAACAAGAGACTTTTTATTATTGAGAGAGCAAGAGCATATAAATTATTGACAAAATCAACTCAACATTCCAAAATAGTATTTATCATTTTGTTTTCACATGAAACCAACACCTTGATGAGGAAATTGATTAATTGCCTCATGCATACACTCCTTGCTTTTGATTTGCAACTTATTTAAGTATTATCTCATTATATAATGAGAAATAAGTTATCTCACTATATAATTAGAAATAAGTATAGAAGATAGGAAAAAACATACTGGCAAAAAGGCATGGAGCACAAATAGTTAAATCTTCCAAACTTGAAAGAAAAATATACAAAACCATATTTCTATTAGGGTAAACCCACAAAAGTGGTTTATAATTCGAGTGAGGAAGGAAAAGTCGCAAAAAATGACCCCATGCAAAAAAAAATGGTTTCTGGGGTTCAAATGAACCCTTTGATTCGAGCGAACCAAAAAAGGGTTCAAATGAACCCAGGTTCGTGTGAACCTATTTAATGGAAGGTCCCACCATTCCTGCCAAGAAAACACAAAGAAAACCCTTTTTAAAAGGGGGTTTGAATGAACTATGGTTCAAGCAAACCCCTAGGGTTTGCTCAAACCCCCCTGGTTTGTCTGAACCCCCCTTTTCCCACCTTCTCACCCTCTGACACCAAAAAAGTCCAAAATTTTGCATTTTGAAGCTTGGGTTGAGGATGAAATGGAGGAGACTTCACAGACCCAGCTGGATGATGGTAGTCTTCAGAACAAGCTATCCAACAAATATAATTTTAATATGTTTTTGTTTTATTATGTATTTGTTTGTTTAGTTTTATTAAACATGGGTTTTTCATTGAAAATCAAGCTCTTTGTTCTACACATGTGAAAAAATAGCAGATTATAAAAAAAAATGAAAAATATGAGTGCACCAAATGTTGAAATCCTTGATCCAACAATTTTTTTGAATTTTGATACATACAAAAAAATTATGCATTATACTTGGCCTATGTTTGAATTATAATTGGTTTTGACTTCAAACTTGATTAAAGAAAAAATATTTAATAAAACACTATCTAACCAATTGGAAGCACTAGATATCAGTAGTTAAAAATCTAAATTCGAAAAAAAATAAATTTATCCTTCATGGAAAAAATGTTATCCGTTAAACGGTGAGCGTCACTCCTTAAAAATGTTGTTTACTAAAAAAAACTAGTTTTCGAAGGAGATGGAAAAAGAAGTGCAATCTGATTCCAAAAAATTTGAAAAAAATATATTTAGAATCTACAGACAAAATGTGACAAATCACCAGTTTACATCATCTTCAAATTATTCATGGTTTAGCCGCTATAGGTGCTCGAAAGTGAAGATTTAGTTAGAAAAAATTATTTCAGTGTCCAGTTTGACCAAAAATTGTAAACCAATATTGTGGGATCACTTATTAGAAAAGATAAATATTTTAAAAATCTCAAAAACCACATTTGTAACCTCTTCTTTTTGAACATTTTCCTTCTCAAAATCTTCTTTACTTTTCTCAATAAAGTACAAAGCTTTCGCTTTTATCTGATCTAACTATTTTTCAGTTACATTTCTATATGATTGATAGTTTTGCACACTCTCTATAACTCCCTTCTCAATGATTCCCTTAGAAATAGGAATTCTAGAAATAAGGGACGAATCTATGGGTAAGGTAGATGTATCCATAATGGACTGAAGATAAGAGGTCAAAACTTGTACCTAATGTTTGAGTTGATCATTTGTATGCTTCTTCTTCTTTGTCCTTTGAATAAACTTGGTTTTGGATGTGCTTGAAAGTTTTGTATATCACCTTCATGTGTCAAAGGGCCACAATATACCTTAGTGATGTTAAAATCACTTTCATCAACTTCATCCATATTTTTATCTGAAATGGGTTGAGCCACTTCAATGCACATATTCTTGGAAGAAGAATCAACTATCAACTAGACAATGTAACTTTGGTCTTCCTTACCTTCTACAAAAATGATGATATCTAAACCCAATATATTGTCTTTACCCTAAATATTGTCACTGAATCAAGAATAATTAGCTGCCGTAAGGACCTATATATAGCTGATTTCAAACACCAAAGGCACGTAATCCACATGATAAGTTGTTGAGAAAATTTCATACATATTTCTATCCTATTTTGCTATGGAAAATGAGCCCCGCTATTTTTTTTTAAAATAATGGTTTATTCTTTGATTTATTTTATTTTTGTGTGATCAGACTACATATAGATTAGATTGATGCAATGCAAGGGACTATGGAGGAATGACAAGAGATAATAACAAACATAAATTGACCTAGCAATTAGATGCATCAGAGATACAATGTTACCAATTCCACTTACTTAGTAATCCATTAATGAGCTAAAAAATTCACATGCAAACATGAAATGATCTAATACGGTTTAGAATTTTTTCACATTCATCAAATAATGCTTACATTCACAAAAATAAGTGTGTTGAAGAAAATATATCATAAAAAATATATTTTATGATTCTAGTCATACATTAATAGAGACATAAAACTGAATAAAAATTATATAATGGCCTCTAAAATAGCATGATACAATCATTGCATCCTTGTAAGTACATTATAAATTTTTGTTTTCCTTTCAAACCAACTCTAACTTTTATTTTTTGTTGTATATCTTTTTTTCTCTCCCCAAATTAAACTCAAAACTTGTCAGCTAGGAAAAACCCTAACATGAGGCACTATAGTATTGTGATAATTGATGGTTTACGTGTGTTCTCGCTAGAAATGAATGCCTAGGATGATCATCATTCTAGGGAAGGTCGACAAGGTAGCCAAGAGTGTTGCCTTACATTTATGATGATTTTAAGGTGAATGAAAAGTGACACCATTTCATTAGATGTCCAACACCATTTAATTTGTTCAATTTTCCTACCTAACACCATCTTCTTAATATTCTACATATAGTTCTTGCACCATGACTCCTCTTTAGCTTGGATTGAGTATCGAACATTTTACTGATCTTCCCTTTCATTATTAAATAGTTCAATTGATAGATGAAGGTGCTACCACATTAGAATCATTCCATTTCAATGGGTTATGTGAGTGAACACGAAGCACAATATCGAATTCTATAGGATTTAGCCCATAACGAACACCAAGTACACATATCTGCTCATCTATGAGCCCGGGAAGTCTCTATGGGTCATGATCTCAAATGGTGCCATCGTCATTATCCATCACAAGCCTCATAGTTGAACACCACATCTCAACTCCTAATCTAATGCACTGGTATCTAGAAAGCCAAAAGGTGGGAAAAAGTGACGTCATTACTTCTTCAAGATCTCTGATAGACATCAAAGGATGAGTGAAATACAACCATTAGGCCACAAAAGAAATCAGGCATTACATTTTTCACACCACCAATTCTTGTTACAATAGACACCCAGCACATTCACATGGTAGGTGTGGAAGGAATAATTATGATAGTCAAGTCTCCAACGAAAAACAAAGCTTCATAATTCAACATCAGACAATTTAGACATTATCAACCCTTTAGGCTTTCCTTTCCTGGTCGGCCACGGGACAAGAGGATTAAAACCTCTGATATCCTAAAAGATAAACATTACCACACATCCCCCATCAAGC
This sequence comes from Sequoia sempervirens, assembly GCA_007258455.2. Taxonomy (NCBI): domain Eukaryota; kingdom Viridiplantae; phylum Streptophyta; class Pinopsida; order Cupressales; family Cupressaceae; genus Sequoia; species Sequoia sempervirens. Next base: position 446,409,245 of record VDFB02270651.1, read on the forward strand.
CATTGGGCCTCCTTGCACGTTCCTAGCGTGGGATGAGGAACATGGGCATGTTCATCCTTGACATATCGATAAAAGACTTTAATGTTCTGTTCACATTAGGCTACAACATACATCAAACAAATCTTCACTTCGTCATCGCATTCATACTGATCAAACCTCTTTAATATTGGGAAGAGAGTACTTGACAGCCCCATAGTCTGATAACACCAACTTATTTCCTTTGCATATCAGACATATGTATTGGGCCTTTACTCATCCTAATACCTCAAAAATATTCTTGTAAGAAATCTATATCACGGATTTTGGGTATTAGTGAACATCCTAAGAATGTCTGGAACTTCCCACGGTCTTCTGATGTGACAATTCTTGTCATCAATCCTAAGGAAAAAAATGCTAACTCCCTGATTCCTCGTTGGGAACACTATCATTTGTCAGACATCTTTTCCTGATTGAGCCTTTCCTCACTCATAGGTTCCCGAGATAAGAGTATTAGCTATCCTGATATGCCGATAAGAACAACAATTTTTCCCCTTCCCTACCAGAGCACCTCACATTGTCCTACCTATCAGACTTGGAACATCCAACTCTGATATCCCAAAAATCATAATACCTTTCTCAAGTTGGACCCCTACTAATGAATACCCACGATGGGAATAAGATATTCTTTGACATCCAAAAATCACAAGGATATCATCCTTCAATAAGTATCTTGAATTTTTTTTTTCAAAAACTACGGAGGGGTGACAAAAAAGAAAAAGGATAAATGGGCTGACCCAAATACAAAGCATTTTGCAAATTTGAGACAAATACTTATCACAAGCAACTTTGGGAGCTGAAAGGTATAGGCAATTAGACTTATTTATTATCCCAGATTACCCCGATCCAATCCCAAAATAAATCAGGGGAAAGATTTCAAAATTATAGGGAAATGTGAAGATGGGAGAACAGATTTAAGGTACTTCATCAATATTACAGATGAGTTATTTGTACATTCTCTGGAGGAGAGTAAAAAAGAGTGGTATAGGAATCTCTTGGACAACAATATAACTTCTTGGGAGGAGTTTATGAATATTTTTAGAATGTATTATGGGACATGATTGACCAAAAAAAATCTATTCATTAGATCACAATTATTAAGAAAAGCATCAATGAGGAATTGATGGACTTCAATAGCTGGTTCATCCGTGCTATGAGAAAAGTTACCTTGAGATCTCAAATTGAATGAGTCGATGTGTCTTATTTTATTCTTTGGTGCTTTTGATTAAAATATTGGGTATTTTTTGAGAGATTAAAACCTCCAAACACTTGGAGAGGCTTATGTAACAACTGTTATTATTGAAATCAATATGAGGGAATCGGGTAAGCGGAAGAGTGGATAATATGTTGTCAGAATTGAATAGTGTTGTTATAAATAAACCTCTTTCAATTTAAGATAAGTTGGATAGGTTGATGGGGGGCATGAAAGACTTGTCATATAAAGTTACATGAAATGAGAAGGGGCTATCACCTTAGGGCATGACTACACATTTCAATAAAGGTCAAAGGTTACACAATAGACCCTACAATATTGATTGGTCTAAAAAACCGCAACAAGATGATAGGCAGACTATTCCAAAGCATGTGAGTTTTAGGCACCAAGACAAGAACACGTTGAATCCTTTAAGGAGGAGCATTTGAAATTTCAAGAATAAAATATGTACTATTGAGTCTTACTTTATTCCTCGCGATCCTTTAAATTTTGCAATTGCACTTTCCATCAGTAGGGATGAAGAGTTCCTAAATGAAGAAGGTGGTGTTGAGTACTATCAATATGATATTGACCAATTTGATGAGTTTGTGCATGGTCAAGAAAATCTTAAAGCAATTTAGGGTAGTTTTTATGGAGATGATCAAGTTTTTCAATATGAATGCAATGCTAATCCAAATTAGTATGAGCTCCTAGCTCATTACTTTGAGCATTTGAAGGCTCTCATGAAGTAGAGGTACAAGAGGAATAGGAAATCATATGAGGACATCAAAAGCCTCATTGATGCAATAACAATAAAGGTCCAGAGTGGTTGCTAGTTGAGAAATAAGCTTGTACCAATGCAAGGGAACCAAGTTGGTAAAGCAAATGTAACTACATAGAAAATTGATGTTGATAAGTAGAGGGTGAGAATTGATGATAGACACAATATCCTATCCAAGAAGGTTGCAAAAAAAAAGAATATAAAACACCAACTTGAGAAAAAAATAGGTACATGCCCAATATCCAAAATCAACCAATACAAAAGGATGGTACTACTATTCATAAGGAAATTTTTGCCGATACTAGGGAATCTATAAGTAATAAAAAGGTACCCTCAAACCACACAACTAGATATGTTGAAATTAGTAAAGAGGTAAAAGATAATGTGGCTTCTCTGTCTTAAAACTTAGTGGGGTCTTGCATTCTTGATGCAAGTGAGTTAACCATAGAACCTAGTGGACCTCTACCAACATACACTCCAATTGATGCAGCACAAATCTTGATATAAGTAAGAATTTACTTACCACTAGGTGAGGCTCTTAGAATTCCAAAGCACAAGAAAAGGGCTTTGTCTTTCATATTCGTTGTTTCCCTTGAACAACCAATTAGTGTTCTAGATGAAGAGGAAAGTGTAGCAAAGAAGACTATTGAGGTAATACCTTGGAGCTTTTTTTGTGAATAGTCAACAAAGTGTGGATCCCTTTTATACCAGCATAATAATAAATGGATGGTTGCTCCATAAATGAATGCTAGATCAAGTGCCTCCAATAATCTCATGCCACTTTAGGTAATGAATGTGTGTGAAGGGAGTTTGTGCATATAATGAACAATTTAAACACTAAATTGAACTACACAAAAAACCAAACAAAACACTCAGTTAAGGCATAAGAAATATAAAAGAAGCATAAAATAATATTTTATTAATCCTATTCTAGATTCCTTGTTGCACATAAAGTGGATTTTTCCAATTTGATTGCTTTGATGTGTGCTCACTTTGACAACATAACATTTCATTCTTGGTTGATATGAAAAATAGCTTGGGTTAAGGCCAATTTATAGATTTTTGGGTAAATGGATGGATGGCTAGGATTAAAAGATGAGATCAATGGCTTATATTGGTTGAAAGCCATGGAGATATGTGAGGACAAGTTTCCTCGTGTGTTTGGAGATGGAAGGAGATGGATTAAGGGGAGAAGCAATGGTGTAGATTCTCCTTGGGAAGATTGGATGGACAAGATTTAAAAGGTACTTGGGAGTACCCTTGAGTGATGGGAAAGTCCTTTGGCCCATATGACATGGTACCAAGGCCATGCCACATGTACAGATTCCCATGCCTTTGTACACATTGGAGAATATAGAGGATTTTATGGGGGTTTGACTAAGATTAGGCATGTGGAAGTAGGGGATTTAGGGGTGAAACATAGAAAATGGTGATCCTAAGTACTAAGTGCTTAGAACAATAGAATTCAAGGCCTTTTCCTAGGGTTTCATTGAGATGGAAATCAATAAGGTGTATAGATTGACTTTCAACCACATAGGTGAGCCAATCAAACCTAGATCTCCATCAATTTGGGGATTGGGATGGATTGGAATTGATTGAATATGATTAACCTGATTAAACTATGTGCCCTAATATGAGAAATGTAATAATCTGATAAATGATAAACTGAAATAGTCAATCACAGGAAGACTTGGGAAGTGCATAGGATTGTGTACTTGGCTAGAAAAGTTGGTTTTGATCATTGTATGAGGACAGAGTCGCCCTATGGTGTATGGGTCCTTGTACATCTTTCTAGCTCTATTTTTGAAGTCCTCTAATGATAGAACTAATCTTTCAATTCTCTATTGCAAAGATGTTAGAACACTGTTAGATAGCTCCATAGGTGAGTTTTTGTATGTTGACAAGATGTATGGCTTCAATTGCAACAATGAACAATTTGTCTTCAATATTGCTTCAATCCTCTTCAAACTTGAAATTTGCACATTCACAAAGAGAGGAAATGTTGTGCCATTTAGGGGCTTGCCTTAGTCAAACCCCATGTTAGTGTTTCCACTTCCACAATGGCAATTTCAATGATAATGGATATGAAGGAATGATGAAATCACAAAGTGCTACAACTCACCACCCATCAATGGCCTCCTTGAAGGAATGAAGTCATGCACATCACTTCAAGGTCTTGGATCTTGTTTGCTTGATTTGCTTCAATGCTTTGGAGAACTACAAAAGTGTAATCCTTCACAAAACAATGATAACATGAACACACTTGAACTCACATAGGATTTGACATGATGTTAGGATCTTGAATTGCTGCAATAAAACTTTGAAATGCTACTCTTGACTTGCTGGATAGTGCTCTCAATGTTCACTTATTGCTTGATCATTTCACTTAATGTTCAAATGATGCAATAGCTAGGTATTTATAGGTATTTATTCAATTTTCCAAAACTTAGATCCCAATATTTGATATTTACAAGTTGGGTTTCAAATGTTAAAATACTGACACTGACATTTAAAAATTGGGTCTCGACACAATAGGAGGACTTAGATGCGCTAGGGAATCCCAGTCCTAGCCCTATTTTCCAGGACATAAGGTCTCGAGGGAAAAACTTTAAACATATGCATTTATTCAATGCTTGCAATTTCTTGAATAGTGGTACAAATGGGCTATAGAATGCATAATTTATGACATTAGGGACCCAATTAGGATCAATAATTTAGGGGGAGAAAAACATAGTGTGAAATTATCAAGGGTGACAATTTTCAATGCTACATTCAACCCCTACTTTATTGAGAGTATGAAATTATGCTTAGACTCACACTAAAGTAGAAAATATATGTCAAGAGGGGCCCGATTGTCCAAATGTTGAAGATACAGGATGACAATGAATCTAGAGGTTGATCAAGCCCCTAGGATTCAAGATCCTATAGCAAGACAACATAAGCACAAAAGGAACACACATGTATGAAATACAACAAGACAACATACACAAACATACATGTCAAAAAACACATGAAACATGATGAAAAAACATGGCATGGTGGAACATAAAGATGATGGAAAAATGAAAACAAACATGATGTAAACACAAAGAAGACACACAAAAGACATGAAAAAAATAACAAGTTTAGTACTAAAATATTTGAGTTGGTAAGGCAAAGAGACCTTAGTCTTAAATTCTCTCAAATACCAAGTGTCATCCATCGAATAAATGAATGCTCCCATGAGGATTGGAAAGTTGTGTTATGCCACACCACTCATGAGACACATGGATCTATCAGATAGAAAGCTATGTTATGCTAGGTGTCCATGCAATATGATGGGTTCCACAAGGCTAGAAAGTTGTGTTATGCTAAATACTCATGAAATGCATGGCTCCACTAACAAGCAAGTTGTGTTATGCTAGGTGGCCATGTTAAAAAGGGGTGCTCAAGTTCACGACCCAACAAGCTCCGTTATGCTGAATCCATGAACTATCTTGAAAAATATTGCTTTAAGGAGCATATAAAACTCACCTTAGGGGGTGCATAAATCTTAATGCCATGAGGGACAAACAAAACTCACCTCAGGGGGTGCATAAAGTTTAACATCATGGGGGACGAACAAAACTCACCTCAAGGGGTGCATAAATCTTAATGCCATCAGGGACAGAAAAAACTCACCTTAGGGGGTGCATAAAGTTTAACATCACAAGGGATGAAAAAAACTCACCTCAAGGGGTGCATAAAATCACCTAAGGATGCACATAAATAATGACAAGATAAGGCCAAAAGCTCAAGGGGTGTTATAAAAACACCACCACAAAAGGTTATTTACAAAAACAACAAAGGGGATTTGCTCAATACATGCAAGGTCACACCTTAGGGAATATCACACATGACATCACCATTAAGAGAGGACGAGTCATGGAACATAAACTCACACCTTAGGGCATACTAACCATAGTATTAACACAAAGGGGAATGTCATATGCATAGAAAGGTCACTCACTTAGGGGACATCAATCCCAATATCACCACAAAGGAGACACTTCACATAAAGGAAGAAAGCCACACTTTGATTGACAAGGTCACACTTCCTAGGAGATAAGTGCTATCATCACTAAGAAGGGACCATTTCTTATGAAAACCATGACTGAGGGACTATATGCCCACTCAAAATGTTGTTATACTTGCTACACTAACATTTTAAGGAGATATACAAGGGATCCCTTGCTAGAAGGAATGTACCTAACACAATTCTACCTAACCCTTTACCCCCAAGTGTAGGGACAAAGATGAGCCCAAGATGGATGATGATATGTTGCTCCTTGAAAAATGAAATATGATTGTATAAAGCCAAGTTTATACCCCCATGCATGTTAGTATGTTATGGTACTACCACTACCACATGGCAAGGAGCAACAACTAACACTATTTGTCTCTTGTATGATTAAGCAAAGGTATTTTTGATGTTTTTGAAGGATGATAACCAACATCTCTTGTTGTTTCTTGTGTGTTGGGATCTATGGGAACATGGATGCCTTGTTATTTAACACCACATCTTTTCCCATTATAGCCAATTTGTTTAAAAGTTCATAACATCTTCCATAAATGGCTTCCATTTCTTTCGAAGAAGGTGGATTTTTATGATCATCTTCATCATAAGTGGATGTGTAATTTGTCTTTTCCTCTTTTCTAGAAGTTGTGGATGATTTAGTGATGGATTGTGTTGATATCATTGTGGCTTGTTTCTCTTTCTTTGATTTTGATTGTGTAATCTTATACTCCCCCATGAATGTAGGTGGGAAATCTAACAATCCCCACTCATCATCTAACAAAATTTTCACCGATGAAAGACACTTATCTTTGTCCTCAACTTGTAAAGGTTCCACTTTTGTAGTTGGTGCCAATGTTCTAAGAGGATTCTTCATTCTTGTTTTAGTTTGTAAACAATGTTCAGATTTAGGATCAGTTTTTATCGTGTAAACCTTATTGTTATAAGTGTATTTCATTAAGTAATGAAGTGTTGAAGTCACTCCTTTCATCTCATGAATCCATGATCTAACTAAGAGAAAATTATATGAAATATCATGGGGCATGACATTGATGGGAGTTTGTAACACAACCTTACCAAATTTAATAGGTAGGGTTATCACACCAAATGGTTATCTTCCCATGTTATCAAAACCTTTGATCTATAAATCAACACGTTGATTTAAATAATTTATTGTTTGCTCCAATTCTATCCAAAATATTTACACTGCAAACAGTAATCCATAAACCATTGTCAATGAGGGTAAGTCTAATCCCAACCCTATTAATAATAGCCATTATCATCAAAGCATCATTTTTTTGTGTCTCCAAAGGGGGTAATTAACTTTGATGGAAGATAATATCCACATTAACCAAATTCATATCCTCAATTAACGATGCTACATCGTTTGGTTGTGCACTAGGAGGGATAACAAATTTTTCAAAGCATTTTGAAGCATGCCATGGTAAACAAATGATGTTTGAATCAAATTCCACAAGGATATCTTAGCAAGAGTGTTACAAAGTTTTTCAAAAAGATCAAATTCTTTACCACTACACTACAAAATGTTAGGTGCGGGTGGGAGATATGGTTGAGGAAATAGGATGGATGTTGAACTTCTTTTGGTTGCTTATTGTTTCTAGTGTTATATGTGTGAGATACAATATGATAACTTGGTTGCTACGACACATGATTACTAGTAATTTGTTTTGCAAAGTTTAGGATATGGTCATGAGGTTTAGGAGGTACTATGATGGAGGTGACTTAGGAGGTCCAAAAGGAGTTTTAGAAGGTCTAATAATCAAAGGAGATCTAATACCTAATTGTATGTTTATAACCTCAACAGATTTGACTTCTTGTTGACAATCTTCTATCGAGGGAAGATCTAAGGTAACCTTAGCATCTTCATCTATGTAATCCTTCTTACTGTAGTTTGAAAGAAATGTATCAATGATTTCATCCTCTTGTTCCATAATATCTTCCCAAGTAGTAGAGTTTTTTTAGAGAAACAAACAAGATTCTCATGATGCTCAATGATTGGATCCTCTAATGCCAAGACACCTTCTTCACAAGTAAGTGAGGTATTGGGAGAACAACTATGATTGTCATGATTGTCAATGATTGCATCCTCTTGCACCAAAAAATTCTCACAAGTATGGGAGATGTTGGGAGATGAATGAAGATTAGGAAAAGTGATATTAAGAGATGTGTCAATGATTTCATTCTCTTGTGCCAAGATACTCTCACAATTAGGAGAGATATTGGGAGAATGACTAACATGCTTGTCAATGAATTAGTTTTGTTTCCTAAAATTGTACTCATAATTAGGGAGATTATAATTATACAAGCCATATGTTACCATATCAAAACCAAATCTTTGAAAAGGAAACACATTGTTACTTGCCTTATGTATGAAATGATCAAAATCAAATAATTTTGTAAATAAAATTGAAAAACAAACATCAAATCTAGATAGAGGACATTGACAGAGCTTTGTCACATAAATTTAATCCAAAAATAGTAGGAGAGAGGCATGCAAACAAGACAACGGTTCCCAAGGGCATATGTGTCCTAGATAGGGTTTTTAAAATTTCAAAGTTTGACTGTGTAAGGCACTACTGAAGGATTCTGGGTCTACTTGCAAAAATGTTTAACAGTGAATATTTTTTAAGATTTTGTTGAATTTATGCCAATGTGATGCAAAAAGAAAGTGTGCAACAATGTGGAAGATGTTTTGACAATGTTTTTATTTTTTAGATAAAAGGCACAGAGGCCTAAAATATTATTAGGATTATTAAAGTTCAAAAATACATAGAGATTGTCCATGGAATTACAACAGGCATTGAGTTGTATTGAAAAAATTTTCCCTAAAAATGCATTGTGTAGAGAGATCAAAAGATAATTCCACGTAGGGAATCTACATAGACCACCTTCTACAAAATGCTCGCAAGGCTAAGGCATATCAATATCTTATGTTTTAACAATGTTGAATGTAATTTCTAGACGTAAAATGCAATAATTGATTGATTGTAAGTTACCCAAATCTGAAAATGATGATTTTGATGCATTTGAAAATCAAACAATGCAATGTTTTTTAATTTTTGAACTATATGAAAAATGCCTAAATGCAATGAATTAAGAATTCTAATTCAGATATTTGTAAGCACAAATAGACTAAAGACATAGAGACAAAGATGCATAAATTTTTGTTAATGCAAGTGTACAAGGATAGAGGTTCCCAAGGCATCTGAATCCTTGATAGGGGTTCTAAAAATTCAAAATTTGAATGTTTATTATACTATCTAAGGTTCTACTTCGATGTGAAAATAGGTCTACAAGTGAATATGTTTCCAAAATTTTCACAATTTAAGACAATATGACTCAAATGCAAGTATGCAACAATAAAGAGAAATTTTGAATGTAGATTTGATCTAAGATGATTGAAAAAAGCTCTAATGCAACCTATGATGTAATATGTGATACAAAACTTTTGAATTTGTATACTTTTATGATACAAAAATGAAACCCTAAATGAGAAATGCAAAACAATGCAATGCAAATCTTAGATCTAGTGTTGAATTATTTTAAATTTTTAAAGGTTTATAATTTCAACAT